>OZ010672.1:72822715-73422715 GCA_963932185.1 Troglohyphantes excavatus | reverse complement strand
CTTGATGAATAAAGAAAAGAATAAATTCAAATTATTGCTTTCAAGTAAAAAAAAAAAATCTTAAACGAGCTTATTCTTTGCGTAAATCCTATTAAAGAGATTTTGCACTTATTAGCAAAAACGTTTGAAGTATTTCTATAATTTTTTTTGTACTGTATTTTAAAAATAAAAATAGTTGAAAAGTTTTGACCGACATTTTCTAGTCATATACAATCTTTCTGATACCAAAAAAATTTAGGAATGCTGTTCTGGTACGTTGCTGTATATAAAAACAAAGTTTAAATTTGAAGTGTATTGGTTTGATTATACTTTTTAAAATAGTGTTCAAAGGGCCCCACAGCCAGATTTTAACCGGACTCTAACCGTAGGCCGTTGAAACCTAAACGATTAAATTAAGAAACTGTTAAGTTTTAACTGAAATTATAATACAGAAATTAAAGTTTCCTTGTATAAAATCTTATATGAAAGACATGTTTCTTCAATGACAAATCGATTAAAGATACAGAAAACCGTTTATAAACAGGTCCGTAAGTGCTCACTATTAACAGATTACGTTGGTTGATTGGTTGAATTAACGTCGCACTGGAGAAGCACAGTGGACGATTGGAGACGGTTCGGGGTCTTTCTCGAAGGAAAAATCTGGTAACACTACCTCATATTTTTGAACCATGGTCAGATGATAAGATCAACACATGAGCTGGTACCCGACGCAACCTGCATAGGCGTCAAACTGTATAGGCGTCAAACAAATATTACAACTGCACCTATAATCTTTCTTGGAAAATCAAGTAACTATTGTTCGAAACAACGTCTCATAACTGGCCAAAGTCGCCTTATTGGCAAAGTGTCCCGGATTGAGGTCAAAACTATTGCAAGAAAATGAAGAAATTTAATTCCAATATCCCTTCTTTCCCATATATCTTGATTAGCTTTTAATAATAGAGTTTAGATTGTGACCTTTACCACACTATTCTTCTGCACCAGTTTTGTTCGTGTAAAACGAGTTCTGTGACTCATCACGGATCCAGTGGTTAACGTAAAACGTTCATGTTTTTTTTTTATGTTTTAATCATTTTTGAAATCGGAACTTGGTATTCGTTTATTTTTTAAACTCGTCTTGACATGTATTCTATTGCAGGAGCAGTCAACTGTGAAGTGCAGGATCCGTAATAAATTCCACGTAAGACCATCGGGGTCAAAGTACTGTGTTCACGAGGCAAGTTTTAGCGTTAAATTTTAAAAGCTGAATCATTATTGAATGAATTTACAAAAGTGCATGTTTAGGAAAATGGTGTACAAGGAATAAGAATCAAAGGGGGGAAAACATACGCTTTAAAAAAAATTATTCCTATGAATTATAAAATTGTACTATCTCAATTATTGCAATACTACAATTGTGTTTACAGTATCAGTTACAAATTGTAAATAATATGAATTGATAGTATAAACAATGCAAATTGCATATTGTAAACAATACTAATTATATATTGTACATAATTGTCTTTCTTCGACGTCATATTTCATCTCTAGGGTTAGTATCGGCTTTTACATTACATATACTAGTCGCAATGCATATTTCGCTAAGTGTCATGTTACACCAACTTGTCATAGCTCTTTATATATATGTGGATTGAAACAAGAAGGACCAATGTCATAATTGACAGTTCTGAGAAAATGGCTTCCATGTTTGATGCTCAACCTTATTGCAATGTTACGGAAATCATAGAATTGTTTGATTTGAAAGGTTATAGAAGCCTGACGACATTAGTTTCTATTTCATTTATAAGTTTAAAATTGATATTTTCAAAATAGTTTAGAAAATGATAAAATTGACATTTGTCCTTCTTGATATAACTGTGTATTTTTTTTTCAATTTTGATGAAACTTTACAAGCTCACATATGAAGGCAATGTGAAAAAATAGGTATCTAATGTTTCGCTTTACAGGGTTTATCAGAATGAAATAGCTTATTTCAGAAACCCGATAAGTATACTTTTTCTAATTTTCGGGAAACAAATAAATACATTCTAGATCTGATAAAAATATAGATTTTGGGTTTAAAAAAATTAGAGTGTTAATTAATATCTTCTCTAAGTGGATTTTGCCTGTAATTAAATTAAAATATTTATTCATTACCTTAAAGAATTAAACAATTTTGCAATTAGCGGAATTCTGCAATAAAATACGTTTTTACTGTAAAAACGTAACATTAAAAAAATTAATTTGGTTAATATATATATGTTTTCTATATGTGTTTCTGATTCCGAAAAAAAAAAAATTCAATTTTTTAATAATTTTATTTTACAAACCTGTCAACAGACGATTCAATTTTCCATTCACGCTATATGTCCTCACCATGCTATCTAATGTCTCTTACCGAATTCCTGAACTAAACGTAATATTCATATATGAAGGTTGCTTCACTGTAGAAAATAATACATAAAATGAAATGGTAGTTGATGGGATTCTGCACGCAATTATGTGTTTACCACATAATATTCCGATTCCGTAAAAAAAAATCGAAAAAATTTCAGTTGACGGGTTTCTGAAATAAATGATTCAATTGATTTAACAACTTTGATCCACAACAACGCATTTAGCCGAAGTGGTCTAGTACGTGGCCAAATTGGCCAGCCAGCTGTTAAGAAGCACCCTGTAGTTTACATTTTGAAATCCGACAAGTTTGGCTAAATTATCTGTCGGAGATGTGAAAATCGCTACAAGAATAGTTACTATTCAAAATAATGCGCTTTTTCAATTACTTTTTATCGCCACTTTCTCTCTCAAAAGAAAGCAATTGTGACATTCTGAGTATACATAAAACCTGCTTTGTTCGGGAATCGGAAATCTATACACTTTAATGTTCAAAGGTGAACACGGGATCACAAATCTCTAATAGAAAATATGATTTAAATTTCGCGTGCATTAGAAATACCTTTACAAATATGGTAATTACTTTTTTGTGGTAGAATTGAACTTGGACTAACAGTATATTTGGGAAATTTACAAAAATAAAAACACAAATTTTGACGACCAACAACAAGCTCGAGGTCAAACAAGGTTGGTCCAGTCTAGTATCTCCTGACTATTCCTCAATCTCTAATAATTGTCTAATTTCTTCTTAAAATTATTTACTCTTGCAGAATTAACAATATTCACTGGCAAGTTGTTCCATTTGACGATTACCATATTATAAAAATATTGCTTTTCTTTTTCTGATTTAAGTGTAATTTGTATAATTTCAGGCTATATCTATCGGTTTATTACTCATATTAAAATTAAAATCCTCACTATTTACTTGTTTAAAAAATTTAAACAGCCGAAACAAATCACTACTGATACCGTTTTCTCTTAATCTATCTTCATAATCCATATTTGAAATACCTTGAACCAGTTTAGTAGCTCAGAATTTTTTCTAACAAATAAATATCTTGTTTAAGCTATGATTCCCAAAACTGTACCGCATGTTCAAGATGAGGCTTTTCCAATTCTCTTTAAAATGGTAAAGTTATATTCTTAGATTCTAATGAAATATTCCTCTGACCTTTGGCAATAGTGGTAAAACTCATAGAAAAAACAGCGAGTTTTTGATTCTTATAACATTAGCAATTCAAAATTCTTGAAACAACTCAAAACTACTTTCTGTTCACGTAGAAAGCATACTTTCATATTACGGTCAGCAAACAGGTGACAAGAAAAAAAGTTATGTTCGAGTCGGAACAGCGAACCCGTTGGAAGTCATCAAAGCGTATCGGTCTTTCAGGAAGATTACCGCTGCATAGCTAATGGTGAGTGGTGCTAAACAGAGTGTAACCTCTTAGCTAGAGGTCAGTTTGTCTGAATCATTACAATTCAGGGTCAATGACTAGATCATCAGTTTTTGCTCAAATAACACTTAGTCATTAAACTTCTTTAAAACAAATGCAAAACAATCGGGTTTGTGTATGTCGAAGGATTGCCTATGTGACACATATTTCACTTGATGTGAGGGTTTTGTAAAAGCAGTTGAACTGTTAGTTGTTAGTTATAAAAAAAGCATTTTCGAATAAAACAAAATACAAGGCGATTACAAAAGAAATATACAATGACGCAAAGATTGCAGAGCCTATTCGAACGGGCAGTCGTGGTTAAAAAATGAAAAGATGTCACGTAAAGGGCCCCGTAAAAGTTCAAAACTTGTGCCATAACGTAATTTAGTAGTTGACTAGTAAAAGCATGTGCAGAGACTGATTTACGGCAAGGCATTCGGGGCAGTTGCTCAGGGCCCCCATTTTAAGAGGGCCCCCAAAAATGCTTATAAATATTAAAAAAAAGTAAAAAGTTAAAAATAAATTTACAAAGTAATGAATTTTTAAAAAAATAATAGGGTTTCTTTTGTTAATTTTTTTTTGAAAAACTTCTACTATTATATCCAATCAAATCACTTTCACGTTTCCTGCATGGTCATCTTTCACATTGCATTCGTCAAAGGATCCTTGCAAAATTAAATGCATGCGAATATAGGATGCTTTCGTCAAATGTATGCGTAAAAACTCATAAGTATAGCCACAGAGCACAGTTGCGCAATTTGAAATGAAGTGTTTTCATAAATTTAGCAGTTTTATTTTAAGGTATATGTCGGAGGGGCCCCAAATGTTATTTTGCCCTGGGCCCCTAAACTTGTAAGTCGGTCCTTGACTTTTCATTCACATGCTGCATGTGAATGAAAGGTCCTTTCCTTCATTCAGAGCGTTGACAATTTTAGTTGGTCAGAGTGAATTACCTCTAACGTTACTATTGACTTGCCACAATCATTGATTTCCAAATGAGTCTTTTATTGCTCCTCATTATTTAACACTTTCATCGTGTTTCTTCATTGAAGCGATAAATAAAAAAAAATAGTGTCCTTTTACTTTAGAAACCAAGAATGTTACAACTACTCTATAATAATTTAACAGGTATAAAGCATTAAAAAAAATTGGGAAAATAAAAACCAATTGCTTCAATTCTAAGAAACACTATTCTAAACAATTTCTATTTACGTTCTTTTGCGAATAAAGTAATTTATTCTTCTGAAAATTACTTAAATCGGAAAAAGCGATTTAGAGGAAAAACACGAGTTTTCCAGTTAAATCCGTTCCTTAAAAGGATTATTTCTTCAAGTACAACATTAAAGTGAATAAAATGAGAAAAATAATTTTATTTTAAACTTTTATATGACAATAACTGTGTTTTGGAATATGGAGGACATAGAGAAACAACCACGTCAGATGTAATCAGTCTGTTTGGGCTTAATCGCGATTGAAAAGGAAAGCAGCTTTTATATAGAACAAATTCAACCCAGATTATTCATAATGTATTCAATTCGTGATTGTTGTCACTAAATAGAAGTCGTATAGTGTGTGATTTGACATATACGAGCGTGGTGTTTATTGCACCTTTATGGTCTCTTATGACGAAACTTTAATCATTACTGACAAAACTTTAATCATTACTGACGAAACTTTAATCATTACTGACGAAACTTTAATCATTACTGACGAAACTTTAATAATTACTGACGAAACTTTAATCATTACTGACGAAACAGACGCCTGCTAAATGCTCCGATTAAATATTTCGTCAAAACTGAGAAAATACATTTTGTTGTTTATTTTTCATGGAATTCATTTCTTCAAAAATGGGGACAATTTCAAACACAAATCTACGGCTCGACTCGAAACAGGGATCTTTGGTTCGTAATCACGCGGGCTATCCACCACGCCAGAAAAGCTCTTTTGAATTGTGGCAATATACACATAAGAATCAAAATGAACTTATACGACCGGAAAGGAATTATGTCGTTCAAAACGTGAAGATAACTTGTTTCGTCAAAAGTGAAGTGATTCAATGACGAAACGATTGTCAAAATGGACAATAGCTGAATGCTTAAAAATGAGAGTGTCATTTCTGCGAGGATGTTTTTTTGGTTTAGTTTGGTTAATTAACGTCGCACTAGAGCTGCACAGTGAACTATTGGCGACGGTTCGGGGCATATCTCGAAGGAAAGACCCGGGAACGATGCCACGTATTTTTGAACCATAATCAGATGGCGAGGAAGCACCTGAACTGGCACCCAACGCCTTCAATAGACGTCGGGACTTTGGACCCCGATCAGATTTATCGTGCACCAGTCCCGTATACACGCCGATAATTTTTGTGTATGTTTCGGACGACATTCCTAGTATTTTGTAGCGAAGCTGGCAACCTTCCGATCACAAGATCACTACTTTTTTACTTTTCTTAGTCAAGTCCGTCGCACAGGATCGAACCAGGAACCCTTCGATTCCCAGCTGACGCCTTTATCTACTGGGCTATCCGGCCCCCCTGAGAGGATCTAAGGCCACGATATAGAATGAAATGCATCGATGGTGAGCCCAATCGATTAAGAGTCGAATACTTTAAGATAAGAGATCCATCTTCTGTTTTGTCTCCAAATTTGTCATTTATCTCTGAGTTAATAAGGGTGTGCTGAAGTACGTACGATTCAAAATGGTTGTGCTCATTACAAATGACAATAAATTCGTATGTGACAATGCTAGGAAGAAATACATTGAATCCAATACAGAAGAAAGATCAACAATTTTATATAACAATTTTAAGGGGAGACAAGAGTCCTCGACAACAAAAATCGTATTTACATTTTACTCAAAAGTGCTCCAAAGATTTTACAATAGAAAATTTTAACGGAAGGTGTGCATTTATTAATGCACACTTTCCGTTTGTTCATGATTGTAGGCAAAATGTAAAGACAGAATCTTTGGCAAATCCCTATAAAAAGAAGTATCAAGGAACCAAATGCCGATGGCTCCTTGCAGAGCATCATGTCAGGAGGGTGTTGACAGTGTAATCCAGGGGAGTCACATACAACATTTATAAAGGTCTTTCTTCTGTACTGTGTTCACATTTTGCTCCTGTCGTTCTTTACAACTAAGTTATTGTCATTTGTTATCAGGGAAACAAATTTGAATGAACTTTTTATAAAGATTTTCTTTTATATGAAAACGATTCGTATGTATGTCTTTTCTGTATGGTACAGGGCCGCCTTTAGATATGTGCCATACGTGCCTTCGCACATGGCCCCGCGCTTTGGGTGAGTTCCAGTGTTGATAAAAAAAACGGAATTTTTTTTTAGAATTTTTTTTTTTAAATCGGTGTTCGACATGAAACGTTTTTAAAATCTGGCTTTGTTTCGCCCCCCCCCCCCTACCTTACAATTGTTTATGTATAAATATTAAATTGTTTTGTTTCGGTTTTTTGACCAATGATTAAAAAATGAATTGAAAGGAAAAAATCCTATTGTTTTGTATTATACAACACGCTTTTTTCATTTATTGATAAAAAAGAATTGTGCAAAATTACATGTGAACTGGTCTAGCTAAAGGAAACAACTGAAAGTCCAGTTCAAGTGTGTAATAGTTCAAGTTCAGTTTTATGGTTATATTGACAGAAAAATATGTTGTGTAGTGGAAATTTTATAGTAACCCATGGATTCCTTCGCATAGAGCCCTGCATCTGCTAAGTGTACGGAAAGACTTTTGTATGGAAATACACAGTTTTGCACTTATTCCCTTAATTTTGTACTTAGCATTGGGTACCTTACTGGTTTCCTAGCAACAAAAGTTACGTATGTTTAGAAAAGACCATGGGAGCAGTGTTGTAGTAATAATTTTTTTTCAGGTATACCAACTTCCCAAACGTCGCGGTTATCTTCGAACCAAGAGGGAGTCTGGGATTTTTTTAATTAGAATGTAAGTTCACAATATTTTACATAACTTACCTAGAAACGACTGTTGGAAGAATTTTTTTTCACATCGGAGAAGAAAATGTTAACTAGGCGAGTTGCCATTAAATCAACGTCTAAAAATCAAAGTTTAAAATAGAAATATATGTCAGTATAAGCAGAAGATTATACAAGAAATTGGGTTTTTCCGGATAGAAGTTGATTTATAAAATAAATAAATAAAATAATAATCCCGGCAATAAAGTTTCGGTACGCGAAAAGTCTCGCAAAAAAGTAACTGTACGTCGTATCGACGAGTAGCGGCCCCACTACACTCCTACATGGGCTGGTCTTTAAAATGAACGCAATAATATGGCATCCGTATTTAACCCTTAACGCCCGGTAGGCTCCGCTGCGGAGACAAATATTAATGCTATAGCAATCGGAAGACCTCGTTATGGAGACATTTCTGTTTTGTCTCTTATATCTCTTATATATAGATACATGAATCATTTTTTTATAATGTGAAAGTGGTACATATGTAAGTTTACACGGCCTCCGCGACAAAACGCCAATGATTGTCTCCAAACGGCCCGCAGTGAAATTAATCAAAAAAAAATATATACTTGGGACTTAAAGAGTTAGCTACATCCCCTCGATCTGTTGGTCGATATTATAACAATAAGTCTTGAGTGTTAAAGGTTAATTATCTCGTACGGCTGTCAGATATTTTTTAGAACTTCCTGCTCCTTTCAAAAAGTTATTCGCCAACCATTATGTGAACACTCGCCGAATTTCTCCGGGAAATACCCCGATAGAAATCAGCTTTCAGAAAGTTATTTACTCTCCCGTGTAAAACGACCTTTACGGCTCACAGTCACTCGTGTGAAGGCTGCTTTATTCAGCGTTCACTCGCAAGACGTTCACTCGCTTTTAGACTATTATCAAACAAAATGGTTGAGCGATATACATCTGATAATGAATTCACAACCGGTCATATGACTAGGTGGTAGAATGCATGCTTCTTCCACACGATAGCCCATCTCTGCATGTGCTCAACAGAGAAGAACACAGATGAAACACGCAACATCTTGCCCCGGTTCGGCAGGTCAAAAGATTGCGCCAAAGAGAATGGCCACTGACAGAACCTAATCCGAAAATGGTTCATTCCACTCGATCTCCTTAAAGCCTTTCCTTTGTGCTTCCATTCAATCAGATGTCATTGTGTGGGGAGGAATCGAAATGCGCACAAGGAAGCCCACTTTGGATATGAATTCTAATTCTGTCCGCAACTTTCAAAACTGGGTTATGCTTGGACGCCTTTGTGCAGTTCACAGGAGGGAATTGAATTTTGCAGCGCTGGGTTTTGACAAGTGCTATTGAAAAGTTTTCTATAGCTAGTGGTGGAATCACGAAAAATCAATTTTCGAAACACATTAGGGGGTCCATTCACTATTCAGTCAAACTACATGCGTTTTGTTATTGCTCTTCCTTTTGAAATTCGCACTGGTTACAAATTGTTGAGCGATGGTCATTATGTTCTATACATAATAAACTACTTTTTTTGCTATACTTTAACTACTTTATTTGTTGCTACTAAAGCTGACTAAAGCTGTTGGTAGACTTGTTTAAAATATAATCGAAGTAGTTGGTGGAAAATACTGTTTTATTATGATATACAGCTAAATGTGATACATCCAAACTATGACCATCGCCCAACAATTTGTGACCACTCTGTGTATTCGTTAGTTGGTAGGCACTCAAAATAAACATTACAAAAAATTGGGTTGGTACCTATATAAATCCATCGCATTTTAGGGCGTCCTCTAAATCGACTGCCCATTGGTTTGGCAAAAAATATAGTTTTTGAATTTCGTTTTTCTCGGTTTTAATTAAATGACCAGCCCATTTCATACCCTTGAATTTTTATAAATTTTATAATGTCTGGTTCACTGTACATTTTGTATAGATAAAAGTTGTATCTTTTTCTCCATACTCCATCTATATTGATATCACCAAAGGTGGTTCGTAATATATTTCTTTCAAAAATTCCCAGAACAGTTTCATCACTCTTAGTCAGGGTCCATGTTTCTGAGGCATACGTAAGTATCGATCTTATAAGGGATTTATAGAGCAATATCTTCGTTATTCTATTAATAAAGTTTGATTTGAGATATTTCCTTAATCCAAATCCAAAGACATTGGATTATTATTATAATCCAATAATAATAATAATCCAATTTCCTTAATCCGAAATTGATTTGAGACAATTCCTTAATCCAATTCTTCTCTGAATGTCTGATCATATTTCGTTTTTGGAGTTAATTTCTAAAGTGTCATTTTTCCAAATTTATAACTTTCAATTTCGAAGAAGGGGTAGAGCATGTTTTACTAGTACATGCCATATATTTGGTCTCATCTTGGTTAATAATCAGATGCATTTTCCTCACTTCACTTTCCAGAGCAAAGGAAGCTATGATGTAATGAATTTTTATGTGAATAATTGAAATTATTCACTATGCGGTGTGTAAAATGTCCCGTGCGTCACTAAGAGAATCGTCCTATATTCTTTAGATAATGATCGGTTTCATACGAAAAGCAACTCCCCACATGTCTTATCGGCAAACAAAAATCATCTGCAGTAGAGATGATGTAACGGACCCTTGATGCGTCACAAGTGGGTGGGTTGTCTGCCAAGTGGGGCAAATCGGAAAATGAACTCACACTTTTGCCCTTTATTAGGCAGCTAGACCTATCATTTGTTGAAGTAGTTTGGGTTCTAGCTCAATAGGTTGCACAATGATGAGTTGATTGCCATTCCACTAAACATTAAAACTAAGGGGAGTTGCAAACTTTAATCGCTCTTATCTCAGAACTCCGTTCTTAGACTTACATCACTTAGAAGCCAACCATCCACATGTGCCCAAGATGTTTCCTCACATCCAAACTCTTAGATTTAATATATTATTAAAAAGGCAATAACAATTTTTTTCCAGCATAATTGAAAGTGGTAGTCCGCGGTGGAGTGTCGCCAATGTTTACGGTCTGTTTATCACCGATAAGGAAGCAAATCGACTCGTATTTAATGAGAAATCATAAATGTTGCTCGAACAGCGGAAAGCTGAGTTAAGAATTAGTTCAAATTTATTATGTAAAATAGGTAGGTAAGGCGCGAGCAGCGGATGGATCGAGGGCGTAAAGATACCAGGGTAAGGTGGGGTAAAATGGAAATTAAAAGTTAATTTACACATTGTTAAACTTATGCTTTGATCCCGTTCTTTTTTTAAACAATACTTCGTGGAATGGAGTACATTTCAGCAAAACAAAAATAATAATTTCTGGGTGATTTAAATGAAGTCCGAAAGTCGATTTGTTTGAATTTACAAAAGAATTTGTGATAGTGTAATGTATGAAAACTTCTATACATAAACTAGAGAAGTCGAATTATTTACCAGTGTTTATGAGTTTTGTATAGATAAACCTTTTAAAATATCTACTTTATTTAACTTTTTTCCAAAGATTTGCAAGGTGGGGTAAAATGAGTAATCGAATTATTAATGGCTAAAGAATAGTAAATTCGAAAAAAATTTAACGATCTTCGAAAAAAGTGCAATTTTTAACAAAAATATAATTTCGAAGTTTATAAAAAACCAGAATAATCTATGATTTATTTACACTGTTTATATGTTAATTAAATAAATTACATACCTGTTTTTTTTTTAAAAAAATTATGTACAAGAAGAAAACATTTTGATCACAAAAAACAAAACAAAAAAAACACGCCATCTTCTCGTTTTAAAACAGCAAATATTCCAGAATCAAAATAAACCCAAAATTATGGTAGCAGACGTTTTATTTCGAAGATAATAAATAATAAAAAAGTAGATTTTTACAAAATGTGGGAGAGGATTATAACTTTTTTTAGACAGACCGTTACTGAGTTTGCTGAGTTTTCATATACAGTGTTCAATGTACTGATTTTTTAAAAGTTAATGACTGCTATTTATTCTATTTTATTCAAGTTACCAATTTGACTAAAATATTAATTTTAATATTGCGTTTTTACACGAGAAAAATCCATGGTTCCCACTCACTACAAATTTTATCCCACATGTGGTTAAAAAAGTATTTAAAAAAAAAACAAAAAATTTAACAATTTAAAAAAAAATATGAAAAAAAATTCAAAGATAATGTCAAAGAACCCATTGTATAAATACACACAAAAAAGCTTCATATTAATCACCTTTTAAAAGTGAAAAATTGCTTTGAAGGAAAAATCGGCACTTTTCCTAACCATTTTACTCTACCTTACCCTAGTTAAGGTCCTTCAGCAAAAATAATTTTGACACTTCCCCAAATACCAATGAAAAATTAACAGAGGATGTATCGTGGATCTAGCCGCTATGGGGTGCGCGAAACGTGTTGTGCTTGCTGCAGAGAGTGTATGAGCACTAAGGTACAGAAATGACGTCGCCAAATACACAACTTCCTTTTATTTACGCATTACAAAGCTTACTTGCTTAACTTCTGTTCCGCACTGTTCAAAAGGGCTGGGCAAGGAGTGGCATCTCTCTGTCTTGCTGCCCGAGTCTTTTCACGTTAATTCTGGACGTAATAATTACGTGACCATTGCGTCATGCGTGGCGCTACAAAGCCGCCATCTTTGCACGCGACACATGTGTTTGATATTAATTGACACAATAAATAATCCCGTATTTTTATAGGATCCTTTTTTCCTTTATTTAACACAAAATATAATCATTCCAACTCACTTGGTTAAAGTTGATAACAAAATTAATAAATTACATGCGATGAAAATGGAGAAGCATCCAGAATCACAGATACGAACAGTACAGACAGGAAGAGATTATATATATACAGTTTCTTAATCGCCATAGCCAATAGGAAACCGGTGACAGAAAACGCTGAAAAAGAATGACACCCTACTACGAGCCAAATTGGGCTGACAACGATCGGCTCTATTTGATACAAACCAACAACTTGCGTGATCGAGTAGTGGCTTCTTTTCTCTACTCAACGATACCAAAAAGAAGTCGCGTGGGTAGTACGATTTCAAAGATATAAGCAATATTAGTGTTACATGTCTTCGGTATATGCGGTTTTAGCAAGCGGCCCTCTACTGACCGAAATGAAAGACATTTCAGGATCAAAATTTAGTTAAGGAATTTTACTTGAAAACTTATAATCAGAAAACTTCCTAAATTAAAGAACCAATTTATGGGGAGGCGACCTAAAATGCTGTGTTTTCCCCTTTAACGCTGAAATCTTTCTACATTCATTTGAAAGAAAAGTTGTGCATTATATTCTAAGAAGCCTTTGTGTGTGAAATGTAGCGGTCAGGTGTGTGGGTTGTTCGATGTATTTTTGTTGGTTGATCTGCCCTTGGCCAAAATTAGGCCAAACAAATGAAATGGAGAACAATCCTTTGAATGTTTTGATTCGGTTTCCGGGATTGAGGCCAAGGAAGCACTCTTCAAATGAACTTGGAATCAGCAATGGGTACCAAGATACTCTAATTACTGATCTAAGAAAGTCAGCTATGCATTTCATTGACAGCGAAACAATTGTTGCACTTTTGATTTATTATTAGACATTCATTATGGTGCCTTGAAGGTTTTTCTGTAGTTTAATTTCAAATGAAGTTAAAATATTACATCCTTTATTGCATTTTAATTTAAAAAAAAGAATAATCTCGTTTAAGTATAGAAATTCAGTGTGAGTTTAAAATGTAATATTAAAAAATATATAAAGTTTATTTAATGATAGAACGTACAGGCCAGAGTCCAGCCAGAAGAACCTTCTGGAAGCATTTTTGTACATAGCTTCTCACCAATCAACGGACGTCCTGCTGCCAAGACGTCCGTTTTGTACTCATTTTGAAGGGGGGGGGGGGACGCATCTGTATTCACTATTTACATGAAAAAAAATAGTTTAATAGTTTTATAGTTTTAGTCAGGCATGTTTCATGAATACGAAACCCATTCATTAACTATTTATGACATTTATGCTTGATATATTTTGATAACCAGTCTATTTACATTCCTGATTTGTTAAAATAGGAATTTCTATCATTATCAAAATAAAAAATTTAGAAGAATATTATAGTATTAGTGATTGAAATAACGATTTTTATGTGAAAGAAGAAACATTAAAGTTATATTGCCGATGTTAAAATGAAAATTTGAACTTGTGCTCACTCTAGACCCTGATAATTGTAGTGGCGACATCTACATTGTAAATATTGAAACAATTTTAGACAAATAAAAATTGCAGCCACTATGTCAAGAAATTCCAGGACCAAAATATCTGAATTTTGTAATATTGAATGTGAAATATAAAAATATTATTTTTTGTCAAAAAAGGAAATTTTATAAACACAGGCTAAATACTAAAAAAAAACCACACTCTCTAAAACTGGAGTCTTCTAAAATGGTTTAGTAAATCCATTTAGAAAATAGAACCAAATAATTACATTTTAATAAAGTGTTTTTTAATTTAATATGACTTGAAATTGCACATCCATTGGAACTATTCCGAACTTTTCCATCTTAAAATCAGTATTTAAGGAATGTTTTAGTAGTAGTTTTAGTTACTATAATAAATTTATAAACAAATATTCCAATTAATAATCTTAATACTATTGATAAGACACAGTGAAATTAACATTTACGTCGCTTTTGTTCTTCCATAACCCAAGGAATATAACCATCCGGAAGAGTAATCAATTGCATATCTGTTTTTCTGACTGTTTATAACTTAAAAAGTCAAATAGCTTAGTAAAACTTAACTATCTAAAAACATTTTTTTATTTTAACATGTTTTTAAAATCGTTCCGAGTACAGCGGTCATCGACGAAACTTGCGCGACACCAAGGGACTGTCTATACCCTTTTTTTCTTTTAAAATGTAGGGTGAATGTACCAATTTCCGACCTGTGTCAAACATTAAAAATTCTGTGACTACTGAACTGCCATTAGACTGTAAAATGAAATTTACCTAAATTTTAAAAGTCTGAGTAATATTGATTTAAGGGACTTTTATAAACATAATGATGGGCTCACAGTTTAAAATTATTTTCCCAAATGTTCGGTAACTGGTATGTGGTCGATAACAGGTGCATTCACCCTAATTGTTTTATTTGAAAACTCTATTAGTTTATGGGACCCATGCGAAATCTTCAGAGTTCGTGATGCATTTCGCGATTTTACTTTCATTCCCTTTGAAGAATACAGGAATACTAGAGCAACGGTTCCCAATTAGCATTAAGCCACAAATCCCTAGTTAAAACTAAAGAAGGACCAGGAATTCCTTTTTTGTTCATATATGCTCATGGGCGTCCCCCCCCCCCCCGCTTTCTGGGCATGTATGCGTTTCAATTATGCTTGAAAATAAAAATGTAGGGAAAAAATATTTAAAAATTAATTCATCAATTTCTTTTCATTTTACATAGTTTTCGCAAAAAGAAGAAGGACATAAATTCCCCCAACAGAAAAAAGAAAGAAAAGTAGCAAAGATAACACCACAATCAGAAGTTTAATTACTTCTAATCTCTTACTGGTACATTTAAATCGCACTTAAACTCGTGAAAACATTGCAATAGTCACTTAAGTTAGTGACTGAACCAATTTTCGAACTGTATAGGATGAGCGAAATCTTTTTTTTGTCTTATAATCTTGTCCGTTTGGCTACAAGCCTGATATTTCCACTATTTTTGGGAATTTTAACCATTGGTTTTTTGTGACCCTGCGGATCTTCTTACATCAAACCACGGACCACTTTGTGGGAACCACTATACTCAATCACTTGAGCTTGAACATTAAAGAAGGTTAGAGGGGAGCGAGTAAGAGGGGGGCAGGCACGAGGATAGATTTTTTATGGTAAGGGTTTGGTAACTGAACAACTGAGTCGCCCGATTCCATTGTTCACTTTTTTGGAATGTGATTTTTTATTGCTTATTATTTGTTCGTACCATCTGATGTAGAATCAACATTTTCGAAAAAACGTATTTTTTTTAACTGAAAATAAATAGGAAAGTAGGTACTTATTTCCAAAGCGTCTCTTGTCCCCTACAAGAATTCCAATATGGCGGCCCAACAAATTTACAGAAACAAATCGTCCTCTTCGCAGTTTGAAAAATACATGTAAGTGTCTCTCTAGTTTCAAAGTGTCTTTTGTCCAAATCCTGGTATACTTGATTTCAACATTAAATTTTTTTAAAACTTAGTGTTATTTAATATGTTTATATAATAAAATTTTTGTGGTAACACTGTTTAAAAGTTGTAACACGATTGGACTCATTTTCAACGAGGGAGTGTAGTAAAAAATACAATAAAACATATTCTATTTGTGCGTGTCTTGGATGTTAAACATATTAACATTATGAAGAGTGAAAGATTTTTTATACACTAATTTTGAGCAATGTTTTTTGAAATGGCGGCAGTTCTGAGATGGTTCTTGTTCAAAATTTATTTTCAATATAATGAGCAAAATATCAATTTTCTTACTATTTTATGACATTTAATGTGTTCAGATATTTGTTTTGCACATTAAATTTTTTATTTTTTTTATTATAGGTGTAGAAATAACATTTCATACAAAAATGGGATTTACCTAAAGTTTTAAGAAGTGGACAAGAGACCTTTCGAATTACGCGACTCAACTGATTTCTTTAGGTATCTTATTTATCACTCATTTTGGCAGGGCCTCATTTACTATTGGACACGTTAGACCCGGGCCTTGGGCCTCCCCGTCTTCAGGGGCCTCAACTTTTATTTATTATACATAAATTGTAAAAAAGTTAGCTATTTTTTTTGTTAAATTCGTTATTATTATTATTATAATATTTCGTAACTTTTCATTAATTTTTCCCAAAACGTTGTAATTTCATCTTTTTTTAAAAACATATTTAACTTAATACGCAAGATTTGTCCTTCTTCAAGATTTGTGAGAAGGGGCACCTAATCAGTGCTATTCTGCCTATAGTATTGAAATTTCTAAATCCGGCCTTACACCTTGGTAGAAGTAAAAATAAAAAAAAGATCTTATATTTTTCTAAGCTATATAACAGCTATGGAAGTGGTGGTTTAAAAAGAAAACAAAAGGGAAGATTAAAAATATAAAAAATATATATATTGAAAATCAAGTCGAGACTTTTCCAGAGAGAAGCGAGTTTATCAATTATTTCCGTTGAAAAAATGATGTTTCTTTTTATTTTATTTTTTATTCTGTTGCTGCATTATTTATTCTGTTGCTTTTTTTAAAAGGTGAACCATAGTTGAATAACTGTATTTTTTATCATTCTGTCTTTCCCCGTCATAGGGAAAGCAATGCTTGTCAATAAATATATTCTTTCACATTCTCATAAGCAATTTTAGTTGTATAAATATCAGGTTTTCTCGCATACAGCTCAACCAGTATTACTCGGAAAATTCAATTTTTAAAAATTATTTTTATTATTTAAATTTTTTTTTGGTTTTGATTTTTTTTCTTAATATTACCCATTATATTGCCAGGTATTATGGGAGGTATTTAAACCACATTGAATCCCCCTTTACATACGTGGTTGGGATTTTGTTTGGTTAAATAACGTCGCACTAGAGCTGCACAGTGGGCTATTGGTGACGGTTCGGGGTCTATCTCGAAGGAAAGACCCGGGAAAACATAAACATTCATACATGCACCTCGTTATTTTAGAACCATGGTCAGATGACGAGGAAACACTTGAACTGGCACCCAACGCCTTCAATAGACGTCGGGACTTTGGACCCCGATCAGATTTATCGTGCACCAGTCCCGTATACACTCCGTTAATTTTTGCGGATGTTCTGGACGACTTTTCTAGTATTTTGTAGTGAAGCCCAACCCTCCGATCACAATACCACTACTTTTTACTTTTCTTTGTCAAGTCCATCGCCTGGTATCGAACCACGAATCTTCGGATTCCCAGCTGACGCCTTTAACCGCTCGGCCACAGAGGTCTCCATACGTGCTTGGGAAGGAGGCTTGGTAGGTCTCTCAGGTCTTGGAGACCTAGAGTGTTTCTTTCAGGGTTAAAATATGATTTCAAAAAGAAATAAAAATTGTTGCAACTGAACAGTAACGATTCATCTGGAAGATCTATGCTATCTAACGTTAGTCGCGCACTGGTAACTATTGTGTATGCAACTGGGTAACTCAAATTGTATCCTCTCACTGAGCAACTTTTAATTGCACAAAATACATTCTTTCGCTCGCTGTCACGCTAACAGTTTTGACAAATAATTGATAAATTATCTGTAATGTATGGATTGAGGTATTCCGAGTTTAGCGATCTTTCACCTTTGCTCTGGCAATTGTGAAATATGAGACCTGGCAGCTCTGAGTTAGATGCGATTAAATAATCGCTGTTGATGTGCGAATTTTTAGTTCTTCAGTTGAATAAAAGTTGTAGTACAGGGGTTGCACTTAAACGGCTACCGTAAAATAAACGAGGAGAATAGTTCCAGAACCTTTTCTAATGTCCATATTGTCTGGTTTTATTTAAAAAAATCGACAGGATTATCATTATTTTGGGCAAAGTTTGCAATTTCATACCTCATTTCAAAAGTTGACACGTTTTTTGGCGTTGACAAGTTTGAAAATTCAACTACTTCTTCATAATGGTTATATTTTACTGAATTATACTAATATTGATTGTATAACTTAGCAAAGAAAAACTGCGGTTTCCAAAAAAAAAAGCATTTGGATAAGACGGAGACTTGGAAGGAATTTTTCTTAGACAATCTTAATTGTAGATCAGACGAGTTTTCTTCGTTTGGTTTTTCTCATAACTGTACAATAAGAAATTAGTTTCTAGTTTCAACATTAGATGGCAGCATCAGACATCAGATTACTTCTTAGAATTTGAAAGTGTTAATTTCGCTATTCGGTTTAGTTTTTGGTTTGTGTAAAAAATGTGTTATATGTCTAAAATTAAAAAAACAAAACAAAGTTTATTAAATCTGGAGAAGTATTCCTTATAAGCACTTTTTATTAGGACCCTTATCTCTATGACTCGATGGACGTACTTTCATTAATTCTCTTGAAATGACTTACAGTTCTTAAGCAGTCTCTACACATATATTTAAACCATTAAAAATGTAACTGTGCCAGCAGGACCGCTCTTAGCTGTGGTTGGGCAGAGAGCGAATCTAGCTGGGGGGCTCCTTTATTCAGGAGTATTAAAAGATGCTATGTAGCATATAAACACACAAATCCTGAAACTAAGTGCACTCGACTCTCTTTACCACCCCGCACACTAAAAAAAAAGGTAATTATTCTGGAGTTCAAAAAATAGTAACTAATTGACTTGTAAAACAGTAATTTTACTGTTTTACTATAAAAAGAGTAAACCACATTAATTAGTTTACTTGTATTCTTAATTTTAACATTTTAGGTTGGCGCGCGAACCTTTTAAAATTGCGGGGCCCCGTACGGCGGCACTCGTCGCACACCTCTAAGGACGTCTCTGTGTGCCAAGTTGTTAATAAGTTCTCGAGCAGTAGTAGTGTATTAGTTACAAAAAAGATTTTTAGTTTAGCTTAAGAAAAACATACAAAAATTAATGCTTTGAACGTAGTAATAATTTTATACGATGAAATTTAAATTTTGTTTAGTGCGTTACAATCATGAAATATTTATATTATTATTAAGTTGTGTTATTTATACTATTCATCGGACGGAAAATCCACCAAAATCGGACACGCGACGAATCTTAACAAGTGAGGTATAAAAACAAAGAGAATTTTCAAGGGCAATGAAGAATCGTACTTTTATCTCATTAATAACGGTTTGAGTAAAATATGCGTATTAAAGAATTATTACATAAAGAAAAATCTATTTTCGAGATCGACGTTCCTTTGTAGTGTAGTCGGTAGCGTGCAGGACCTCAGAAAAATAGTTGGCGGGTTCAAGGAGTCCCGACGGGGGCGCTCAAATTTCTCGAAGAGTGTTTTCCAGCAACGCGGGGGGGTTAAACAGATTTTAATATTACTTACCCTCCAAATCCACCAGAGAAATTCTTTTCAGTTACTCATTGTATAAAAGTTTTAAATTATTCTGTTTAATTAAAGAATTAAAAAGAGAAATTCCTATATAAAATTGTGCTTTCAGCGATCGGAATATTTTTTTCAGATATAATTTCAATAACCAATATATATACAACCCCTGGCAAAAAGTACCCGATCAATGTGTCAAACTCACGCAGTAAATTCAAAATATGTTTATATTTCACAAAGCGTTTGTCTTGAACAAATCAAACGATAATGAGCATAAAATATGATAAAGTAAGAAATGAAATCAATGGATTGAGCACAGTTTATAATTAATTTTAATTATAATAAAGGTGGATGAATTACATCCACAAAAAAAAAAAATATCCGATCAGCGAAAAGTCGAGAAAAAATTATCCGATCAACACTATTAATATTTGGTGGCGCCCTATTTGTACCTGATTACAGATTTAACACGCCGTAGCATGGTATCTATAAGCTTTTGGCATAAACCTGGAGAAATTTAATCCAGCTTTCTATTGTAGCTTGATACAATTCCATAACATGTGTTAGACTTTTGTTATTCACCTTTTGTTTCAAAATATTCCAGATGTTTTCAATTGAAGTTAAGTCTTGGCTATCTGCAGGCCACGTTAATGTCTTGATTGAAGAGTTGCCATTGTATTTTAGAATTTTTTTTATTCTCTTGCAACGGTGACAAGAGGTATTGTCATGTTGGAAAATGAAATCATGTGAATCGCCGAACCATTCGTCGAGGCTAGGGAACAAAACGTTTTCTAAAATTTCCTGATATACTTCAGAATTAACAGTGCGTAATAATACAGACAACTTCCTAACTCCTTAGAAAGACATGCAGTTCCAAATGAAAATTGAGCGTGGAAACTTAGTTTTGGAATAGATGCAATCTTCATTGAACTTATTCATCCACTCTTCTCAACACGAAGATTCCACTATCAACGCCAGTTCCAAGGCAAGTACGGGATTCGTCACTAAATACAATTTCTTCCAGTTCTCTATTCCCCAATTTCAATGATTTTTGCACCACTGCAGATGAGCTTTTTTATATTTTCTCTTAGAAAAGGTTTTGTTTTGGCTTTGCAATATTTAAAACCGTTCTCATTAAGATGATTTTGCACTGTTCGCTCACAGACTTCCACTTGATAGTTTGACCACTCCAAATTAAGCTGCTTTGATGTCAATCGCCGCATAGATTTTGCCAATCCTACAAGTTTTCTATCTTGTTTCTTCGTGGTAGCTTGTGTACGTCCACTTCGACGAATGTTTTCTACGCTATTTGTAGCACGATATTTCTTCCAAATGTCGCAAACAATACTTTGACCACATCTAAGCAATAATTCTACTTTTCTTTGAGATATTCCGTCTTTTAAACATTTAAATATTCTGAATTTTAAATCTTTAGAAAGTTCTTTCACGGGAGGTATATTTTCGCACACTGCAAAAACAAATATGTTTTCCATCCACGAATTGGACCTTTATAAGCCTTGCTAGATGCTCCATGCGTACACTGCTACATAATATGCAAATATTACGGTAAATTTACATTTTCCTTTTGCACGTGATCGGATACTTTTTTCCAACTTTTTGATTGATCGGATACTTTTTTCTTCACATGGAAATATATTTTATTAAATAAAATGTCAACGATTTAAATATTACGATATATTATTGTTTTATTTCCGATAATTGAAAGTGTGCGATATTATATTTCGAATGTTATTTGTTGTTCTTTATTTTTTCCGAGATCTATTCAACTTACTTTACAATCCTCCAAGCAAAAACATGAAACGATCGGATATTTTATGCCAGGGGTTGTATATGTATATATATATTGGTTATTGAAATTTGATTTTTTGTAATAAATTATATTTGAGTACAAATTTAAAATGTAAGCTAGGCAAATTTTGAAAAGAAAAACTTATGTACGCTATAATTTAGGAAAACTGTGAAGTGGGTGCTGCAAGTAGTGTGTTGTATCATCTGAAGAGGCGACGCCCTCCCTTTCCCTTGTTTCCTCACCCTGTATGGCCAAATGGTGAGAGCGTCGGATTCAAAAACTAAATAAATAATAATCCACCTTGTAGAGAGGACTGGTGCACGTTAAATCTGTCTTGGTCCAATGTCCTCACTCCTATGTAAGATTGCGTGAGGTGCCAGCTCATGTGTGGTCCTCGTCATATGACCATGGTTCAAAATTTCGAGGCAGTGTTCCCGGAACTTTCCTTTGAAATTGACCCTGATCAGTTGCCAATTACCCACTACGCAGCTCTAGTGCGACGTTTTTTCAACAATCTGTACCCATCTTGTGTGCAAGTTCGTCAATTTATTTATAATAAATAAAATCATTTCACTTAAGTTGGTCGAAATACACATTGTACATTTATTCTTTTAGGAAAGACCCGGAAACACTGCCTCGTAAATATGCACCATTGTAAGCTGACGAGGACAAGACCTGAGCTGGCATCCAACGCACCAGTGTAGGCGTGATGACGTTTTACCACGACAGATTTATCGTGCACTGGAGGAACGAAACTTTCCACCCTCAGATCTCGAACTCACTGCATTGTCAAAATCGATATATATATCCCACACCCTCTGATTATGAGATCGTTACTTTAACCGCTCGGCCACCGCAGCCCATTTTATTTTAAAAAGGAAAGTTATAAAGTAACCCATTATATTTATATATTGATAGTAACGAATGGAATATATTATTTTTGATTTCAGAGAAATTGAAAGTGAATAAAATAAAATTATTTTTTTTGCTCTAAGGCAGTGTTTATTAACCTTTTTGGCACAATGGACAACTTTAAAAATTTTAAATATGTCACGGACCCCTCTGTGAAAAAAAAATTGCTTAAACATCATTTATTACAAAATATATTCTGTTTTATTATTTAATTATTTTAATATTTTTATTTCAATAGTAATAGTAATAGTTTTATTTCAAATAATCAAATGAAACATTAAGAACAAATATTAAGACACAAAAAAACACTTGAAAAAGCGGCAAGGAATCTTGTATCGATGGAGGATATACCCTTATGTCTCGGCTTCAAACTCATTTGTGATCCACATTTTGGACATTTATACATCGATGAAATCATTCCCTCTTTCATACATTATTCTAACAACGCTTTCTTACCCATGACTGGTAAAACACTAAAATAGCCAACTGAATATTTATTTTTCGCATTCAAAACTTCAGCAAGAGCTAATTCCATAGTGAAATCAAGCATTTAGCAATAATATAAGCTAAGAAAACACCAAAAAAATATGCTACTCACAAACAGATGAAAGACAAAAATAAATGTACGTCTTACCTCCAGGGCAGATCCAACGGAAATAAAATCGTGAATCAAGTTTAAAATTATACCGCTATTTCAAACTCAAACAAATTATCGACCAATGAAAAGGCTAAAACAAAAGAGAAATAAATGAGCATGCGCGAAAAAGCGCCTCAAATTCTCTTCTCCGGAGGAGCGGAAAAAGAAACAGGGTTGCCATACAGAGCGCGCTAAGGATGAAGTAGGTCCGGGTTACCACTGCTTGTTAAATATTGATGCAAACATTTTAAAAATTAGGATCAGTCGGCGGACCCCCAAAATATGACCCATGGACCCCCAAGGGGTCCATGAACCACAGGTTAAGAAACACTGCTCTAAGGGGTAAATAAACAAAATTTAATGCTTTTTGTAGTTGTTTTATGTAAAATTCAAATGGAAATTATGTTCTACATTTATTATTAAAATATTTTTAAGTTATTCATTGTAGGAAATTTTAATCTAGTAATTTGGACAAATGTTAGGAGTTAATAATTCAATTTAATTAAGAATATTCCTTCTTCATGATGGAAAGTTCAATAAATTTATATCTTCTTGACGATTTATAATGCAGTGGCGCCATCTATACATTTATTTTTAAACAATTATTTCAGTTGCAGTGAAAATCCAGTCATAAAGGTCTAAGTTCATTAAATTTGATATATCAACTCTCCCAAATTGGTACATTTCAGTTTGAACGTTTTTATATGTTTAAAAAATCAAAACACATTAAAAATTCTAGAATGGGAAATGTTATAAGAATATTACAATTATTTAAAAACATTATATACTTAGATTTGTTTTCAAATATTTCAAATAATAAATAATGTAAAACAAGTGAATTATTCTGTTACTTGTATGTCATTGCAAAGTTTTAACAAAGTTGAAATCTTTACACCTGAATTTAATAGAAGCCCAACTGTAGAAACCTGAATTAAAGTTTTTATTTTATTTTTTTGTTATAGATAAAACTTTATATTTCAAAACTGACTGAATTTTATTAACTTTACTGAAATTTATTTGATATAAATGAAGATTTAACTGATTAAAAATCAAAGATGGGATTCTATTTCTATATAGGAAGAGTTTATTAGTTGATTATTCGCTCGCTCAACGACTATTTTGTGCTCAATGCAGGGTGGTGTCTAAACAGGGTGGGTTTAAAATTTTAACATGAATTACGAACCATAAACAGCATTTAAGAATTTTCAAATGCTAGGTCTGCCCCTTTAACATGTTAGGGCAAAAGACCCCTTTTCAACAAACAGAAATATTTTAAGAGCTCGAGTGCCAAAACAACTTATATCCAATAATGCCTAAAAAGATTTAAATGTATTTTTTAACCTTCTAATGAAGTACGCATGCATTAAATATTTTGAATATAAAAAAATCGACTGTAGTTGTATTATAACACGACCAGAAAGGTTGTATGTGGAACGTCATTTCATCAAAATATAGAAATTGGAATGGGTCGCGAGCGAAAATCTGCCAAACAGAAGGAAGATAACCAAGTTATCCTGTTTGATGACGCGGGTCCCCATCTACGATCCGTACGTGATTCGCCTTATTTCGAGATTTTATACGCATCGGTACTTAATTTCCTATTATACGAGATCAAATTTGTGTCAGCTGTATTTCTTTCCAAAAATTTATAGTGTAGGAAAAAAAGTGCAATATGGTGTCTCTATCCTGATAATCCATGTAACTGTTTCACGTCAAAAACATCAAGCTATATTTCGAGACTTCTGATTATATGAGGATGTTCATTACTAAACTGTACAATGTCTACCCAACCGAAGCATCTCATCTGGCCATTAACGCAATCTCAGAAATAACGTTATCATTTTTGAAAGGTCTGCAATCGTCAAGGCTTCCTTCGTCCATTTTGACAATCGTTTCGTCATTGAATCACGTGACTTTTGACGAAGAAAGAATCTTTTAATGTTTAACGAAAGTAATTGACTCCATTTCCTTTTAGGTGGTATCAGCTCAGTTTTGGTTCTTATACGTATATTGCCACAATTCGAAAGAGCTCCTCTGTCTCGGTGGATAGCGCGCGTGACTTCAGACCAAAAGATCGTGGGTTCGATTCGAGTCGTCGTTTTATTTTGAAATCGTCTTTATTTGTGAAGACATAAATTTTGTGAACAAACGATGAAATAAATTTATCATCTTTGCAAAATATTTAATCGGAGCATTTAGCAGGCGTCGTTTCGTTAAAAATGACGAAATTTCTTCAAATATGAGCATGCAGTTTTAACAGTGCAAAGAACCAACTACGGATTTTCCATCGATAAGCCAACTAACGGACCAATGATGAACAGCCAGCAGTTGATTGGCCAGCAAACTATTCAAATGTATACGCCTTACTAATCCTGTTCGTTTGTTGTCACAGTTGTGCAATGGAGTGGATAAACCATTTAGCTGCTTCAACACTAAGCATCCGCGGTTCAAAATCAGAAAGCTTCAGGTATGTTTCTGTTAGGGTTCTTCCCTTCCAAGGGAAGGATGCTTGTCTTCAATTTAACACACAATTTTTTGACTGACATCCATAAAACGACAGTCATTTGCCGAAACTTGCTTGACATTAATAGTGTTGATATTTTGGAGCCCCAGGGGGATTTAGCAATGAAAAATGACCTACCATAGTGTAGAGGAAAGTGAGTCGCGTCGACCAATTTGGACATTAATCCACTTCCCCTCTAACCTTTATTGTTTTGCGTGTGGGATGGGGGATGAGTCACATTTCGGTATACCCTGGCCTGTTTAACTACTGTAACTTTAGTTTTAATCGACTGAACACCGCGTGTTGTTGGCCTAAAAAGGGGCCCGAAGGAACAGTATCTGGCTAGAAACCAGAGGATTACGAGTTATAACCGGCATGAGGACTTGACAATAGTTAAGATGTAGAGATCTCGTGATCGGAGGATTGCCAGATTCGTTCCTAAATTACAAAAGTTGTCCAGAAATATCTTCACTTTCCACCTGCGTGCATACGGGACTGGTGCATGTTAAATCTGATCGGGATCCAATGTCCTGACGCCCTTTGAGGTTGCAGGCTGCCAGCGCAGGGTTGTGAATGTAAATATTTTTCTTTTATTTTACTCATTGTATAGACTTAACATTTTAAATACCATTTAGTGCTGGTCCCGTGAGGAGTCGCTGTGGCGAGTGTTTACTGTGCAAGTAATGCATTGTATAACCAAGGAGAAGAACTACTTTTTTATGTATGTTAATATATGTCCCAAATCAGACTACGCAGCAGTCTTGGGCCAAAACCTGTTAACCTTCGGTATAGATCGGGGGCCTAGGACTGCAGTCATAAGTCATAAGGATTGTCCTCGTTATCTGATTATGGTTCAAAAACACTAGGCAGTGTTCCCGGGTTCTTCTTTCGTAATAGACCCCGAACTGTCACCAACAGCCCATTGTGCAGCTTTAGTGCGACGTTAATTAACCAAACCTTAAGATAGAGTAGGAAGTGTGCCTACCCGATTTTGTCTTCCCTATTCTTTCTTCAGAGTATTATATTCCCTTGCAGCTGAACTAAACTTTAAGCTTTCCACCAGTCTAACCCAATCGTCAACACATCCAACGGCTGATTTCTCTCATTTAGTGTTGGTAAGTCCATCTTTTCTGACTTGTCCCATCTCCTTGAACTCTTTGCGCGATTTAGAAAACTCGAACTCCCTTCGAAATTGCTACTCCGCCAAATTTTAGCCGCGATATTCTTTATTTCTTCCTTTTCAAATCCTTCATCTCCCTCGGGTTTTCGCCCGGAATTGGAATTCTGGAGACTGAGCCTAATCCTATGATTTTACAAGACGCCCATTAAAATTGCAGCGTGTCAACAAAAACCGGAACTTGAAGAATAAAGAAAGAAGACAACAGCCAAAAGAAAATGTTTCTTTTCTGTCTTAGGCACAGGTGTTAAAAGCATGGGGCGCAAGATGAAACGCGTCTTATAGACAGCTTTGTGAAGTGCGTGTAATAAATCCGTTGAGCGTAGAATAACTCACGTACAGTAGAGAAAGAGGGGAATCTCTTAGAAAAGAAAATATTTTCGGAGAGTATATTTAATATATTACCTGTGAAACTCCGTGCGCTTGTTTATCACTTAGTTGTTACCTTAAAAACAGGTGAGAAACAATATTCAGCAGGGAGAATGTATGTAAGAAAAAAATGTTGGTAAAAAACAAGGATTTTATCGTCAAGAATGTTTTTACGTTCTTTATTAAAAGTACATTCGGTAAAAATTCTGCGACAAATTGCTTTAGTGAGTTTATGAGTAAAAAATTAATAATGCCTCGACGTATTAGCTTTTTTATGTATTTTTTGCTCTTCATCCGAAAAGAGTTTTGTAAATAAAATAGGTAGGGTGAATTAAAATCTCAGAATCCATTTTTTCCTTGCAATTAATTTGGGTTATTTGCCTACAATTAAATGTTTCCCAAATGAGTTTTTATGAATGAAAGGGAAGTACACATAAAAAACTAAAATGTTTAACAATAGTTTTTATGATTTGGTGTAAATGGTTGGTTATTATTTTTATACGCTTTTTTATATTGAACTGAGTTTGTTGTTTTTGTTGTATCATTCTATATTGCAACTCTATTTTCGACCCCATAATAAATAATAGTCAATTAATAATAACAATTGATATTGAAAAGTTTGGGAGGTTCAAAGATCAAATATTCACCAAATGATTTAACCACATGTAAATTCGGAAGTTTTTTTTTTTCAAGCAAATAATATATTATGATACCTTTTTTGTATCACTAGATTCTACGGCCAAATGTATTTTTTGGTTATATTTCATTGTAATTATTGTCGAATGACAGTCCAAGCGCGGATCCAGGTGGGGGGTAAAGGGGAAATTACCCCCCCTAACATCTAAGATTATTTTTTCAAAAGTCACCTAGCCAATGAAAAATAATTTTAAATTAAGAAATTTTTTTGCGAATCGTGATATATATGCGTTGCTTAACGCTCTTTAAAACTTCCCAATACTCCCTCCTCCCGTATACAGAGTTACTCAAAGTATGCTTGTTTTAATTTCTATAAAGAAAATTTAATGAAAAGGGAATGAAAAAAAGTTAAAGTAATCATTTCAAAAATGTTAAATTTCAATGTAATTTTTCCAGCAACGGAAAAACTTTCGATTATCAAATAGCTTGGATGGCGTTGGGGGAGGGCGTCAAATTTGGTATTCATGATAACAATATACTGTATTACCCCCCTAACAATAATCTCTGGATCCGCCCTTGAATGACACGGGGAGTTAACTAGAACTTCACAGACGGGCTATTGAGGGCAGTTCGGATCTATGTCATAGGAAAGTCCTTAGACTAAATTCGAAGCTGTCAAGCAAAGTAAGCAAAGTACATTCGATTCTGCTGTCAATACACTTTTATACCAGTTTCGGCTTACAGCAACAGCAGCGTGACGACATAAAAATTTAATTAAAACTTCGAGGTGTAGCTGCTCAGTGTATAGCTACCAAATTTGATATATATATTTGTACGCTCTATTATTTTGTTTACTTTTAATATAACGCTATTATGATATTTGATTTTAATATAAGTATATCGATATGTTTAAATTAATAATTGTGTTATGCCAATGTAAATACATTGATTTGTTTAATTTTAAAATAACTATAACAATATCTTTAATTGAAGACGTGGGTGCAAAAACAAAACAGCTCCCCTTTTTTCTGATTTTTACTATAAAGAAAAAAAATCATTTGTCGATTGGTGCAAGAACCAGGCAGCTCTCAGCAATGGCTATATAAAGGAAAAGGAACTGTACTTTTGTATTATACTATACAAGAAACATACAGTGGTTTTCTTCCTTCCTGAATTTTTTTGAAATCTGTAGCTGACTGGTTCTTACATCCACGGCTTCAATTTTAATAATTGTGTTATGTCAATGTAACTACATTAATTTATTTCATTTTAATATAACTATATCAACTTGTTTAATTTTAATAATTATGTTATGTCAATGTAACTATATTAATTTGTGTAATAGTTCTTATAATATGAATTCTTTAAGATCTTTGCAAGTCTCTTTATTCGAAATTAAAGAAGAAATCTAATGTTGAGTGCTTTGAGAAACTTATTTTAACCAATGTTTTTTTTATTGTCCTCTTTGCGAATTCACCTTTTGAAGAGAGACATTTTATTTTACCAAGAAAACGAATTCTTTTTAACGGTTCAGCTATCTCAACTTTGTGATACTTTCTAACCATATTCTTGAGAAGAATTTAAGAAAATAAAGAATAGAGGCTTGGCTATTAAAAAAGTAATTTAAAAAATTAGACTCGGGACCAGAATTTCAAGAGAGTATTAAACATAAGTTAATAGTGTCATTGCTTCATGCACCGATGGACTTTTTATCACAATGCGCTGGCTTCAGTTTTTTTTAATACCTGAGAGATACTTTTAGTTTATCAATTTTTATTTTTAAAAATGACGTTTTTTATTTTATAATTTTTTACACAGGTAAGTTGACACGAGATAATGCAATGTTTGACCAGTCGTTTCAAAAGAAGGAAAAACCAAAAGAAGGCGAACACACCTAAAAAAATTCTTCAGTAGTATCAAAGCTTGAAACAGAATAATTCATTTATATTCTTTAATGAGAAGAGATAATTAAATTTTTGCTGTTCCAAAGTTAATATACGGAAAATATTGTGGCAGTTGCAAATGGGTAAAAACGAAGTTATTTTTTCTTTGAATTGCATTTTCCAAAAATAAGTTGTAACATATTTCGACGAAAGAAAAATCATTTTTTTATCATTACTCTCTATAAGGATATATTATAAAATATTTTGATTATATTTAAGAGAAATGGTAAGAACTATTTCCTAGTCCTTGAAATGGGATTTCTCTGGTCCTAAATGAATTCTTTCTGAATGTAAGGAGTTTATGCATCTGTTTATAGAAATATTTTTTAATTACAGAGTGATCATATTTAGATATTTAGGCCTCTTTGCAAGAACAAATACTGGTTGTATTGAGTATCCCAGATGTAAAACGTTTTATATCTAAAAATTCAAATAAATGAAATTTTGGTATAATATATTGCCTTAAAATTTTAAATATAATAAAGGAGCAAAAATCTTTATTTACTAATAAAATTTAAAAAAAAAGCCACGCAGAAACAAAAGTAGTTATCCAATTCAGATACATATACAATAGCAGTAAATCCAGCGAACTTAGTTTCGGATTGGTTGGAATGTGGAGATGGCGAGTTCTTCTTCTTGAACAAAAACAAGATGGCGACGCATACATTTTCAAAATCAGTGAAATCTTTCATCCAGTTTCAAGTTACGTGAAAATTAAAATTTATGTAGTATTTTGTTTAGTAGTAATTGTTATATTTGTTCTTCATTTTGACAAATAAATTATTGTTTTATAAACAATAGTTTACTTTTGACAGTTTTTCGCGATTCGCTCCAAAAGTGAAAAGTGCACATAGCTGCTTTTGCATTTGGACTACTCAATTGTTCTCTAGCATACACAATTCCCTATTCATCCACTAGGGGAGCTGCTATCCGATCATCTTGCTTTTTGCCAAACTGTTTATTACCAAATTTCGCCAATAAAATAATACTAAAGTGTTGTAATTTTATTTTAATATCATTTAGGAATTAAATAAATGTTAAATATTACTAAATGAATATTGTGTAATAACTTTTTGATTAGTCTTGAGGGACCAAACTAACTCCCCACAAATAGTTAAATAACTAATTTGTCCATACGGATAAAAGTTAATGAGCAATTACTTTAGGGCTCTTACACAATTCTTATAATATTGCTTTCATTTTCTTTTACATTTTTCTGAAACAACATTGAAATAGTGAAAATAAGTTATTGCGCGACAACTCTAGTTAATAGTTCTGTATTATGCAAAATCTCATATCGGACGTTATTTAATTTTTTACTTTATCCATTATTTATTTTAGTCCGATAAATATTTTCATATTGTTTCTAAAGAGTTAAAATATTTTTTTTATGGCAATCGAGAAATTTTTAAGGAGATGCAACGTAAAACAGTTTTAAAACTTTATCAAAGAAAAACTTTTCCATCATTTGATTTTTATGTAGTGTTGAATTAGAAGGCTGTGTGAAGTACAGCAGATTTTTCTTACATTTACATAAATTTTGTTCTGCATACAAATTTTGCGTTGTGTCATTTTGATTTCAAAAATTAGTTTTAATATTTCCAAAGATACATCAAAGTTTCTATTCTCTTGAAGGATTTTTCATATGAACATCATAGAAAAGTTCGCAATTTTTCTGAAAGTTACTTTAGTCGAACCAATTAGATTGCTTTTTCTAATGACTTTTCTTGCTCCAGGATTAAAAAGAAACACTAAGCTGGGTTCAATACAATTTTTTTTATGAAGAAGAGGATTTCATTTCTTTGAGGAAGGTAATTTTTCTTCTTTAATTTAGAATTTAAAGTTCATTAGTTTCGAGTAATTCTTGAAATTTAAACTCTTTATTAATGCTTCAATCAATCACTAAATAAAAAAAATGTAGTTTCCTTTTTTTTTGCAAAATTTTTATTCATTACACAGACCAATCCAGATAAAAAAATCAGAATAAAACCTTCATAAAACTTGTGAAAATGAAGGAAAACTAAAAACAGTTGTAGGTTTCTGAAGGTTCAGCATTAAAATTCTTGAAGGGTAATGTATTTTTAAAAAAGTTTTTATGCAGAGAAATTAAAAATATCAAAACGTGTAGGTTTTAAAAAGGTATTTAGAATAACATTTAAATTTCATGAAGGTTCTGTGACGATTTAATTTTTTTTATAAAGGTTTCATGATAATTTTTTTGATGGGTTGCTCTTTTTTATACGAGGTTAATTAAAATGACTTTCACTACAGAAATAAATAAACCTATAAACTAATTAAATATAAAAGACATAATGATAGTAGTTTTTCAGATTTTAATTTTTCCTGAGAATCTGTTCCTTTCAAATCTATGGAATCGTCCTCAATCATTCAAAAATTATCAAAAAGTTATCTTCGGGCAAATAGAAAAAAGAGCAGTAATTGGGAAGTAAGTTGAAGCAACTAAGTTTTTTTAACATATCGATATAAAATAGAGTGAAAAAACTTTTTTATGAATACTATTTAAAGTTTACCAACTTTCATTAAAATTGTTCCAACAGGTGCTGAAATTACAACAAACAAAATGTGACTTTTATGTTAGCTGGAAACATTCATAGGGAAATCCCTTTTGTAGTTCTAATCGAATAAATCTCAACGTTAACACCTTTGTGAAAACTATGATTTCACCAAAATTAATTTATTATTTTCCGAGATATGAGTAGTCAAATACAGACACGTCTGTAATTTCATTAGTATAGATTAGCTGACCATATGCGTAGCCATGGAGCTAGTTTATTTGTAAAAAAAATACTTTTCTGTATACGAAACAACATTTTTTATTAAGTAAAACCTGAATAGTAAATTTCTATCTATACATGTTGATCATATGAAATATGTTTACCCAATAGCTACTAATATATAATAATAAAAGAAAGTGTCTTTGTGTGGAAAGCAAAACGCCTACTACTTCTGTGTATAAAAGGTTGAAAATTTATATGGTAAAGTGGGATAAAATACGTTAGGAAAAGTTCCAATTTTTCATTCAAAGCTAGTTTTCCCTTTTCAAAAGTTATCAATATTAGACTTTTTCTGGTGTATTTATGCAATGGGTTTCGTGACTTCATCTTTGAATACGTTTCATAATTTTTTTAAAAAAATTTTAAATTGTTATTTTTTTTTTTTTTTATATATTTTTTCAACCACATATGGAGTAAAATGGTAGTCAGTAGAATTCATGAATTTTTGTGTAGAAAGGCATTATTAAAACAAATTTTTTAATCAAATTAGTAACAAATGAGTCCAGAATCAAATTAATTGTGTTAAATAAAATAGAACAAATAACAGCCATCAACTCTTAAAAACTCAGTATATTTGAATATTAAGGTATGGTTAATGTAATAGTCTTTCTAAAAATAAGTTATAACCCGCCATTTTGAAAAATCGAATTTTTTTTATTATCTTCGAAAACAAACAAACGCCGGCTAGCAAGTATAATAACTTTTTTTTATTTAGATTCTGAAATATTTGCTGTATTTACTTTATTTTTAATTTGTTTCGCAGTCGATTTTTTATTCCATTTAAAAGTTTTTGTTTATGCTCTAACAAAACCAGAAAATGGCATTTTTTGTTACCAATATGCGTTCTTTAGAGTTCACAATTTGTTTTAAAGTAACAACAAGTAATTATATTAACATATAAACAGTGTAAACATATATTGTAGATAATTCTTGTAATTTATAAGCTACGGAATGATATTTTTGTAGAATATTACGTTTTTTTAAAGTTCATTAAATTATTCAAAATTTGTTATCTTTAGTACTAATAATTCGTTTACTCTTTTTACACCACCTTGCAAAATATTGAAAAAAAGCTAAATAAAGTAAATTATTTTCTAATTTTTTCATTGAAATGTATTAAAAGGTTTCTTTTCTATACAAAAACCAGAAATATTGTTAAATAATTCGACTTTTCTAGTAGATAAAAAGAATATATATATAGAAATTTTCACGCATCACACTGTTGCAAGTCTTTTTGTAAATTCAAACAGACTTTTAGACTAGATTTAAATCACTTAGAAATTTATTATTTTGCTGAAATGTACTCTATTAAACGAAGTATTGTTTTTTTAAAAAAAAAACGAGATCAAAGTATAAGTTTAAAAATGCGTAATTTATATTTAATTTCCATTATACTCATTTTACTGCATTACCCAGTTTACCCCACCTAACCCTATATAAGTACTATTTAACTTTAATCGCCTCAGATTCAGTGCATTTGAGGGTCGGGATTTTCAAAATCCCATTTAGTTTTTAAATTTACTTTAACAATTTTAGAAATATTGCATGAAGAAACAGCTTAAAAAATATTTCCAAGACCAGGAACGTGCCTTTGTAGCTTAGTCGATAGCGCTCTGGATTTTGGAACAATAGATCACGACGGGGATCAATATTTTTTTAAAAATGTACGTATAAGCCAAACGGGTTCCCCAGCAACGCGGATCCAAACAGCTTCTATTCGATATGATGATATATTGTATTAACTAAACAATACCACTACAGCTTTTAAAGCCTTAATAAATAACACGCTAAAATCTATAATTGATATTTATTAATAAACTTCAGGTAAAGAAATAATCGCCTAAAGTTATCTAAACATCAAGCTAAAATAAATAATTAACAATATATAACATCTTAAATATATTTAAACTTGATATCAAATGTGTAACGTTATTAAATATGCTAATCTTTATATGAGAATTCTATCAAAATACTACACAAAGATTAATGTTATTGTTTACTAAAATGGATTGTTCTTCCTTTTTAAGGATACCAGTAACCGTGGTCCCACTCGCGTAGACAAAGTGTAACTTTGATTCGTTAATTACCCGAATAAATAATAATACAACTAGAGCCACTCATCGACGTGATATCACGTCCAGGGACCTACAGTTTTTTTTTTAGCTATGCACCCTATTTTTAAATTTTTAAAAGTACTCCACCTTACAAAATTATTTTAATTTAAAAGTTTGAGGTACACATTACAACCATATCTTTGTAATTACTTAAAAAAATAAGTTATATAAAATAACATGCCCAGGAAAAATTATTTTAATATCCAAGCAGTAAACACAACTTTACAATTTCAAAACTCGTGTGACTGTCAGAGGGTTAATGTTTTTATTTATTTTATTATTTAATTAATTTTTTATTTTAATTTTTTTAATATTTTAAAGTATAGGGATTGTTCAATAAATACATAGGCTGTTACCAATTTCAAAAATCATGTTCATGACGTAAAATTCAATGGAATAAAAGTTTCATCAACCGAGTGATCAATTTAGAACTTCACATTTTAAATTTACATTTAAATTCCCAGTTCCAAGCTTTTCTGGAATAAGAAAAGAACCGAACAATATTTAACCGAACAAATTTTCATCCGCAGTACATGATGCATGTCTAAACACATACTTATATGACTATAGATAAAAGAAAGGAGGAAAAAAAGAAAAATATAAAAGTAAAATCGCTGATTTTTTCTTTTGTATTTTTTGGGTATTCGGAACTTTTGCAACAACAGCAAGTCCTATTCATCTCTGACCTCATATGCCATTTTTTTTGTCGAATTTAAGAGAAAGAAGAAGTATAAAAGGATACAAGTTAGAGCAAGATGACATCAAACTTGAGATCAAAATGCTACGAGCAGCATGTATTTCAAAGTGCCATTTATACTTTTGTATTTCTAAAAAGCAAATAAAGAACATTTTATCGGCATTTCCGGTTTGCCGAAATGGCCGCGTACGTCACCATTCCAAATCTTTTGGTTTAAAAATATTGTGAATAGAAGTTTATATATTTTAAATTAAATAAAGGTATGTATAATAAGGTATTTTAAATTAAATAAAGGCATGTTTAATTAACGTACTTTACATTAAATAAAGGTATATATTAAATAAGGTATTTTAAATTAAATAAAGGTTTTAGAAAACTGAATGAAGGAATAATTCAATAGAGACTATTTTGTTTGTTTAGTTTATATTTTTATTAACATTTTTACTCAAATTCTGGCGAGAATGTCTTCAGATTTTATGTTCTTCGCTCATTAAATTAAAGTTCAAAAGCCTAATGTTTCTGTTTCCGCTTTCCAGCAGTGTTTAATTGCCAAACAACCATATGAATTAAAATGAATGACAGTACATTTTACTTTTCCAAATCCTTTAAATTCGTGAAATTTAAAAATAACTGCTTTTATTTTATATTAACAGAAAAAGATCATTTAGGTGATTTTAAATCAACCGAGTTATATATGGTTATAATAATTTGCATTATTTATTGTATATATTGCATGAAAGCTATTCTGAGAAAATATGAAGTATTTATAGATTAAACATAACCATACAACATAATGGAAACTAATATATTAGCATATAATCATAAGAACCTCATTTTTTTAAATGACTCTTGAAGTTTTGCAAGAATTACATTTTAATCTTCCAGATCTACCAGTGAATGTTTAATAAAGAATGAATAAATTTGTTTTATGATCAACGGACAAACTGGCAAAAAGACTAACTAAAAAACAGATATAAATTCTACAAACTATATCCATTTTTATTATAAACTGATTTTAGTTATTGGCCCCTTAAAACTAATAATTGAATTAAATGTGAATAATCATATCATATTAATTTATATAATACAACATGGAATGTATCATATGATTTCTCCAGTACCCAATGCAACTTATTGATTTAAGCCAAATACTAAAACAACTCCGTTATAACCTCGATTGTGCTTTCAAAAGTTTTATCCTGGGTTCCGCTTTGGGTTGCAGCTGGCACAAAAGATCGAGCTTACGCAACTTCACGCGTACGAATGCTAAAGAAATACTGCTCTACAACCCCCAGTAAGCTCCGAATCACAACCAGTAGCGCCGATTTAAGCCTTTAATTACCGCACATTAAGGAAACGCTGACATGAAAAGGTAATTACACAGCCTGGTCGCTATGTTTGGATAATTTAAATCCGTAGTTTGTTCGTTCCAGTCATCAGCGAAGAGCAAGAGAAGTTGCCTTATGACCTCTTCGAACAGGAAGTCTGCCTCGCTCATTTAAAAGGGTGGTTTTCAGTTCGATTTGTTTTCGAGGGGAGGAGAGGCAGCAGCTTTTCATATTTCACATTGGCGGAACACTCGTGGGCTGGGAGTGAGAGGAATTGGGGAAGTGATTGGATAAACATAGAATTTGAATTAACGAACAGGACATTGATATTAAAGCTTGGCATTGCAGAGTGGACCAGTGATAGTTTATGATGAGTCGCGTAGGTTTTTCAAATTTAACTAAACGGTATAAATATATTATGAAATCTTTTAATATATAAAATGTTCTATATACATCACTTCAAGCTGAAATGTTTTCTTAATAATTACAAAATGAATTGTTATAAACATTTTGTTTTCATATGTTACTAATAATATGCGCTTATCGTGAAATTAAACATTTGCTTATTAAATAAAAAAAAGGTTTAAAATTTGAAACGATAAGTTTTTTTTTATTATTTTGGGTTGAATTTTGGTTTGACGGTTCGGAATCTATCATACATAAAAGACCCAAGAACACTGCCTCGTAATTTTTGAACTATGGTCAGGTGACGAAGACAAAACCTGACCTGGCAGCCCACGCACCTCACAAAGGTATAAGGACTTTGGACAAGGATAAATATAACTTGCACTAGTCCCCAATTCACACGGATGTTTTTTTATGTCAATTAGAAACAAAACTGTCAGCCCTCTGATCTACAGCTCTCTATACTGTCAGAAGTGGTATTTGAATTCAACAGACCGATTATGAGCGTTATACTTTACCACTGAGTCATCGCTGCCTTTGATAGAATTATCAATACAGTTTCTAGTATATGCTATTTTATTTGTGATTAATATATTTTGGATACAAGGTTTTCCACCAATAACTTTTCAACTTTTATTAAGCTTCTTAAACTTTTTTTTAGCAAATGTTTTTCAGTCAGTAAAATAGCGCAATATTTTAATGATAATATTTTTACTATCACCTACCCTAACAATATAAATTAACAAAAACTTAAGATATTTTTTCCGTATTCAAATTGGTCGTAAAATTCCTATTTGTCGGACTGAAAAAAATCATACTATTAATACTCATTTCAAAACAAGCGTGCAAATTTCTTTCAAACATTTTGGGACAAATGTTCTGCGGGTACACTGTTGAAATATCGAAAACAATGAAAGTCGATTATCCATTTGTATGTTTATTATACAGGATGTCTGAGAATTATCTTTGCAACTTTGACACTTATTAAAACCCAAAAGTATTAAGATAGCTAAGTTATGTTGATAGTACAGCAACACATAAAGTTTTATTTGTAAATAAAACTTTAATTGTTGGTGTGTACAAGTAACATAACATAGCTGTATTATTTCTTTTCTGTTTTATTGTGTATAAAAATTGTAAAGATAATTTCCATACCCCATTCTCAAGAAAAAGCTCAGTGCGTTGAGAGTTTTGAATGGTGCGTTGAAGGGTTGTGGAAAAAACTAAGTACAAATAAAACTTCACGTGTTGCCCTGTTACATGTATAAGCAACAAAACTTAGCAATTTTATTTCTTATAGGTTTTATTGCGTGTAAAAGTTGTAAGATAATTCTCATTCACTCTGTAATAAAAATGACTAAATTGTTATGAAATTTTGTTGATATATAATTTAAAATGTAAATGCTGATATATTTTATATAAAAGTTGAACTTATTATAATGTAGTTTGCACCAAAAGGTTTGAAAGAAATTTCGAATTAGGAAGTATAGAATAATGTTACATAGTCCAACTTTTAGGGATTTGACAAACTTTATCAAAAACTTCAGAATATTTTGTTTAATAATAAGTTTTATGAAAAAAAAACGATAAAAGAAATTTCGTCAGTTTGACCAAAAATTTCATTCAATCGTATTTGAGAAACTTTTTGTTGTGCAACCAATTTTAATTATGTTCTTTCTCAAACTGCTTTATTCAAAGTTTCGCTAATCTAAGTCCTAAACTGTGGATTTCTGTCAATATATATACAAATAGTACGCTTTTATTAATAACATAAGCTTTTATTTAATTTACTTGTATTAAACTCGTCGCAGTTTCTATCAGAGTTGTTATCATATTGTCGAATATTGCAGCTCTATTTCAATATTTCTGAGCTAGACTTAGTAAATTACATCATTAAAAAACGTTTAATAGATTGTTATATTTTGATAAAGCTTAAAAAAATTACTGGAATCGAACTTACTTTTTTTAACCATATTAAAATGGAAATTTACAGCAGTTTCAAACCCAAAAACTATTTTCAATAAAGGAAATATCATTAAACGTGAATAACTTGGCCTCGAAAATTTTTATATCAACCTCAAACAAAAATAGACTCCGCTATGCCGTATTTCTAATTATAATATCCTTCAATTCTTACCTACATAGGGTAAGGTGGGAGAGAATGGGTTTTAAAATTCGATTTTGACGTTCAAAGTACAATTTCTCTCTGGAAAAAAAAAATGTAAAATTATAATTGTTTTATAAAAACCTTCACTTAATTATTGGAAACGTAATTTTACATTTTATTTAATTCTGAGTTTAAAAAAAATATTTTTAATAATTATTTTTTAAGGTAACCTACCTTGATTTATAGATGGCGTAAAATAGTGTTTTTGTGGTTTTCATGGAATTTATCGTGTAAAAGGTATTCTTACCTACTTATCGTGTCGTATTATAAAACACATTTTTAGTTTAATTAGTAATTTGAATAAAATAGAAGATATAACAACCCTCCACTCTTAAAAACTCCTCAGTATATTTGATTATTACGGTACTGTTTTTGTTACAGCTTTCTAAATCTTTTTCTGTAATCCACCATTTTGAAAAATTGGTATTTTTATTATTTATTATCTTCGGAAAAGAACATATGCATGTATATTTGCTTTATTGACGTTATTTTTAATTTGTTTCGCAGACGATTTTTATTTCATCTAAAACATTATATTTAACTTCTAATAAAACAAAAAAATTGCGTCCGTTTGTTTGATAACTTCATTATATTTACATATAAGCAGTGCTAAATATATTGCAGTTAATTCTTGTCATTTATAAACTTCGAAAAATTCATATTTTTGTAGTATAATTTCATCTTTTGAAGTTCGTTAAATAATTTTTCCTGGGCATGCTATTTTATATTATTTAAATTGTTTAATTAATTGTAAAGTAAGTTGTACCTCAAACCTTTAAATAATTTTTTTTTTGTAAAATGGAGTATTTTTATGAACTTAAAAATTGGATGCATTGCTAGAAGAACTGGAAATCCCTGGACGTGATATCATATAGCCACTTATTTGAAATTCTTACCTGGAAATATCACTCTCAATTTGTTAAGAAATAATTCTTTACTTTTGATAGTAAAATCTCTCAGGAGATTTATTCCGTAATTTCCGGTTTACGAAAACACTCGCACCTCGGATTAATTAAGACATTTTATAAAACTACTTTTTTATTGCTTATAATACCTCACAACTTTCGCCATTTCCTTCGGGAGTTTTGCGCAACGTAACGATCATATGATACTGCTCGGATTATTTACAGAAAACGGTAAATTCACAAAATTGGATTTTATTTAGCTTGAACTCGGTGAAATCGATCAGTAACGATGGGGGCATCAGATTTTATAAAATCATATATCCTTCGTATAACTCGCTCTCGTGTAGAAAATTGTATATTTTTTGTTCTTAATTTTGTTATTTCTGCGAAGAAATATTGGAAAAATTTTATGTTCATCAAACAAGATATTACACATTTTTTAATCTTTTATTTACTGTTTATTGTACAAAATAATATGAACACGGTGACCAAAAGAAAACACGCTTTTAATATGAATTTATGAATGCACATTTACTCATTTATGTACAAATTCTTGGATTTCTCCGTCTTTTATAAAAAAATATAAGTTAAATTGATATAAAAGTGCTTCAAGTTAACTAATAGTTGCATAAATAGTTAGTTAAAAGCAGCTTCATATATAGTGAAAAAAGCGTCAATAAATCAAGAATAATGTAAATTATTTTTAAATTTTGAATGTCATTTTAGAAATGTTAACAAATATCAATTAAAAGTGTATTTCATTTCAGAACTGTGATAAACCGTAATTTTAAAATAATACTTATTTTTTTTAAATTAAATATTCTTCTGTATAGAAAATGTTAATAAATAATTCTATTGTTTAACCGTAATACTTTTTCAATACAGTTAATTTCAGTTCCCTTTCTTCATTATTTATTCATTTAGTTCCAAACATATATTAAGTAAATAATGTCTTATTAATTATATTAATTGCATAGATTCACATAACTTGGATAACTGAGCACTAGTAGAAACAAGTATTGATTATAAAAGAACATGCAATGCTTAGTGGAGAATCAAGAAAAGGCCCCAAATAGTAGGACGGCGAACTAGTTAACAGGCGTTTGTGGGATCAAACCCTGTAATCCCAAGAAAAAGGATATTTTTTTGCACATCTATACTATGAGTTTTAATTTTAAAAGGGAAATGTAAAAAAGGTATTAATATTCGAAGTATATTTTGATATTTTGAGATCAATCCAATTGCGATTTATTCATTCGTATGATAATTCAGTATTTATAGTAATCCAAGGGATTTCTCCTGTTTCTAAAATTTCAAATTTGTTAGATGACGAAAAAAAAATATTAAAATATCCATTCGACTAGTTTAATTTAAAAATTGTATTTTATCAATCCATACAACACTTGAAGCTATACATCCAAAGTTATCGATAAAATCGAAAATGATTAGAATTGACTCTACCATTTAAGTTAAGAAAGATCCCTTTTCAAAATGGCCCAATAACCCTGATGACCCTATCTCCAAACAATTACATTGTTTAATGAAAACAGTTTACAATGCGGAAACTGATACCAAAGTCTTTTTTCTTTGCTTCTTCTTCTTCCACGCAGTAGAATGAAGACAGTATTTTTTCTCGTATTTTTAACGATGCTTTACAGTGCACTGCTGGGGAGGGGGGTTAGGGCAGCTCCCTTTGCCATTACCTATAGTATTGGCAGGGTTTCTTGCACCCCTGATGTCTTTATTTATTTATTTTTACCGTTTCTACCAGTGGTAGGGTTTTATGTCGCAATAAAATGCATCCTATTAGTGTCGCTACTGATTTCATTGTTGCGGAGGGTTTAGAAAAAAACCCTTTCTGTTTCAACTTTCTTAAAAGTGATAGAAGGATTTTGATATTTGTAAGGAACTGCAATAAATGAAATGAAATAGCAAATGATCTTCAATAGATATATAATTCTTTGTTTATCCGATTTTTAGTTCAGAGTGATGATTTTATAATTTGAGTCAATTTCTCAGTTTTAAAGGGGATATATATATATATATATATATATATATATATATATATATATATATATATATATATATATATATATATATATATATATATATTTATATATATATTTATATATATATATATATATATATATATATATATATATATATATATATATATATATATATATATATATATATATATTTATATATATATTTATATATATATATATATACATTTATATATATACATATATATATATATATATATATATATATATATATATATATATATATATATATATATATATATATATATATATATATATATATATATATATATATATATATATATATATTTATATATATATATATATATATATATATATATATATATATATATATATATATATATATATATATATATATATATATATATATATATATATATATATATATATATATATATATATATATATATATATATTTATATATTTATATATATATATATATATATATATATATATATATATATATATTTATATATATACATATATATATATATATATATATATATATATATATTTATATATATATATATATATATATATATATATATATTTATATATATATATATATATATATATATATTTATATATATATATATATATATATATATTTATATATATATATATATATATATATATATATATATATATATATATATATATATGTATTTGACAATACAATAAAATGTATGTTTTATGTATAAGTATTTAACTAAAAGCATAAATAAATGCAGTACAGTATTAAAAACTTCTAATTCTTTAAAATAAAATATAATTTTATATTTTATTGAACGAATGATTTATCAATTTATTATTATTAATAATATTATATTAATAATGTAATTTTAATCAATTAAATGTTCCGTTAATGTCGCTTTACGCTGCATTATTTTAAAAGAAAGAGTAGCAAGCCTTAAAGCAAACTTAGTCTATTCAGAGCATAAGTGTAATTTAAAGGAAATTCCCCTAATGAATTTTAAAACGTTGAGATTTTCTGCCTCTTAATTAAACTGTAATAAGTGAGAAAACACATATTTTATGCATCATATGGCGGGAGAAATTTCGTAATATGGCTAATTAAGCGACTTATAAAATGGCGCCTTAAACATTAACAGGTATGTGTTTTAAATTATGCACCTTTGGATGTTTTATGAAACATAAAATGATTTTTTTGAAAACTTTTATTTTATAATTTTATCACACCTTAATGTACACCGGTTGTTTAATTCTTCTAGCGAATAAACGTTTATTTTTATATAATATTAAAGGTTTGAATACTTACCAGCTGAAAAAATCAGCATAAACCCTTTGTTAAAGTTGCGAAATTGAAGGTTTTATGCAGGTTTAACGCTAAAAACTCACTATTGAAAATTTTAAAGGGGAAATACAGGGTTTTTAAAAATATTTTGTAAGCAAATTAAAATCTTCAAAAAACATGCAGGTTTTATAACGGTATTTAGATCAACATGAAGGTTTCATGAAAGACGTTTTATAAAGGTTTTATGTTAATTTTTTTGCTGGATATATTGCATCTAACACAGTTAACTTATATTTATAACAAGTTACATTTCGTCCTATTCCTCTTTTTCGCAATAACAAAATAAATTAAAATTTGATAGATTAACGATGTTACTAGCCGAAATCGTTGCCCGGGCTTTACATAGAGAAGAGAACTTAGAATGTTGGTCTATTTTTTCACCGTGGTGCCATCTGGAGGTTTTAGTAGGAAGTTATTTCTTCTTTAAGCGTTAGAAGGGGATTGGGATGGTTTTTCGAAATCTCATGTAGACCTTCCTCTTTTATGACTAAATCTTGTTTTGAATAAAACTGTAGATTTGTATAAAAAAAAACCTCACGTACATCTCTCTTTTCCGAATTCTTTATTAAATTTTCTCAAATTCACTGAATTGTTTCTTTAAATAAATTTAATTAAAGATATCTTTTCGATTTCAAAGGATGTTCCTTGTATCAATACATGAGATGGAATTAGGGAAATTGAAAACATTAAAAGATAATTTTATCGAAGTCTTTGACGAAGAAAGCAATCAGAACCTATTATGGGAAACATACTTTGAATTCACGGCAATGTAAATAAGGGCTGTGTGATTAGGTTCATTTAAGCCCATATTTGGAAATTTCTCAATATACATTTGCTGCTAAAGTATCGGGTGTTGAAATGACAGTTTAAAAATCTTAATTAATTCAAAAGAATCTGATTATTTGTAATTATACGATACAAAATATAAATCAGCAAAAAATATTTTTTTATAAGCTCGACGAATGTTTTATAATCTCTTTAAAAGATACGAGATTTTGGTCCTAAAGAAGTTGTGGTTGTACTATCAAGCAAATAATAAATAAATGTTGTTAATGTTTATTTAGCTTTTACAATGTTACAAATTTATTGTACTTGAATCGAAAAGAGCGCACATTTAGTTTTTAAATATTTAGAAGAGCTTATAAGTAGAAATTTAAACAGGCCCCAATCCCTCGGATGACACAAAGAGGTTTCCATTAGATCATTTACATTTGCAGAAGACAATATCCTACTAATCTTCGCAACCCAAAAAAATTAAATAAAAAAAAACATATACGTCGATTTTAATGGCTTTAAGCAACATTCACGCACATTTTTAAGAAAAGCGAACAACGCATTTGATCGTAAATGCTTAGCAAAATTACTTTACAGACAAACAAACAAAAGGCTGAGTTTAAGCAGGGACCTAGCTAATGCTCGTCAAAAATTAAGACAAATAAATTAAAAATATTTATCTAAAAGGTTTAATTAAAATAAAAACTAATAAAAATATATATTTTTTTTTCTGGAAAATTATTAGTAATTCTGGGAACAAAAAAAAATTGGTTGTAATTGCGTAACAAACATATGCAGAAAGGTCGAGTTAAAACAGAGACTTCGCTGTCGTTCGGTCAATTATTTTTCACTCTAATTGGAAATCGAAATTTTTGAATTTTTCTCTTTAGCGACTTGCTTTAATTAGTTTCAACTTTTATCAAAATTCCCGTTCATTATAAACGTTTAACAAACATTTGTCTGAAAATTTGATTTGGAATTATGGGGCTTGCTTACATTTAATTATCTTAATACCATTATTAAGCTTCCCAAACCAAATACCCGGACTGTATGTGTATTTTAAATTAAGAACGAGTTTCATATAATCCCAAGTTTTATACACGCTCTTTAATTACTACGTCTAATAAAAAAGCGCAACATACGCTCTAGAAAATAATAATTCAAAAGAAGGAAAAAAAACCCTAGAACGTCTCTTTCGAGTACTTGTGGTGATATCGCGACAATTTTTAAAATTGATTCAAGAGACAGTTAAAAGCATCGTTAAAAATAATCTGATTTAAGTCTTTATTTGCTTTAAAGATTCCTAGCGATAGATTGCGTGGATAGTGCTATTATCCGGAGATAACTATCGAGAAAATGAGCAATTATTCGTTAATGGTTTCATTTGCGATTAAAGAAACAATGAGTTACGTTATGAAAATGATATACGTCAGAGTTGCTTTAATAATAAATCAGTTTACGCAGTGTAATAAGCTATAAATGTGGGTGTGTTAACTGAATTTTGAATGGATTTTAGGGGATGTTTTAAAAACACAAATTGACAATTTGTTTTGAGAGTACATTAAGCTAACTATTTTATCGTGTTCGTATGAGTAAAATTCGCTTCAAATTATTGCGGAAGTCGTAAGGCATTCATTGTAATTTTTAAATAAACCATATTATTTAATCCAGTCATATAATTTGTATAGTTCAATTTATAACCAAAGAAAATTGTGAAATGTATAAAGTATTAGAAAACTTAATTTATGTATAGTAAGTTATATTGTTATTGAAACATAAATTAAAATAGTTTTGTTTCTTATTAGTTTGGATTGCCATGATCTTTTCAGCTTTCAAATATTAAAATATTCTTATATGAATAGAATACTGGATAAAGTTAATACAAATTCATATTTCTTGTAATCGTAATTTAATTCGTAAAATTTATATATTATTATAAAATGTGACGTTAATAATTTAATTATGCAATGGAAATTCTATTAATTGTAATGTATTCTATTAATTGTATGTATATTTGATTGTCATGTCAAAATACACAAATTTTGTGAAAATTGAGAAAATGAATATTGTGATGTTTATTTATTATTATTTACCTTTAACAGATTTTATTGATACATTTATAGAAGTGTAAATATTTGAATTGGGTTTTTATTTTCTTATTTGTATAGCTAAACAAAATTTATAAACATATTTATTACAGCTAAAATATTTTATAACCCTTTGCACTCCGATGTCGCCTATCAGGCGCCAATAAAACGACGTGTTCTTTTGGTTCCCTGTTCTTTAAAATAAACGAGAATAGCGCGATCTTGCGTTAAAAAATCAAATTTTTTTTCAAATTATTTTTTTGTAGATCCGAAACATATTACGATTTTCTCCCCTCTATGAGCATAAAAAATTGTGTGTAAAAGAACAGAAAGAGGAATAACTGTTCCGTGGAAAGAACGCAATGTCAAAAATGTTCGGGGAGTGCAAAGGGTTAATGCATATTGATCACGTTTGATATTTACGTTCTTTTTTTAGAACAGTTGCATCCCGTTCCTGTTCTTTCTAATGCGGTATTCTTTTAGCGAGTTCTTTTTACGTTTAGTGCGGATAATTATAAACATAAAAAAGTTTTGCGTGAAGTTAAATATTAATCTCAGAATACCAAAAATACATTTAGTGGTTTAGAACATTTGTCAAATGTCTAAAAAAACAGGAGGGTTGTAAGAAATTTTAATCTGAAGAAAGATTTAGAACACCAACAAACTTGATGATTTTACTTGACAAAAATATTTTTTTTAAAAGTTTGTGAGAGAATAACTTTTTAATCTCAAGATTATGTTGTTTTATTTCATTTTGAAGAACAAAAAAAATGAATAACACGTTATTTTGGTGACTTAAAAGCGACACTCGAGTGCAAAGGGTTAATAAAAAATGTTATCTAAGTGATATCATACTTTTAAATGGAGTTAGATAAAGAACAAGATCATGATTTTTTTTTCAAGAACATGCAGTTTCTGTTTAATTTGAAGAACAGGGAAAAAAGAACAGATCGTTATTTTAGTGAGTGAGGGCGCCACACAAATATAAAGGGTTAAATAATTTTCAATAATTTTTTGAAGTAAATAAAAAACTACGATCTGTGACTTTTTTTATGACACGTATTACTAACGTGGTTTCTAAATTTTAGTTTTGAATAATTGTTATACCCAGAATCAAATAAGTTCTGGTTCAATAATTTTCCCTGTTCAATTTGAAGAACAGGGAATAAAGAACAGGTCGTTATTTTAGTGAGTGAGGGCGCCACTCAAATACAAAGGGTTAAATAATTTTCAATAATTTTTTGAAGTAAATAAAAAACTACGATCTGTGGCTTTTTTTATGACACGGATTACTAACGTGGTTTCTAAATTTTAGTTTTGAATAATTGTTATACCCAGAATCAAATAAGGAAAGCGTTAAATAGTGTAAATATTTAAATAAAACATATGACTAATGAGGCATTGGCGGAGGAAGGACCACGGCAGCACAAGGAGCCGAGCGTGTTTAGCTCCCTTTTTTAGGCAAGATTTTCATTGACGACCCATTCTTATTTCTATAAACTACGTAAATTCAGTTGTGCTTAAACTTGCATTCCGGCCATGCTGCGACTTAACTACATTCGGTTTGAAAAATAATTTTTAATTTTCATAGAAACAACTATTAAATTATCCATGATTGAATCAGATCTAAAAATAAATTTCACAGATTATTTTATGAATTAAAAAGTATGTGTATTACTCGGAAACCTAGAGATCCTCGGATGTATATTTAAAGTTTTGACGCTCAAAAGACTAGAGATTGCTTTTTTTTGGTTTCGATCCCACTAAATCCCGAAGTTGATTGCCAATGAATGTTTCATTTGCATTGAATAGACGTGCAAAACATTCCGTGTTTCTTTACATTTGCAAAGGAGAATGTTGTACCTAATGGCGCTTTTGACAAGGAAACAAATGTCGGAATCGAACTTCTAATCGTATTTAGAAGAAATGAAACAGAATGGAAGTAATGAGGTGGAATATACCATTTTATTTTCGACTAAGCAAGAGGGGAGGGGGGAGGGGAGATGACAAGGGAGAAATAAACAGTGGAGATAAAAAAGAAATAAAATTTCTACCTTCCTTCTGGTTGATTCCCTTTTCCTATTTATTTTCTTTATTTGCTTCAGTTTGCCTGTTTTGTTGAGGGTCAAGCATTTTCGTTTGTTAAAAATACTTCATATTGAGAATTAATATATTGAAAAGCATTGGCAAGAAAATTAACTTTTCCGATATTTGAATTTTGTAAATAACTTATAAACTATTGTTTTCGTTTATACTCTTCAATGTATTTACATGAAAATTTAGAACAATAATTTGTGTGATTAATTATTAGCAATATATTTTATTTGCGTCCAAAAAATTATTATTTATTTCATTTTCTAGGTGCTATTTGCCATTATTAAATTTTCTAGATGCTATTATCTATTATTTAATCTTTTCTCCATAATTTAATATATATTTTGGATTGAATAGGTATTAAAAATGTAATTATGAAATTGTAATTACATTTTGCATCAAGTCACAATGCGTTAAATCGGATAAACGGCTCAATTACAAGCTTAGCTATTGAATGCAGTCGTGATTAAAAGCTAAAAACATTTGAACATAATTAATAAGAAAATATTGATTAAAGTGGTTCTTGTCATTTTAGTTTAGGTTATAGAGGAAGACAGTTTTTTTTGAATTCATGCATTAAATTCACTCTTATGTTCTTTTAATAATTTTACTAGTAGTTCTGGAAACAGTAGAACTCGCGACTAAAAGAAAATAAACATTTAAAAATATATATATTAGTCGTTTTTAAAGATTTCAAGGAACATTCATGCCAAATTTTAAGAAAATTTAACAACGCGTTTGATCGTGACTGTGTAAACGCGTTTGATTGTGACTGTGTAACAAACAAATTTACAGATAGACAAACAGACGAAATGCCGAACGTTGGAGTTAAACAGGACATTGCTATCGCTCAGTCAGTTATAGGAACTTACGGATATACAAAATTATAAAGCTTAAGTTATATAAAGAATCATATGGGTTTTAAGTCACTAGGCTGTCAAGTTAGTTACATCAATTCTTCATTCTTAATTTTAAAATCGTTTTATGTTAATTTTATAATAAAAAAAATTAAACTTTATATAGCCTTATTATTCTTTTTCTCTCTGTGTGATATTAACATTATTGACCAATCATAAACAGTAGAAATGATGAATATAAATTGTTTTGCACTAACAATTAAATCGATGCATGAAAAAAATAATTTATTCTTAAGTTATAACTGATTCCTGAGTGACTCACCCATTTATTTTCTAGGTATCAATGAATTGTTTTAACTCATTGAATAACGGAAGAGAATTTATATTATTAATTTCTTTATTAGATGAAATAATATTTTCTAATTTGAGTTATTTAACAATTTTTTGCTACACATTGTTCGCGGTAGATCCTGAATCGTTGCCAATATCCCATTGTAGAGCGCGGTAAAAGTAAAGAATGAGGGGGCACTCCGCCAAATCAATTTTCATCGTCAACTTTACGTGGAAAGTCTAGTATTTACATTTTCAATATTGATATCGATGTCTCGCAAGCAAGTGGGTGGAATTACTTGCTGTAGATTAAACCAATGAGGAGAAAGGAATGAAAACTTACATGACGTCATTTTGGCGATGGTTTGTTACTTATACGAAACTATTATTAAATATCTGAAGTAATCTAATTACTTAATAGTGAATAGCGAAATTAGCGTAATAACTAATAACAAAATGGTCATTGGAAAACTAATGAAATTGTGATTTTAATTCAAATGTGCGCAGGCGTGTAAAACCTATTATGCAGTTGTCAATTTGGACTGAAATCACATTTGGCGATATTACTTTTGAAGCCATGCCGGATTGTCTCCTATTCTTTACATTAACCGTAGATCGGTAGTGTGACGTTCAACTTCTTACATTGTAATGATTTTCCAGTGCATTTACTTTAAGAGATATTAAAAAATATGGCCAAGTTATACTTTTAAAACCGCAATTTTATTAGATATATGCTATTATTTGAAATATTATTTATTTTAAACTGAGGTTGGATTTTGAGACAAAAAGTTTTTTCTTTGGGTGGATGAAAGCAAATCGCTAACATAAGCAAATCAACAGAAGTAAGAAGCATTATTTTCTTTCGGGAAGGACTAATTAGTGAAAGCAGAACTTCTGCGTAGACAAAAGGTGTTTTGGATGTGTGAACATTTTGTTCGCCCAGAGAACAACGACGCCGATGGGTTAACTGACTGACATATGAATATATGGTAACAGCTCTGAAGTTAAGTAATAGTTAAAAATAAGCATTTTGAAGCAAAACATCGAAATACTAACTTTGTGGATGTTTACGTACATTCGCTATTAAACGCTTTAAAACCAATTTTCTGGAGTATAAATCCACATTTATGTTTATAAATTGTAGGGGAGACCGGGGTTAGTTGGCATAAGGGGCTAGTTGGCAAACAGCTTTTATTTTCTGCCACCGTAGAGCTAGAGTGCTGCCATATTGCTAGTGGGGGGGGGGGGGGTGTATGTAAAGGTTCACCATCCACCATAATTTTAGTCTCTGTTTGTGCCACGAAAGAAGGACCCCTGTTTCATCGTTTTTCTGACTGATGAGTACATTTTTTCATCGTAATTTTTTTGTTCTGGTGAACCTGTAGATTGAATTGAGGCGCTGCTGATGGCGGTTTTCGAAAGAGTGGTTAACTGTGGTTGCATGCATGTATCATAATCTATTGTTTATGATGATTGGGATTGTTTGAAATCCATCTTGATTTCGATATCCATGTGGGGCTAGTTGGCATAGTTAGGTATGGGGTCAGTTGGCATAGCTACGACAACTCGCCCCACACCTATGCTAACCAAAGCCGGGCCACGACAATAATCCAATCATGGCCGAAATAGAAGGTTCATTGCTATTCTAATAGACAGTCCAATCAAAGATAGAATCGCGGTTGAAAGGGCTAATAAGAAGAAAAAGCCATGAACAGTCAAGAAGGGCGACATGACTAAGTTGATAAGTCGAAGAAGAAAAAACTTCACAGAAAACATCGATTTGAATTTTCTTCTACGGATTCTGACGACGGCGAGTCAGACATTAGCTATGCAGAAAGTGACGACAGCTTGGCCTTCCTTAATGATGGTTCAGAGGCTGAAGAACCTCTCCACGGCGAAGAACTTTCACCCTCAGCCTTCTGCAAAGAGAATGGTGAGGGTTCTCATTCGACAGTTCCCACAAATCCTGGAGAACCTGAAAAATATGCTAAGAGGTCACATCGAACAAAACCAACAACGAATGTCCCACAATATCAAGGGTCTCCTGAATACCATGTAAATGACTTTGTTTTGGTGAAGTACCACACCCGCCCTGGGAAGATTGTCGAAACAACATGGCAACGAGATTCGCGTGTCCACCATGGTCAAAAAGGGGATAAACTGGAAATGGCAAGAAAAGGATGATTCAATTTGGTATGACCAAAGTAAAATTGTGCGAAAATTAAACTCACCAGTTCATATAAACGAGCGCCCAACTCCTACACTTGCAGTTGTTTTTAAACATTGAGTAAATTCTATTTGAGTAACCATAGGAAGCTATAATGATAAGCAGACTTTATTTTTCTTGAATAAGTCATTGTTTATACATTTAAATTCATACAGTTGATTATACATTTAAGCAGAACTTATTTTTGTTCGTTTTATTTTTTCACAAGGAATTAATTTGTTTGAAGAATTTATTCTTTGAAAAGGAAGTTATCCCAAGTTTAGATAAAATAAAATATTTTTCCTCGAATCGAAATCTTTTGCCTAAGTATTCATATCAATATCACGTTATGCCAACACGCCCCTAGGTCTATGCCAACTAACCCCGTACCCGGGGTTAGTTGGTATAGTTGCAAGCTTTTAGGAAAATTGTTTTTGGGGTTACCTAAATACGTATTAACTTAATGGGTCCTACATAATTTTGTAGCCAAAAAGTTAAGCTATCCACCGTATTCATCAGAATCTCTCCAAGTATTGCACAAAAAAATAGAAAAATCAAAAACCAAAATCTATGCCAACTAGCCCCGGTCTCCCCTAATTAAACATATTTATTTCCCCATGTAAACTAAGGAGAATAAATATTTAATTATACACATGTAAACTTTAAGATTGAAATAAGAAAAAAAACCTAATATTTTAGCACTTATGAAATTCTTACTATTTCGGTACATACTACTAATCACATAAGTTTATCAGAAATGTCGATTGGACTATTTTCGCAAAATATTGAGTGGTCACAAATATTTGTTTGAGTGATTGCCATTGTTTGTCTATTTAACTACACATAATAAACCATTATTTTTGCTATACTTTAACCACTTTGTTTGTTGCTACTAAAGCAAAAGGGACTTGTTTAAAATATAAGCAAAGTATATTGACAAAAATAATGTTTTATTATGACAATCCAGCTAAATATGATATAGCCAAACAATGACCATTGCTCAACAATTTGTGACCACATTGAACATAAGAATCTACAATCAATAAAGTGAAAAACAGTCAATAAATAAGTTTTATGTGAAGTACAAATAAGTTTTAAGTTTTAGTACAGCCGTTATATAGTTACGAAGTTATGATAACGCTAACAAATTAAAACGAAAAATACTGGTAAAATTGCATAGAATGAAAAGTCTTGAAAATAAAAAACTAGGTATATTAAAATACAGACAAAAAATATATTTTGTATGAATTTAACACTCTATACGAATCAATAATAACAACAATATTTTTACACAGATTTAAACGAAAACTATTTAGAAACTTATTTGACTAGTTCTACTGTTAAATTAATTTTTAGGAAGTCTCAAATGTAAAAAGATTGCTCTTTCAAGTGTAATATCACTTTAGGCTAATTATAATGAGCTTTAATCTTAACATTTAAACATCAAACCAAAGGGAAAAATGCTAATTGTACGTACAAGCAAATGGTCTCACTAAACATTACCCGACTTTCTAGTTTTAAGCATTTCTTTAAAAGAATAAACAGAAATCGAGAAAGTGTGTCTGCCTGGAGTTTTAAAATGTCCAGATATTCGGCAGAAAGCAGTATTATACGAATACAGAAAATATTTCATCCAAATACAATAATAATAAGATTAAATAAAACAAAATATAATTCAAACCTATTTTAACATGAATATCAAACCCGGCATGCCCCTTTTTTAAGTGTTTGATTTTAACCTCACTCTTGCTTATCTCAATTCTCAAACTTTATAAACTTGTATATATTTGAGGTCAACGGTGGCCCAGCCGTAAAGTATTCGGCTCCTTATAATGGGTTGTGAGTTTTGTTCTTCGTTGTCCTAAAAAAAACCATCTGCTTTTAATGGGACTAGTACATGTTTAATCTGTCGTGATCCAAACGTCTTCATGCATATACCAGGTGCGTGGGGTGTCACTCCAGATGTTGTTCTCGTCATTTGATCATGGTTTAAAATTACGAGGCAATATAACCAGGTCTTTTCTTTGGGATAGATCCCGAATTGTCACCAATAGATCGTTACGTAGCTCTATTGCGACGTTTATTAAACCAACCAAACCATCTATGCATTTGGTTTGGTGGTTTGGTTAGTTAATTAACGTCGTTCTAGAGCTACAAAATGGGCTATAGGTGACTATTAGACATGGGAACATTGCCTCGTATTTTTGAACCATGGTCAGATGAACAAACCTGAGTTGGCACCTGACGCAACCTCAATAGGTGTTAGGACATTGGACCCCGACCAGATGTTACGTGCACCAGTCCCGTATACACTCCAGTAGTAATTGAGGATATTCTATACATTTGGTTTTGTAGTATTATTCGTTTATGAGATAAATTTTATTGAGATGTATATAAAAAATTAAAACCATAATTTTAGATTCAAATGACATTAAAGCATGTAGAAATAATGAAAACCCGATGCCAAACTTTTTACTAGAAAACAATGTTTTCATTACTCTATATTTCATATAGAGTAATTGAAAGTGAAAAAGAAAGATGTAAATTAGTGAGGATAATTCACTCAACCTGACCAAATGGCTCTTGGGGAAGCTTTATTAAAGGCTAGTAATATGTAGACAAAAAAAAACTAAGCTGATTTTTTTTCAATTTTCCTTTTCAATGTGCTTAGTTTAAATTTATCCATAAAAAGAAAGGTTAATTTTTTGTTCACAATTACTTTTCCTTCCGAAAATTCATTGCTACTAAAGCAAATTGAATTAATAAAAATTGTATTTCATTCACTCACTCCACGTACTGTCATAAAAATTGTGCTTATCATGCGGTTAGAAAAAGCATTTAAGTGTATATGTATCCAAATGATTCATGAAAGGAATTTTTCAACTGAATAATTTATGAAAAGAAAGAAAATATTTCTCGAAAATTGCATTTTGGAGGACTTAAAACTCTAAAATTTGCGTTTTTATTGCGGGATGTCATAAAAAAAGAATCTAATTAGAGATATATAAAATTAAAGCTATTACACCACTTCGATGTCATTTTTTGCAATTATCTTCAAACACGGCTTTACAACCCCGAAATTGCTCTCAAGAGATAGTGTAGAGGATCATTCTTTAGATAAAGAGATAAAACAAAAGTGATAAGAAACTTTTTATTAATTAATTTTTTATGCTTTCCAATTTAATTTTTATGTAAGAAATTGTACTTATAATAAAATGTTTTTGCGATTGTTTAAAACAACAGTGTTCAAGTATTAGAAAAATGTCCTTCATTACCGAGTGTTGAAAGGATAAAGAAACAAAAAACGGTTTTATAATTTTCTTTCAACACTAATAATATTTTTTTAAATTGTGTTTACCAAATGTGAGGTTTGGGTTTCTTATTTCGCAAAGTTATTCCTTATGAAACAAGACATTATTTAGTTAATGTATCATATGTGCTTATCTGATTTTAATAGGTATTTAATTACAATAAACGTTAAAGTATTCATTGTTTCTCTTTATATATTAGTTAACAGGATTTACAAAACTTTAATTTAAAATATTTATTTACATGTCGTCCGAATTTACTTTTTTTGATTTTGCAGATGTTCTAATTTTTTTCGCATAACATATTAACATTTAAACCTATTCAAACATTTAAAACTTTTATAATTTAATTAAATTATCACAATTTACAAAAAATTTACGTTTTTATTTTTTATAAGTTATAAAAATATGTTCTGAAGAAACTATAATTTTGTATATTTATAAACAAAAGATTGTGTTTAACAAACTGGTTTTACAGATTTGCAAAATAATGTTTTAGAAAAATAATTAAAAAAAATCCATATTTTTACTGAGAAAACTAAAAAAAATACTACAAAAATATAATCTATATATTACTAAACCCTAAAACAATTAATATATTTGATGTAATATGTTTGAAAATACACTGTATCAAATTTGGAGCAGTTTTTTCAAATAGATCTGAAATTACATCAATTTAAACTTGATCAAACATAGTAAAACCACCACTGAGAAACGTGAGTTCAAAGTTACATATTTAGGCAATTTTGTACCGAAGCTTAATATTGATTCGACAAAAAAGTTAGTTGTTCTTAGGTAGAAATATAATTTTAATGCTGTTATATTCAAAATGAAATGAATTGTATTTTAAATCAATAAAATGTTTTTAAATATTTTTGAAGTTTTTGTGCTGTACTCCTTCCCCCCCTTCTTAAATAAAGAGCGGGTAGATATTTTAGTTAAAGGTATATAATTTATTTTTTAATGATGGCTTTATTATTCTTAATAACTATTTTTAAGTAAACTAATAAATGTTTCTTTTCTTACTTTTAAAATTTCCATTTAAAAGGTTTATTAAGTTAATTATATTGTTTTAATGTCTATGGAAGAGAACTTAAAGTTTAATTTGATTCACCAATAACTGATTTAGCGTTAAATAAAATATTTTGATTTTATGGTATTTTCTCCTTTTATATCTATTGAGTAGAGATATACAGATAATTTTGAAGGCCCAAGTCGAATAGTACAGCGAAATCATTAAGTACATTTTTGATCTGTTAGAGAAATTCCGTATTTTTCTTGGAACCGAAAAATGATATTAGCTACTTCATTTCAAGCTAATAAATATGAGCGGTTGCTTACATGAAATGTTTCTTTTTGATCAACAATTTATTTTATTAAAACAGTTCGACATATTGAATTTCTGTATGATACTGAAAATTTCGGAATCTTTGTGAGCGTTATAACCTACTTTTGAGAAATACTTTGTATCTACAGTTTTTCCAACAATCACATACATTTTATTTCATAAAAAAAAAATTGAAGCAGATTTTAAACCTAAAGCACTCAAGGTATTTTGGAAAAATTATTTCATTAAAATAAATTTTTCAAAATACATCGGCTGGAAAATACATTAAACTCTCTCTTGACATGAAAAACACTTTACAATTTTGATATTTTGCTTGCCACTTAAAGGGTTAATGACTCTTTTCCAATCGAATTATTTTATCTCCTCGAATGTACGCTATCTACTAAGGAACAACCAATAAATAAAATTTCATTTGAAATACTTATTTGGTGAAGATGGTGCATAAATGTTTAATTGCATATATTTTTATTAAAGTTTAATTTGGTGCTCTATACTTTCGATTGTAAATAACATTCATTTTGAAAATATTTAGTCAGTGCAGTTTTTTTATGTAAGTACTAAATTTAGAAAATACCTCACTTTCTTTTTGTGAAACTTAAGATACTGTACGAGCCGGGTGTAACACAACACAATATTGGCCCTATTTCCAGCAAGGTCGATAACGTTTAATAAATCCTAGCAATTCCCTCAATGTCGATCTAATTGTCTTAAACTACTACGTACTTCTGACAGACTAAACAACTATTCATGTAAGCTATTCCATTTACCTATTACTCTATTATTAATCCTTTTTATCTTTCTGATTAATTGGGATTTGTATAATTTGAACCCATGATCTTTAGTCCCATTCGCTGTATTAAATTTCATGCTTCCAACATAACCCATTTTAATAAAGCTGAAAATCGTACTCATTCCTGACAAAAAGAATTCGTATAAAAAAAAAGATAAAATTAATGTCCTCATTTTGACGAAATATTTCATCGGAGCATATAGAAGGCGTCCTTTTCTTCAAAAATAACGATAGTTTCTTCAAATATGAGCAATTTAGGGTGCCACTCAACATCAAGATTAAAATTCCCTGACTTTTTCAGGATTTCTAGAGGGTTTTTAAAAAATTATAGCTTGAGAAATACATGAACAATATTTTTTTTAAAGGTTAATGTAGAGACCTATAAAAATAAAGTGTCTGCAAATAATAACTGGTCAAAGTATGAGAAATTATCATTTCTAAAAATTTATATTTTTATAAAGCAAAGAAAATTTAACTGATTGCAAGGGTAGGACAAGGCACTTTCAGATAAAAATTTAAAAAAATTCCCAGACTTTTCCAGAAAAATTGAGAAATAGTTTATTTTCCATGACAATTCCCTGACTTTTTTAGGACATTTTCATTTTCCCTGACAATTATAGGTTTTCCCTGTTTTCCAAGTGAGTGGGAACCCCGGAGCATTTTTAACAGTGAAAATATTATTTCATTATCCAATTGTAAAATACAGTGGTTAAAATTTCTCAACATAATAATCATAATATCCGCATGCCTCACACGTATCTTAATAATTTTCTTTCTGCATTCCAAAAGTAAAGTATTCCAAAAATAAAGTAAGTTGCCCTTTATCACGTTGTAAGAAAAAGTGTATAACACATAGAATACAGGAGATGACTTTCTAAAGATTTAACGAAAAGCCAAGATGGCGGCAAAGATGTACAGCAAAAGAAAGTGGTTATTTGCGGAGAAAAAAGCTGAAAATTTCTCAAAGATTAATGTAGACACACCAAAGATTAATGTACACCCCCTCTAGTTATTCTCTCCTCGAGTGTATACATGTTTAAAGTTCTAAGCCTGTTTCCAAAATTCATTCCAAAAAATACCCTGAATAGTTTTCATAGCCGTATGTTGAACTCGTTATAATAAATCAATAACTTTTTTAAGACTAGGTGACTAGAATTGTACTACATACATACGAAATGTGGACTAACTAACCCTAGTACAATGGAAATATTACTATCTTAGATTTAGGTGGTACACTCCTTTTAATAAATCCGAATAATTTTTTCACTTTTTTAATAGCTATCCCACATTTTTAAAAGCGCATTAACTTACACACCAAAATCCCTAACAATAACAATAGCGTAAAATTCTAGCATATAGCAAATAGTAAGTAGACCTTCTATTATTTTGTGCCATATTCAAAACAGAATATGTGCCATAGAAGCTTTTGCAAATAGTTCCCAACTATGGCCATTACTCACACTTTGTTATAGTTAATTTTGAAGATTATATTTCATACCATCAATATAAAAAATTCATTTCTTGAGTGGAAGTGAAATATGGCAATTCCCATTCTAGATGAAACATTCTCAGTTTAGTAATTCCATAATTGAATTCCGAACACTAAGATCTAAACTTTAAACACAAGAAAGAAAGAAAAAATACAAATCTAAATCGTTTCCAAAAGCTTCAAAATTCATTTTTTTACAGACTTTAACAATAAAGTCGTTGTTTCTAATTTTGGTCACAAGTTTCTCGTTTCCCCTGTCTAAGTGAAAATTTGTTAGTAAATTAATGTATGCTCATAGTTTTCGATGAAATCGGCTTTCTGAAATATCACGAAAATTTTAATAATAATTTTAAATAATAGGTAGTTTTTGGTTCTTCAACATTTTTAAATGGGAAATACACATGTTATTTTATATGAAAACTGATATAAATATAAAAGTTACAACGAATGAATCCCTAACATCTTTCGATAAGCTTGTTCTTTCAGAATTGCTTTTAAAACAAACCTCGATAATAATAACATAAAAATGTAACATAATACCCCTTTTAAAAGCTCTAATTGACAGAAAACAGCTAAAAGGTTTTAAGAAATGAACGGACGCTGACTAGCGAATAAATGAAACTGTAAACCCACCCTCTAAACCCTTTCACATTTTTGAGAATCATAGCTGATATAAACCATCAAGAAAAGATCCCTGTAAAATCTCTCAAGCTGCAAATATGGCTAATCTAATACTAAGTAAAGTACAAATAAAGAATCGAAAATCTTCCGATGAAGACACGGTACTTTACAAACAAACAGTTAAGGACCGTGTGCAGCTGTTAAGGTCCCATGCTCCTGATTGGCTGGAACACTTTTTTTGGCGTCCTGTGTCTTAAGTGACTGAAGGAATCTAAGCAGCTGATCCTTCTAATAGTGAGAATGAACTTTATGGACAAAAAAACTCTTTTTCAGCAGCAGAAAAATCAAAGGAATGCTCTCTGTAAGTGATTCCATAATGGTTCGTTCCGTTAAATATCTTAGACTTTTCTTAGGAATGTTTTAAGTCTCATCTTCCGCTGAATTTTTTCTTCACCTCATTTCCTAAGCAACTACCATAGTTTGACGTTTAAGTAATGTCTGCATTAAATACAGCACTGGGAGATAAAAGTTTTATGTGTCCCTCCCCTTGTTTAATTTCACTAATTATTTTACTTGCTTAAACGACGTAGTTTCCGGAATTCAGGAATCTTTGTTTCGGAAGGGCCGGGGAATAGAATATTACGATCTTTCTCTAATGAGTTTCATGAAAATGTTTAAGCTTTGAATTTTTGAAGAAAGAATACTAATACTAAAAAAAGAAACGGGGAAGAAAGAAAAAGTAGATAGAGGTGCTGAAAGCACCTTGGATCGAAGTATTTTTCTGGAATGAAAGAATTTCGCAGAAAAGTTTGGGAAATTCTTTGATATCTTTGCGAATTGACATTTTTGTTAGTATTTTTAATCTAGAAAGTAGATTTAATGAGATCGTTTAGAAGACGTTTGTGATGTCTGAATAACTTTTGCCCATGTTCACGTAAAATAATGTAACTAAACGTGTTTAATTAGTGCACTAATTGAAAGTGTAACTAGTGTAAGTAAAAAAAAATTCAAACTTATTTGATAAGGAATGCCATATTCTAAAACGATGTTAAGAAAATAATTAATTAGCTGTATCTGCTACTACTATTTTCACATAATATACAAATAAAATGTATACTTGGTAATTTATCTATTGGTAACTGTATTTTCATGGTTAAAAAATATTTCTTTCATCATAGAGAGCTAAAAACGAGATGAAATATATGAATTTTTTAGATCTGGTTTTATTAGAATTTATGAAATTATCTTTTGCGCATTCTTAAGTAAAAAAAATCCATAAAACCACAATAAATAGCACACAGTAATTTTTTTTGAATATTTAAAAAATGTGTTTGATTTGAATTTATTTAGGTCGAAAAGTGTGTGGATATACGTGATTTATAAAGTTGAATTAATATGAAGCTGATAAATATAAATTATATGGAGCTGAAAAATCTGCAAGCCTAAAATACTCAATGAAAAATATTTAAATTATTATTTTTTTCTATCTCTTTGAGTTGCTTAATTTGTTCTATCTTCTTTTAAATAAAGTTGTCTTATTTTTTAATGCGTTTCATTATCAGATTACCTTTTACATCGAGATTTCCAGTAATTTGTTTTGAAAACTTTTCTTATTAATCTCTTTCGTAGAGTATTAGGTGTATTTAGTCTTCAATATTTTTATGTGGTGTTATAAGTATTTTATAATTTTTTTATATATGTCTACATTTTAAGTCACTGTGACTATTTATACCTGAGACTTAAATAATTCCAAACAACTTTACTCAAGAAGCAATATAAAATAAATGACATGTCCTAGTAGAGTTTGGAAAGAAGAAAAAAAAATCGAAAATAATATTTAAACCGCGCTTTAACTTTATTTAGCGTTATTATTTTCAACTATAATTTTTTTTTAAAGCAAATATTTTAGATATTTATGGTAAAACAAGAGATACTAGGCTGATAATCATTTAGTCCTTAAAGGTTTTTAAAACGTCTCTTACGCCTGAAATGAGGGAAATCGAAAATATTTCAAATTTCATTTCAATAATACAATAATACAATTCGGGAATAGGCAAGACCTTCTTTATACTATGAGAGTGATGACCTTAGAATAGGGAACAACAGGGAATTCTATTTAATACTAAAAATTGCATTTGAAAAAAATTATACGACACATGTTAAAGATATTCTCAATAATAGATCTATAAAAATTTTCAATCTTCCCATAATTATAAACCCAATCTCATCATAGCTTTAATAGAAAGAAAATACATATGCCATTTATCTATTTCTTTACCATTTAATCTTTCTGTTTGGCTAAATTGAAAAGGCAGATGTTTATGATATGTAGGAAGAACCACAAACCGCAATTTTACATCTGAGCAGACCTTTTTGTGCCTGAAAATATAGAAACTCGACAGCTTCAATCGACAAAAGTGCACTTGCATTTAAATAATACTGTAGTCTGGCTTTCATAAAATTCAAAAGCAGAAGGTTTCGATGTCTATGACAAACCATGGGACACATATCTACATTTGACTGGCACATTATTACACTGGAGTAAGCATTTTTGAGAGTTTACGGACGCCATCAAAAGCAGCTTCAATTGAAGGAAAGCCACAATCTCCCCACAAACGCCATGGATTTTTTATTATCCTGGCTTTTTTTCTCTACACCAAAACAATGCAGTCCCAAAGACTAAAAATCTCCCACTTCAGCTATTCGGGGTAGGTGCCAAAACCTGAGAACCTCCGCGAATTTAATGCAACACGGAGGGTTTATTTCTTTGACCAACAGGCGTTATCTGAGTGTCCCAGGAAAGACCCGGCCCCAGAAAGACACTGCCGCTCCTAATCCCGACCCCGGACACATAAATATGACACAAAAACGGCCTCGGATGACAAGAATAGACCCTCTTCGATGACATAGGAATGGCGTGCTGGGCCGAGAAACTTCCTATCGGAAAAGGGACTTTCGCCATTCTTACGAGATTTCTGGTTGGGGAAGAAAACGAAGGGGAGATTTTCTTTGCCATCCATTCTTCTTTCCGTGATATAATATAAGAACGAACGGTTAATAAACTGCCGGATAACAGGGTAAATATTGAGAAATACAGGGAAGTTAAGGGACATTAAATCATAAAAAAACATCCACAAATATGTTGGTGTTTAAATAAAATAGTTCATTTTATTTGTAATCTAACAACACCAAAATTGTATTTCTACTTTAGGTTCAACTATTTTTTTGCGAATAGCTTTGGTACAAGATTGCCTGAATGTAACTTTGAACTCATTTTTCTCGGTGATGATTTTTATCATGTTTGATCAAGTTTGAATTAATATAAGTGCAGATCTATTTAAAGAAACTGCTTCAAATTTGCTATAGTATATTTTCAAACATATTACTCTAATTTGTCTTTATGGATTAGTAATATATATATTTTTAGTATTTAAAAAAAAATGTTTTCCAGTGCAATTAGGGATTTTGTCCAATTATTAAAAAAAATTCTTTTGCAAATATCACAAATCTGTACAGACAGTTCGTTAAACACATTTGTTTGTTTATAAAAAGCAAAATTATAGTTTTTCAGAAAATATTATCTTGATTTATATCAAAAATAAAAAAAGTCACCTTTTTTGTAAATTTTATTTAAAAAAAAAATGTTTGACCATGGGATTATACCAATACGCATTGCACACATATGTCAAAAAAAAAAATATAATGGTATCTTCGAAATTAAAGAAAAAAAAAGGAAAATGTATCCCATACCCCCTAACAAAACGAATGATGTATCGTTTATGTCGTTCGATTTGTTTGATATTTAGATAATGCAAATGTTGTGCATGCGTATGTAACAGTACGTGATTACGTTTTTACGATTAGATTTTAAAAGTGATTACGTCTTTAAAATAGGTTCCTTGTATAATAGTCATCTGCAGAAACCAAAAACGTTGATATTTCAAAGCCCCATAACTGTAGGGAGAATCAGTCTATAGGAATGGATTAAATGATCTACCATGGTGTATAGGAAGGTAGGTCGCGTAGACCAGGTTGGCCACTAATACTCTCCTCTCTGACCTTTGTACCGCGTGATGGAGAAAATGAGTTACATTCAGAGATACGTTGAGCTTGTTAACCACTGTAATTTCAGTCCTAATCGATGGATCGTGATGCGTGCGTTTTTGAATTGAAGAAAATGACATGTTCTAAATTTAATTTGACAAGTTGACAATTTAAACTTTGATGTGGAAATTTTGTGGAGTATAACGTGACGATTTGTCGACGGTTTCACTATGAAGCCAAACTATCACACTAAAATTCAGTTGCGGCATAGGAAACATAAACAGGCTGAAAGAGCAGTTCAATACAAATAAACAAAATAATGTCAATAAGTTTAAACCTATAACGGGGGAGGAGATTTAGAACTTAATGAAGACACAAGAAAAAGCAGGCGCATGTACGAAGTATTCACGAATTAAACTTTACGGTATAGTGGCCAACCCGATTTTTTTTCACAAACCAAAACAAAAAAAATTTGCATTTCATATTACGCATGTAGACTTACATAATGTATGGTTAATCAAATTAAATACTCTTAATATTGTTGTGAAGGTAATATTTATATAAACTGCATATTTAAATAGATGATGGAAAAATATCAATGGTATTGCAAGTTATAAATATATGAACATTAAACAGTTCCAGTTTTTAATAAATATATTTTTAATAAATGCAGTTATAGTTTATAATAAATATAGTAATATTTTTTTAAATACGTTTGAATAAGAACATTAAAATTAAAAAAAAAATTAAGTAAAAATTAGGCTTTATTCACATTTAATCATTTCTTTTTTTAAATACACTTAGAAAACATTTATCAATTGTATTTTTGCATCTCTAATTTAGTATAAGAATGAAAAAATTAATAGGAATGTTTATTTGGCCTATGCATGTTTAGGATTTTTCTTAAAAATATAAAAATGAATTTAAAAAAAAATGAAGCACATTTTTTTAAAGATAAAAGCCATTTGTGTTTAAAAAAATAAAGCGTTTTTTTTTAAAGATAAAGCAATATATTTTTAAAAGATAAAAAAATATATTTTTAAAAAATAAAAAAATATATTTTAAAAAATGATACAAAATTTATTGTTATAAGTTTAAACAATGTACTAAAAATATGTTACATAAATATAAATATATACATGCTTAATGCAATTCCTTATCTTAGTATAATTTATGTAAAAATAAATCCGATATAACATATTACATACAAAATGAATGCCTATAACAATTGCTGTCTATGACTAATAAGTACTGCCAATAAATATTATATTGAGTGAGTAAAACAAAATTTGTTATAGCAGTCAATAAAACATCCTATTGACAGTTCATAATTAATATCGATTAAAACAAGTATTTTCTCCAGAAAACAACGTATATAAAACGTCCCTTTTCTTCGGAAAGAAGAGAATCAAGATTGACACAATAGCGCATTCTTTTGAGGCCTAAGAAACCCAATCGATCTCGATCCCCAGAGCAATACGCCTTCTATTGATATGAAATATAACGATCAGAAAACAGTTTCGAGGTGAAAATGTTGCAATTCAGTTCCAGAAAAGTCGAAATAAAGAAATAATTTTGATCTAGATCGTCGATCTTATAGAACATATAAAATAAAAACAACTTATTCTTAGTAAGTTTTTCAGTTTTGACAAAATACTGAATTATTTTTTTCGTGTTTAATAAATTTACAGCCGATTTTTACTTAGTTCATGTGCACATTAACGTATTACGAATCATTAAAGCGCAACAGCTTGTTGTGCAAATTTTTAAACATAAATGATATTATGTCAGTATATTTTATTTAGAATATGATTATTGTTACATGAAATTATAACTTCATATTATAAAAGTATAGCGGGTTTTCAATTAGTAGAACCTAGCATTAATGATTTGTTTGTTTGAATATTAATTGAAGCCCACAAAACGTTGCTGTTATTTGAGCAAAAATCTTATTTTCATTTTAACGAGTGTAGTAATATGTAGATTATCTGGGTAATCTGCAGATTAACGCTGCAGATTATTTAATGTTAGAAATGAAACAATTTTCCTGAATTTAAGAAATTGGCCTATATACTGAGTGGCCAAAATATTAGTGGCATATATTATTGAGCGTCAGCAAAATCGCTGCATTTGAGAAAAGTTCAAGAGCAGCTGTAGTGAACGCTTTTAAAGGCTGGACACTTTGCTAAAAACTGAGCCTCAACGTGCCTCCTGTGGTCATCAGCGGCAATTGAATACTCGAGCGGAAAGAAGAGTCTCCAGGTTTGTAAGGGACAAAAGAAGGGCAATTACATAAAATTTTAATTAAGGATTAATTAAGGATCCTCTTAAAGAATCTCTGAACGCATTGTTTGCCGTACACTTCAGCGTATGGTATACAAAACAGTATGGGATACGGATTTGGCCATAATATTCTGACTACTCAGTCTACAGACTATCTAGATAATTTTCACACAATCCGATTTTTTGGATAATGATAGGTAACATATGGATTAAATCCCAGACTGAACCTGAATGTTTTTGTTAGTATTAAGTAAAACATACTAATAAATGTATTTATTCATTTTTATCTGTATACTAATAAAAAGAAGTGGGCAAAAATTACCTTCATCTACGATATTGTCATTCCATTTCCACGGATATCAGAATATCTCTTAGAACCGATTCCAATCCTTCTTCATGAATCATAAATCACATCGGAGTTGTAATCTGTCAGATTGTGTTCAGCTGACGGTTTTGCTGAAGTCTTAATTTCAGTTTATTGTAACAAAGATTGATGATCTTAAGAAACAAATTGAAATGTCTCAGATATATTTTGTATTACAACAATTTAATTACTCATCTAAGATTGTTTTATTGTTTATGGAACAGAGAGAAAGTGAGAAAGTAGATATTTCAATAATGATTTGGTTTGGTTACAGTTCCGGCTGTCAATTTCTGTCCTCGTAATTGAGACTTATCACAGCCACATACACATTCATACATGCACCTCGTTATGTTATAACCATGGTCAGATGACGAGGAAACACCTGAACTGGCACCCAACGCCTTCAATAGACATCGGGACTTTGGACCCCGATCAGATTTATCGTACACCAGTATGCACGCCGAAAATTTTTGTGGATGTTCTGGACGACTTTTCTAGTATTTTGTAGCGAAGCTGGCAACCCTCCGATCACAAGATCACTACTTTTTTACTTTTCTTTGTCAAGTCCGTCGCACAGGATCGAACCGGGAAGCCTCTGATTCCCAGCTGACGCCTTTATCCACTGGGCTATCCCGCCCCCCTTCAATAATGATGTTGGTAAATTGGTTAGGTATATTGTTGATTTGGTTTGGTTTGTTTGGAACTTTTCCGGCTGCCTATTTCTCTCCTTATTTAAGAGACTTTAAGAGCCAAGTAAAGCCTCTTAATTTTGGAACCATGGTTTGGTTTGGTTTGGTTTGTTTAAATAACGTCGCACTAGAGCTGCACAGTGGGTTATTGGTGGCGGTTCGGGGCCTATCTCGAAGTAAAGACCCGGGAACGATGCCTCGTCGTTTTGAACCATGGTCAGATGAAGAGGACAACACCTGAGCTGGCACCCGACGCAACCTCAATAGGCGTCAGGACATTGGATCAGATGGAATGCGCACCAGTAACTTATACACAGGGGATATTTTGTGGTTGCAAAAGATCCTCTGATTACCAAAATAGCTACACAAATGCTGGGCATCAAATGCTCTTCCGTCGGATGCTTGTCAGAGACCCTAACCATTTGCCCCCACGTAATTTTGAACCATAGTTGGATGTTCAAGACAACACATTTAATAAATAATTATTTTTCAATTCTATTGTATGAGCTTGAGGAAATGTGTGTGTGAGAGAGTAAGAGAAAACCAGGAAACAACCTCATACATACCTCGGTTTTTTAATCTGTTTAGGAGGTGGGATAATCTTAACTATTTCAGAATATTTATACAACAATGCTTTATTTTGCTGACCCCTTCCAACGTTTTAGCACATATCCATTCCTTTTTACAATGGAAACAATAGACCATTCTATTGTTTCCATTTTTCACGTCAAACACTCTATTCTGCAATTCTGATTTTTGTGTATCTGTTCCCATCTACCCCTTTTGCTGTTTTTCAAACGTAATTCCTCATAATTTTGTCAGAAAAATTAGAATTTATTAACTTAATCATTTGCAGTTACTGGGCCTTACCCATTCCCATTTCCGCAAGCCCCTTACCCAGTTGCCCCATATCAGTTTTGAACATGGGGCAACTGGGCACCCCCTTCTAACATTTTTTGCTAAACAAAAAAACATGGAAAATAAACATAAATTAAAACTACTTAGTATAATCTTTAAAATGATTTAGTTATTTTTATTGTAATTTTAAAAATTATACTCACCAGAATAGCTTGAAAAGGGTAGTAACTCAAGTTGTAAACAACAAATAGTATTTAATTTATTAATTACTTCTCTTCTCTTCTGCTGGAGTGGTTGCTAAAATGTGGTTGAAAAATTATCTCTAACAATTTTTTTAAAATAAAAAATGGGTGCCCAGATGCCCCGTGCATCCATTTAACCCGACTTATCTTAATCAGCTCAATTACTTGAAATGTAAAAAACAACAAAAATGTTTCATGTACAAGAAAGGTAGGAAAGTTTATGGACTAATAACGTTTATTGAAATGTCAATTGAACTAATAATAAATTACGTTATATTTCTTCATTTAAAAAAAGATAAATAGTAAAATAAAAATGACAATTGAAACTAAAGGCAAAAATACTTTCATTTTAACGTTTTTTTAAAAAATTTATGCATCACGTACATCAATAAAGAAGCTATTTCATTTACATAAAAATTATTTTTCATGAAAAGGATTTCTGACTAACATTATCAACGATAGAATTAATCATAATCTTTACTCAAACCTGAGATAGTTTTGTAATTTATTTTCGTCTTTTAAGATATACCCACTCTATTTTTTAATAAATGTTTTAAAATAGTCTAACTTGTATAATAGGGTGAACACAAAATTAATCGAAATCTTAAAAAAAAAATCTCTAATACAAGCAGTACCAGATAAAAACCTCATATCCTTCGACAGCAGTGTCCCCAAACGCTTTCCAAGTCAAATCCTAGTATTTAAGTCGCATAATCCGGACATCCTTGGTGCAAAAAGCATTTGAAAATCTCCTTTTCGCAATCTAAACTGTATTTGGGTAGACGGCGTTCAACGCGTCTCTCCAGCGCATTTATCCCATCTCTTCGAAATCAATCTCGGCTAGGGCATTTGCTCAGAAATTGGGTTTTCCAGCATCAATCCTCAATAGCAGCCATCAATAAAATGCAAAATAACAATGCAAGAAGGGGTTCTAACCATTACGGGGAAAAGCGCGATTTTCGCCCATTGACTATTTCATATTGATCCAGGAATCTGCATAATCACCAAAGTAAGGGATTGCTATCCCACAGTATTCGCGTGTGTGATGAAAATCACCAAGAAAACCCGAAGAAATGGTCCCGCGATCTTTGGCACTGTCGTAGGCGGGAGATTTCAATACCAGATCTGCTGCTTTCAATCCTTATTTGATCTGCATGGACTTTTTTATACTAAATCTTAGGCAGAGGAGGTTGCCCAATGTAATGGAAATTAGTTTCACATGATACTGTAAAGAATCCATGGTTCTTTTCAAAAGACTTGCCTTTACTTCATGTATATTTGTATTTCTCTTTATTTTCGGTTTGTGTTAGAAGGTTGTTATGCAAGTTGTTGTTAAAAGGGCTTGTGTTACTATTGTAATGGAAAATGCTTAAAAATATTTCTTTTGCCTCGTGCCATGTACATTTCCTTTTTTTATTTTCAGCTTGTGTTAGACGGTTGTTTTATAAGTTTCTTGTTGTTAAGAGTTCTAGGGTTACTCATTGTAATGGAAATTGGATTATTTTCGTTTAGGTTTGTGATTTAAATGTTTTGGTGGGATGATTTTTTTGTAATGGAAATTAGTTGCCTAACACATAGATCGCGATAGGATTTAATATAATATGGTTAGAAAATGATAAAATGATAGTTGGTGTTAGGTGTAGTCCCTTAGGATATATAAACAAATGTATTTATTTTTTAATGCTTTATTTTTTACAAAATTTAAAGTTTTTTTATTGCGAGGTTATTTGTGCCAGTCACAGCATTTTCTCCCTAATGAGCATTTATTATGTAACTATCAAATAATATTAACAAGTTAATTTTCAGCAATATACATAAGCGGCTTTACATAGTGAAATACATAGAGAGCTTGACTGGTAGCGCCGAACGATTGCTCAAGGAAAAGACTGCTTTTTTTATCAGTCAGAAAATGATCACCTCAGAAAATGACCAAATACAGGTCATAGGTAATCCCAACGGTTATGAATGTGTTAGCATGATATTTTACAGAATCATGATCTTTAAAAAAAAATTATGTAATTTTATTTGTTTTTAGTTATTATTTCATTTTTGCTTGAAATGTTCCTATAAGTTTAACGCTAATATATTTGAGATTAACTATATTCAAGAAAGAAAAGACACTGTATAAAAAATGAATCGGACTAATTTCTTACAATTTTTAGGATCATTATTTTTTTCAAATGCCTTTATCTTACGCAAATTTGAATTAAAATTGAATAATAGTTTAGTTGTATGGTATTTTAAGTTATATACTATTATGAAAGTTTGCATTAATCATCGTAATAGTAATTAATTTCTGTTGAGTATTAAATATAAATAATTATTTAAATAGTTAATAAGTACATGGGAATCAGATTAAATGTTTCTTGAAATGATCTTCATTAGTTACTTTACTAAATGACTTTATATATTTTAAATTTAAATTTATGTTAAAATTTGGTTTAAACTCTTTTATGAGATTCGTGATAGTAGATATTATAAAATAAGTTCAAATATTATTCATCTAAGAGATTATAAAAATCTATTCATAGCAATCATGTGCTAAAATATTTTTTCTACTAAATCGATGTTACTGTACAACTTTTTAATCAACTTTTTATTTTCATGTATCTCGTATAGTTTTTGAGATAGGAACACTAGTTCCTGACTTTGCTGCTAGGGGGCATATTAAGATGTCTATAGCGCATAGCGTCTTGTCTATATATAATACTATTCTTATGACAATAGATGTCGGCTTTCAAAAGTTACGGGAGTGAACCAGGACTTTAAAACTCTGTATATGAATGATATTTTTTTTATCTCTCTCTTTTTTTCTGTAGTACTTCTTTTACAAAGAACGTTCCAAAATTAATTTTGAAATGTTTTTTAAAATGTTCAGACACGTTCACAAAAGTTTGACTGCGTGGAACTCAATCGAAGAAATGTTCAGTTAGATCTTGGTTTAATGAATTTTATGATATTACGAAAGCCTTCTCCAATAAAAGTAATTTCAATTGAATTTTTATTTATGCGGTCTAAACGATTTTTTGAAAATTATTAGATTGCCTAATGTAAAACTGAAATGAGTTTAATTCGGTTCTTTGAAGATGGGCTTTGACATTAAAAAAAATACTGCTATTTCATGCAATTTTATATGTAGTTTTAGGTAAATTCAATATGTTTAAAAAACACTTAAAAAGGAACGATTAATCTAAGTAACGTCACTGTATTGGAAATCAAATTTACGTTTATCATGGGATCTAAAACATTGTTTTGATATATTCTTGACAACCAGATAAAATGAAAATTAAATTAATGTGATGTTGTGAAACTTCTAGAAGTTTAAAAATAAATTAAAGTGTTTTTTTTATATAAGTTTTATCTTTCAGAAAGTTGAGATTAATTAAAGTAATGAAAATCTAACTCATGTATGTGAGCTAAAAGATTTTAAGTATTTATTTATTTTTGTATTAATGTTACCTAGTGCGTTTTTAATTAGAAACCCTTTTCTTCATGTGGAAATTGCATTACAAATTTAGCCAGATAAAGGAACTTGTTTAATTTCAAGTTTTAAAAGAAAGATGATTTTTCATGAAATATTCATGTATCAAATTTATTTCTAGTCCCATTTCTTCTAAAACTTTTAAGTCTCTCCAAAAATATAAAAAGATTTGTCTTTGAAAGTTGTTTTGATAAACAGCTATTAAGAATTTTAAGTAAATTTTTTCTCAGTACTGAGTTCATTGAGCAGTATATGTTTATGAATTACATTTTAACTTTTAATTTTTATATTTCTAAGTATAAAATATCTTTGTATAAAATAGTTTATGGAATAAAGAATATATAGATTCCTTTAAAGTGAAAAATGTGTTGATACTGTTTTTATTAGAAATGCACTAAAGCGTTTGAAGGACACTTGGTAAGTTTGTATTTTGCTTCACAATTTATATGCCTTTTAACATGAAGTTACTTTTGAATAATATACAAGTAAAAATAAATAGACACAAAATAACAACATGTATTTATTGTTATTATCTTTTTAACATAAGCTTTTTTTAGGTTTTAGCGGTTTATTAGGAAATAAAGGAGTATTCATTAAATACTTTATTTGCTGCATTATACTAGTTTACTTTTAGTATTTAAGAAAAATGTGAGAGAGAGGAGGGAGGACACATGCGAACAATTTTTAATTCTTTATTATTTCTTAAAGTTTTAATGAATTAATCAAACGAAAATTAGTTCTTATAAATGTTTACGCTCATTTTTGTTTTAGTTATTGTTTTAGATTTATTTATAAAGAATTTATAACGTTAATGACCATTTGGAAATTATCCAAAATTGTTCTCATGTGCCCCATTGTTGCGAACATGCATGGAACACAAGTGAACGGAGCATAAACAAATTTGTATTCATATGTATTTACAATTATTGTTGAATTTACATTTGATATCAATATTATCATCAACACTGCTTGTTGCGCAGGTTCATTTAAATTTATTTCAATTTCATTGCTTTAACGCATCTGAAACTCAGTCATCTGATGTTAATGTGTAATTAAGTTATGGCATAATTAAGTTTTAAAGTACAAATAACTCTGCCATTTACAAAATATAGACTAAAATAAGAAGTTCAATTTGAAATAGGGACCCTTGTGAACTAATCTCATGTGCTCATATAGTTTGTTTATAAGTGCCCTTTCAATCTACTTTAGTCTAACTTGAAAAAATTAAGTACTCTTAATTGATATGAAAGTAAAAACTTTTCCTAAACTTGGCTAATTAATATCATAAGAAATTTTATAAACGATATTCCACAGGAAAAAAGATTTAGAATTTGTTTTTACTTAATGATAGAAGGTACAACGTCCTTCCGGAAGAATGTAGCGTACTGCCGTAGGACTCATCTATACGATCATGCATAGGTTTTTCTTTCCTTCTAACAGGACCACCAGAAAATTCTGAGTTTTCGTAAATAAAAAAAATACCCAATTATAAAATGTTTTTGTTGAGAATTTGAAAATTCGAATTCGGAAGTTTGATACTTATTAAAAGTAAATTGAGCGTATTAAACCCTCTTTGTGTGCGTCAGCAGCACTGGGCTTTTCGACAATTTCGCTTTTGGAATCTTTAAGTTCAAAATCAATAGGAAACGGATGTTATACCGGCGGGATGTAGTATTTGGTGGGAGACCAGGTACAAAAGTGCTTCTGGCGATATTTGGACCTGTACTTTCTATCATTAAATAGTTTGAGAAACTTACTAAAAACACAGGTTCTAAAAAAAATTCTACTTAAGACAATCAAAACGTCTGGTTGCTTTGTAAGTTTGACCAAGATGCAGCATTAATATTTAGTAGCAATTTTTGAAAGATTATTTTTTAGGGTTAATTGGGTTTATTATTCACTGCCCAAATGTGTCCCCCTTTCCCTTAAGTACATATAATTTATAGAATGCTTTTAAATAAATTATTAATATATCTTTTGTAAATATGTGGTACTCTGTTTAAGAAGTAAATAAACATTTTACTGAAATATTAGTTTCTTTATATACTTAAATATAAGAACGAAATGCAATGTTTTAGCGCAACCTCACCTTCCTTATATATATACTAATCGTTAATGGATATAACTTTTTTTCGCCACAATATCGTTAAGCGAGTTTATCGGATCAAAACCTAACCGATAAAATAAAGAAACGAATCAACGAAGAAAAAACCGGGGACTGTCATAGCTTTAATTCATCATGACTGACCTTCAAGCTAAAAACACCTTCCATGAAAGAAAAAAGAGGGCGCTGGACTCGTTGATGCTACCGCTGCCAGATCCGAAACATTCATTGCGAATATGATGGATTACGCTGCTTATTAAGATGCATGCTGAGGTGTTTTCACCTGAAAGGGAAAAAAAGATTCTTCCCTACTTTCTTCTTTAAGAAAAATGTATACAGTTTATATATAGGGAGAAAAATCTTTAGAAAATAGAGAGAATTGGGGTTTTAAGCTAGCTGTTGTAGTTGTGGAAATATTGACAGTTAGTCTTAGTTTGGAAAATCAAAAGAAAAGGAAAAAAGAAAGTTTGATATTTTCTTAATCCACGTGTAGAATTCTTCTTTACTGGGATTTATTTTTCAGGGGATTTTTTTCTTCTTTTAGCGAACAATTTTAGGGAGGTATTTATCCTTTACCCACTCGGAAATATAATTTTTTCAAAGATAAATAATTAAAAAAAAATATTATTCTCTTTCTTCCTGTGTTAGGAGAATGGAACAAAGAACAAAACATGATATTCTTTCGCATATTTATTTGGTTAAACTGATACATAAAAGAGGATGGATAATATTCACTCAGCAAGGTTATTTAAAGAAACTAATTTAAATAACAAAAATTATAATAAAATTGAGACGAGTGTGTCCAAATAATTTATATTTAAAAATATTAAGCAATTATTAAAACAATGTTCTTACTTAGACATCTATCTTCGACGATATTTCAAACATAACTCTTTGGCGGAATAATTATAAAATTTCATCAAAAATATATTTTCGATATATAAATATACAGTATATTTAAGGTATAGACCATAGTACAAATTTAAACTTTAATATGAAATTTTAATATGGTACTTCAATAATAGAAATGATGAGAGACATTTTGATATAATATAGCCACAATCTGTAAAGTATAGATATATTTAAACTATTTATCTATATTAACAACTTCTTTCCTAGAGACAATACCTCTAGTGCTGTACCCAATGACTGTAAATGCATAATTTTTTTTATTGCCCAAATGTTTAAAAGGTGCCATTAATTTTAATCTGGTATTAAGTTTTATTATATTGATAAAATAATTTAGTTTTATTAGATTTTTTAGAGAATCCAATACTGAATATTCAGTATATGCATATGCAATCTTTTGTTCTATCTTTAAAGCAAGATTATAATCAATGTAATTGAAGTGAAACTTCTTTAGTGAGGCTAGTGAATTTGAATGGCTTCGACAAGGAATCAAACATGAAACGGAAGTATGATTAGAAAATGCGTACTAGTCAACTACAAGTTTTAAGTCGATGTTGATACGCCAACATTTGTTTGCTGTGTGCTATTGTTTAATATTATTTAAGTGTAATTTAAATAATTATGAATTTTTAGGAGTTTAAATTATTTGTTGCTACCGGGTGTCGAATCATTATATTAAATTCTCATTGTTTGACGATTAGGCAAAGGCTATCCTGATTACGACGATTAGGCTATCCTGTCAACGTTTATGAATAGTTAACGAACGAAGTTTCACTTTAACCTTGGGCTCATGTGCGTGAGGAATACGGTTTAATGTTTTTTTATAACTACATATCCCATATTTAGATCTATTATAATTTTTTACGGCATGTCAGTAACTTTTCCTTAATTTTATATACTTTTTACAATATATGCAGACTATTAGACATCCGTTTATTTTTGACACTAAATAATGCGCTATGGTAATCTCTAAAACAAATAATGGAATATCTGAGTACCAGACAGCACACAAGAAAAAAATGTTGCCTCGCTGATTTTTTTTTATTTTAGCGCACACTTCACTTAAAGTTTCGATCTACCTGTGGTTAAAGAAAAATACGCGAGCGCTTTACTTTTATATTTTCAATCACATTTTTTTTCGCCTATGATTAATATTGTCCGATAACAGGCTATGCTGAAAACATCATTTGGGTTGGGCCGGTGGCAGTAAAAAGACTTGTGAAAAACCGATGATACCTTCACTTTAAGTGATAAGAATGACATTAAAGGATTTTATAGGCTATCTAGTCTTTACACGTTCTTTGCCGATGTGAAAAAGTCCAATGCATTATCTTTATTTATAACGCCGTGTTCAATGGATAGCCGCTAACGTCCCCACCCCGAGAGCGGCCTCACGAACAATAGTTCGAATATCGATGAACGCTTAAACCTGCTTCAGTTTTCCGATAGGACTTCAAAGAAACCGCATTGATTCGAATTAAAATTTAAATATGGGGATGCATGATTAAATTCGGGGAAAATTGGCTTTGTCGCTATTATTTGTTGGCGGTTATCGAACGCGGTAGCTTTGTGAACGGGTACAATATGTTTTGGATGCACGACATAAATACTAAAGCTACTTTTTGTTAAACACAGTTCTAACAAAAGAAAATTAAAGGCAGCGCAATTTTTTGTGAGTATTGTTGGAAGAAAAATAGGGAAGCAATATATTGATATTTTTACAAAACCGAAAACAATATATTTTTTTATATGCAACTTATATTATTGTGCACGATCGTAGGCGAAAGATAATTAAATACTTCATGCGCAATAAACATAGTACCATTTTAAAATTATATTTAAAGATTAGTTTGTATGCATTCATAAAAGTTGCCACAATAACAACCATCAGGGCTGGCATAGCTGTATTAAAAAAAATAGTGTAATAATTTTTTTATACAAATCTACAATTTTATTCCGAGCTGGATGAAATTTTGCAGACTTGACCTTCAAAGGAAGAGGAAAGTCACTGTCTACATGAGATTTATAAACACCAAACCTATTCCTAACCCTTAAAGAAGACTTTTTACTAAAACCGCCAGTTTGGAGCTAAAGTGCAGAAATCGGCCAACACTCTGCGTAAAGCCCGGGTAACGCCGGGTACTTCAGCTAGTTGAAACATAAAAAGAAGTCACATTGTAAGTATGTATTTGTTTCTGAATCGTAAAAATCGTTTTTTAAGTAACGTAGTTTTGTTTACTTAAAATATTTTTAAATTGTTTTGTAAAAATGAAATGTTAATGTACTAACTTATTGCCAAAACAAAATAATTTCGAAAGTTTTCGAAATTTCAGACAACTGTATCTTATTACCTAAATATCCCACATGTGGTCTTTCTCATGTATTGCCTTATAAAATATATTCTGCAAAGGTACTTCTACATTTAAATTTTAAAATATATACATTTTACTTCAAGTTATCCAAAATCAAAAAAAAAAGATCAAAATTAAGCTTAGCAGGATTAAACAAGAGCCCGTACTCTAAATACTGAATATTATTTCAAAACAGCACTTTTTTTATATGTATTTGGTGCTTTTAAAATGTCGAACCGGTTCTATAATTCATGTAAAAAAATATTTTACACATTTGTACCCTAAAACACAACTCGTAGCAAGGAAGATTTTTGTTTAAATACAAAAATAGGAAAGTCCGTCATATCGTAAATTGAAGAAAACAGTAACATAATTTTTTGTCGATTTGTTAAATTATTTTTTTAATGTTCAAATATTTAGATATGATAACACAGAGTTATTATAAAAAATCGGCTAAGAACAGTTCCCACTGTCCGTAATATTTGGTTACGTGAATACCCATACTGCACCTTCTTGCGTCTTCGATAAGCAATTGATAACTCCCCACTTGTCATAAGTTTCAAGTTCTTTGGATGGATTCTACACATGGTGGTAGGTAATGTATTTCTATAGGCTGATTCACGCTGAAATTCTAAGTCTGATCTTCGGCTCCTACTTGAGTTTTCGGTAATCTGTAGAAATCTCCTCACTTGTCATAAGTCAATACTTTCTGACATCAAATTGTTTGTCTTGAACTTCTCATTCAACCTGTTTAAGTTTCTTATTCCAGAATGGAACTTTAGTGGAATATATATAAAGAAATCTTCGACAATCGTCATTTTCTATTACATACAAATAATTTAAACTGTCAAAAAGTCAAATTAAATTATAAAAATTTTCGATTTCTTTTATTTAAGTGCATAATCACTACGATTCGTTGATTAGAACTAAAGTTACAGCGGTTAAAGTGGCCAGATTATGCCAGATATTTGACTCATTCAGAGGGTGAAAGGGTTTAATAACAGGCCTAGTAGACGCAGCCTTCTTTCTTCTATACAATGACAGGTCGTATAGAAGAGATATTTTTTTCATATAGCTGATCTTCATCCATATCTTCATATAGCTGATTTCCCTTGGATTTATAATACTTTTTTACGAGGTGTTCATCTTCCGGTTCGTTCTTTCGTCTTCGGTAAGCTGAAGATCTCTCTGCATTTGTTATAAGTTTAGACTTCTGTTAAAAATTCGATCTGCTCTTTCAAGAGATTTAAACTTTCTATGCCGCAATTGAACTTCAGTGTAATATTTTGACTTTGTAGTAAACTCTTCGAAAAATCGTCAATTTCCACTACACAGAATTTTCGCACACGTGATTTAAACTGTTAACTAGTCAAATGGATTTGTGGAACTTGTTATTCTTTTTAATTTAAGCACACACTCGCTACGACATGTCAAATAGAAATGCAGTTACAGCGGTTATATATGCTAGCGTATATTCGAAATGTGACTTAATGCCTTTCACGCGACACAAAGGTCAGAGGGGGGCGGGGGTAGTGGATAAATGACCAATTCGGTTGACGCGGCAAACCTTCCTCTACACAATGTTAGGTCATTTATCCCATTATTTCTCCTGGAGTTATGGAGGAGAAATCGCATACTGCAGCCATCGGCCATATTTTAACTTACGGGGTACAAAAGTAAGTACAGGGGGGGGGGGGGGGGGAGAGAAATAAAAAAAAATATGTTGCTAAAGTGTTTGTATATACCCGCCATTTGACTGATTTTAAAAATCAATACACGTCAAAAAATATCACAACTCTGAAAGGTTATACTCCTCAACCAAACAACTTGGAGTGGCATTCTACATATCATTGTAAATAGGGCATTCTGAAGTTTAATACAAGAAATGTCGCAAAGGAGTTCGTTGTTTATTAATTGCTGTATTTTGATTATATTGGCCAACGTGATTTGTTTGGGTCATTAACTTAGTTCAATTAAACATTAACTATTACCTGGTCAGATTTTACTAATAAAACTTAATATCAGATAAAATGCATTGTTAAAATTGTTCGTTTGGTCTGTAGTGCGCTCCACAAGTATAAGTCGAGCTTAAAATGGCAAAAAAATACCATAAAATAGATGGGAAATGCACTTTACCCCATCAACCGTAAACTTCCTTTTTCAATACGTGCTTATTGAAAGAAGATATTGATGAAATGTTCCGTAAGTTCTAGGGGGTTCCTCTAGAGACCTCAAATGACTCAATAAATCTTTTTAGGTCAAGATCCAGGTCAACATGATTAAATTACCCATTATAAATCTAAAAACTTCATCTTCTTAAAAGGATCGTCATCCTCTTAAAGATTCATTAGAACGACTTTTCAAGCGGTTCACATCTAAAGGTTTGAAAGACATTTTTGTGATTTAAGAGATTCATAAGGGTTTTACTCTTAAGCGCGTCCTCTTAAAATCCTTTTTATATGGTAAATGGATGATAGTCTGGACGTGATATGATATCTGATTCGAGAACGGTCTAGTTTTTTTGTATGCAATTTTTCTTGTCGTACGTAGGTTGATATATTTCAGTTGGTTAAAGTCTGAGATTATATGTTCATCGAGATAAAAAATGTATTATATTTAATATTATAAATTCATAATTCGTTTTTCCCTTTTTGATTTTATATATCCAAAGTGGGAGAAGAGCGATTATATCTTTAAAATAATTAAAAATTAAAGTTTGTCGTTTGCTGGTTTGTAAACGATAAACTCCAAAAAAATGCTTTGAAACTTTGTACATGCATTTTACGCCGGTCAGAATAGAATGTAGGCTGCTTTTTGCAATTTTAGAACGTTTTAAAAAATTGTAAAATAACTTTTAATAAAGTTTCAAGATTTAAATTTTTAAATGGTAATAAAAAAGTTGTTATCACTCATAAGTAAATAAAAAATATATTTATTTAAAATTTTCCCCTTCGTTGCCTAGAAATTGTTCGTTTTGTTTTGGGAAAGGTTTAAAAGATCGTGAAACTTAAAAGAGTATTTTGAATTTTTTAATTTTAAATAAAGAATTACGTGTTTTGAATTAAAAATAATTAAGCTTCTTAATTTGTATTTTTAAACTGATTAGTTTTGCAATAATTTCGAAATCCCTTAATAATATGTTTGGCTATATATAAATTATCTTGCAACCATGATCTATATTATAATACTTTAAAAAATATATTTATGGCTCACATAGAAAAGCAAACAATTAATATGTCGTTACCTTTTTCAGGCGGTCGCTGTGGCCCAGTGGTAAAATATCCTTCTAGTAATTGAAGAGCGAGTTCGAATTTCTGTATTTGACAAGTTGTAGCGATCTCGTGCCAGATTCGTTACTAAAAATGTCGTTTAGAAAAATCCGCAATTTCCATCGCCGTGTATAAGGGACTGGTGCAAGTTAAATTTGATCGTGGTCCAAAGTCCTGACGCCTATTGAGGTTGCGTCGGGTGTCAGCTCAGATGTCTTTGTCATCTGACCATGGTTTAAAAAAAGCCGATGCAGCGTTCCCGGGTCTGTTATTCGAGATAGACGCCGAACCGTCGCCAATAGTCCACTATCGAACTCTAGTGCGACGTTAATTCAACCAACTGTTTACTTCCAAGAACATCAAATTGAATGTGAACTCTGTTTCTAACACTTGTGCTCACAAAGAGATCAATAAAAAAAACGAATTGTTTTTAGTATAAAGCGAGTAATACACCCATCTATCTTGAATGGCTGTTGAGGGCACAATCCTTAGCTTTTTGATGGTTGATGGATATTTCTAATAACGTCTCCTTATGTGTTGCCGAGTATTAATGATACCATTTTGTCAAAGGGTGCTAGACAGAGTCCCCGGGAAGCCTTCCAACGTGTCTAACTGGCATTTCCTAGCCTATTATTCTTTCGAGACCGATGATTTATTGTACTACTTTTCCCGATCATACATCTGCCATCTTGCTATGACGTCACTAACACGTGGCCGGATTACACTAGGGCCGAGTCATTTGTTGGTTGGTATGGGCTGACGCTAAGAATTATGGCGAGGGAAGGCATAAAGATCGGGAGATCTAAAGAATGGGAATCGGCCTCGCTAATAGAATAGGGAAGTGAAAGGAAACGGGAAGAACCCTTTATTGCGTTGCCATGATCTCTTCTTCTTTGTTTTTATTTCGCTTTGCATTTAGTGTCGCTGGAACTCACTATTTAGAAGTACTTTGAATGAAAACATTGATTTGGAATTCTTTAAAGTTGGTTATTTTGGAGTATGTATTTGAATGTGTGAATTTTTCATACAGTTTCTTTTCTAGACTTCGAAATAGAACTCTAAGTTTTTACCATGAATATTGATGACTGTAATTTTATATTGATGACAGACTTATAAAGGCTGAAATCCAAATTAAAACAATAAAATAATCTTTAAAAAAAAAGGAAAACCAACTTTATAAACAAAAAAAGCGCTAAAAAGCAAAAATAAATACACTTGATTCTACGAATAAGTTGAAAAATTTAAATATTTAATGTTGATTTTATACTTATTACAAATTTTTGAAATCGGCAAATAGGTGTTAATATAATTAAATTTGTATAAATTAAATTAACACCTATTTGCATATATTTTAATTAAATTACTATAAATTTATTTAAAATATATGTCTTCCACATATGTCTAAATAATTTCAAATGAAGGATCCAGGTGTAAAACTACCACTGCATTCTTCATTTTCTCAAAATTAGATTTTGAGAAAAACATATTTGAATGCATGGAGTAACCTAATTTTTCTCAGTATACCGAATCTTTAATAGCTTTAATAAGTTCTACCCTAAAAATGAATGCACGTGGTAATAGTACTCTTTGAAAGCTACAAGATACACCGATATATAATTCTCGTAGACATTTTGGAGTAAAGTGGTGTTACTCCCGGATCCTTTAAATGCATGCAAACAAAAGGATTTAATATAATTTTGTAATAAATATTAAAGTATATTAATTGCACCAGACAATGCCAAAGTTGTTAGGATTAATATAGCCATGCTACAATTAAAACGTTTAATTGTTTGGAATCTTAAAATAATCGAAATGAAAAATATATATTAATATATGTTTTTTGCAGTTTCAAATACAAATTCTCAAAAATAAACATTTTAAATGAGTTTGGAATTAAAAAGATTGTAAATCTGATGTTTTTTTATTTATTTAATAAAATGCTATTAACTAAAAAAATATTAAACATAAACACACTAGGTAAATATTAGATATGTGATAAAAAATATATATACGGAGTTGAAGGAAATCGCGTTTTCCCTTTGTCTATGTGTAAAGTTTACATTCTTGAAAATAAGCAGCACTTTTAATTTTATAACGTTTGTTAAAATTAACACAAATGATCTCATTTTACATTTGAAAGACTATGTACACGTTGTGGATCAGTAATCATGAAATGTATAATGTTTTAATATTTATAACTATATACTTTATTTTCAACCAAAACCTTTTTCACCAAAGCCTCACATATATTTGCATATTGTCAAAATAAGTTTAAACCTACTGACGCTCACCCGATTTTGGCAATTGTAAAGTTGTTTTCATTGCTTTACTTAATTTTTCCTAGACGTGCAGTTTTATTTTTTTTTACCAAACTTTTAATTCATTGTAAATATTTAGCTTTTAAAGTGTACCACAAGCAAGTAAATGAAAAAAAATATCTTAAGATGAAGCATTTTCATAAATTTAAAAATGGAGTGCACGGTTTGAAAAATTGGTGATCCATGGACTTGATATCACGTCCATGAGCGTCAGGGGGTTAACTTTAATTTGAGATTCATTATCAAAATATAATTTAAAAATGTAACCCAAAATACTTTGGTTTTAGGCACAAACTACTTAATAATTTTTTTTTTCAAATAACTAGTTTTTCAAATATATACAATGGACAATCAAAATTTATTATTTTATTTTTGAAGCAATTGTTTTGAATTATTTGCAACAAAGCGTTTATATTTATTATGAAGATGAGCAAAATTTGAAAACAAAATATTAATATTTTTTTATATAATTTTCGAATATGCGAAAATTATACAAATTTTAAAATGCTCCGGATGTTTAAAAAAATCAATTTTATTTGCATTCTTAGATAAATCTTAAATCTGTGGATCGGAAGAAGATAGACCAATAACAATTTTATAAATTTTAAAAATTATTTTGAATTTATCAATTTTTAACTCCTAAACCAATGTCGTCAGGATTTCTATACTTTCAAATCCTACAATTCTGGGATTTCCGTAATATTGCAAGAAGGCTGATCCTAAGACTTTGAAGACATTTATCTCAAAACTGTTAATTATGACATTGTTTTTGTTTCAAGTCACAGAAATATTATAACAAAGTTTTGGGAACATTTTAATAAATTTGGAGGTATATTTAGTATTAAGAAGTTTGAATGCAATTGTGTTTTTATGAAAAATATTCTTTAAAAGTTCATTGTATTTTAATATTAAAAAATATATAAATAATATGTGTTTAATATCCATTCAAAAAAGTGATTACATGTCTTTAAACAATATTGTGGTAAAATATTAAGGGACAAAAATAATGAGCTTGGAACATTTGAAAATATAAACAACAATGGATTTGCTTTAACGGAGAAAATAGCATTAAACAATAAAGACTATATAAAATTACCGTGAAACAGATGTAAACAATAAAACTAAATCAGTTATTTTGGGCTGTTTCAAAAGTCTACTGTGTCTTTAAGTGACAATAAATTATTCAAAATTTTCGCTTTGGACGTACATTAAAACATGTATTGCATATGATAATTTTTATATTTTGATATTTTGCATTAGGATACGAATCACTAAAATCTGTATTATAATACTTTATAAGTATATTTATGTTTCACATAGAAAAGCAAACAACTAATATGACGTTACCTTTTTGATGCGGGCCCTGTGGCCCAGTGGTAAAGTATCTTGCTAGTAATTGAAGGATTGCGAGTTCGAATTTCTGTACTTGACAAGTTGTAGCGATCTCGTGCAAGATTCGTTACTAATAATGTCGTTTAAAAATATCCGCAATTTCCATCGCCGTGTATAAGGGTGAACTTTAAATCTGATCGTTGTTCAATGTCCTGACGACTATTGAGGTTGCATTGGGTGCCAGCTCGTGTTGCCTTCAACTGACCATGGTTAAAAAATACAAGGCAGTGTTCTCGGACCATTCTATTGAGATAGACCCCGAACCGTCATCAATAGCCCAATGTGCAGCTATAGTGCAACGTTAACCACCAACCTTTTAAGACACATTGTCATTTTCGATTTACATTCTAAAACACATGAGCTTTTTTCAAGCTGCAAAACTAGAGAGTTTTCTTGCAGTTTGAAAAACTATCTAAACCTTTGTTTTAAAGGAGCAACAAACTCAGATTTCTAAAAATAAACGTTTTCTTAAAAGCTCTCCGTGATTTAGTCTCAGAATATTCTCGAAGTATAAAAATCCCACTTCTCCGAGAATTCTGAGATGCATTTTAGTGCTGTACAAACTTTTCGCGTCTTCCTATCTTGTCTCTCAATCCAAAGAAGCGATGCAGTTCAGTTGCGCTCTTCTTTCTGCTCACAATCGTCCAGAAGCAGAAATGCGTCCCATGAGAGCCATGAGATCCATGAGAGCGCGTTACTGCTCACAAAAGCAGAAAACTCTCCTAGAGTTTCCACAGGTTGTTGTTTTTTAGAGTTTGCCCCTGTTTTATGAAGAAGGCTTGGATTTGGGAGATCTGAAAATTTATGAAATGGCTTGCAAAATTTGAAAGAAAGGAGAATGTGGATTTTTTTAGACTCGTTTCACCTGCCTGTTGTGAAGCTAAAATATTTTTTTTTTAGTTTAAGTATTTTATTTTTAGAAATCATTTTAACAGTTATGGAATTTCTCTATTTTAATTTAACATATTCGTTGCCCCAATAAAAATATTGGTATCTATGTGAGCGTATTTTTTTAATTCTTGATTGGCTTTTAAAATGATTCAATTTTATCAACACTTGTGGATATTGGTAATTTTTTTATGACTTTTGTGGGTGAGTTGTATGTAACATACGGAGCGTACCGAGATATACAAAAAGTTACCTTTCAAGAAAAAATCCAGGAAAATTTAAGTTTTTTGTATGGGAGGTCATGCAGAATGTTCCTACGTTAGGATTACATGGTACAAAGTGTGTACAAATTATGGAAATAATACTGTAGTCTGTGATATGAGTTGTATTTAACTCACGGAACGTCTTGGTCAAACAACGCGTGAGTTAAATATAACTCAAATGACAGCAAATGTATTAATATTTGAATATTATTATTATTTTTTATTAAGTATGCAATTTAGTTTAAAAAAAACGTTCTTTTGAAAGATGAGTCATTTAATATCGCTCATGATGTGCTTTGATTTGAGGGGATAATTAAATGGTGCCCAAGCTTTAGCTGACTAGACCATCGAATACAAAAAAACTTATAACCAACTCCTTTTAGTAGATAGTTGTTGGTCTTATTTACCTTTGATTATGAATTAAGTACTCGACCATCCGCTGGTTCAAATTTTCCTAGAATTTTGTAGGAGAGGGTCCATATATTTTTAAGCCGTTAGAGTTAAAGGGAGGGTTGGGGTTGAAGTGTAATATATATGGATCAAAACTACTAAAATGAAATCGAATAATTGTAAGTCCAGTTTATTTATTTACATTTAAATTTGGTTTCTTATAAGAATTAACGGACGATCTGAAAAAGATTCTCAGAAATACTTTATTTCAGATATTATACCTGTAATACAAAATTGTACGTATTTCTCCCGCCACTTTCAAAGACTAATCGAAATAGTAGACTAAAAAATAGGTAGACAATTTGATGCAGTTTTATATTCTTTCGTAGTCTGCTTGAGGTTATAAGGCCAGACACGCAAAATAAAAAACACTTGAAAAGACGAGAAACTTTATAACCGCCGTTTTCAATTACATTTTCTTCAATTTTCGCCCATTAGAACGCTACGAAATATCTCCGCCGCGTTTCTGCGTAAAGAAGATAAGGCAAAGAGTCCTTGGGACAAATAAAATTTACTCTGCAAAAATTCCTCCTCCGGCAATATTCTTTTCATATTATATCTCAGGCATGCTATGGCAACGTCTTGGATATGGAAAGGTCGAAGGGAAAAAATATTTTTTTTGTAGGGTTTGTGTCTGTGTCAAGATTCTTCCAGGTTTCTGTATAGTTTTGTAGTAGCGTATTTCGACCGTTAGAATTCTAAAAAGCAGAAAGATTCTTCTTAAAAAATCTCGAATAAAACTGGCAGGTGAAAAAACACCGAGCAAATGGAAAGGAACAAGGCCTAAAAAAGGAACCGGTCGTCATGGAACCAAGGTTGGATAAGGGAGTTGAATAAAAAAAAATAAAGGCATTGGTCGTTGGGAGTGTGATATCAGAAACTTACTCCACCCATTTCCCTTCCTATAACACTTTTAGTAGATTTAGTTTACAGGGTTCTTGAAGGCGTATTGAATTTCTTTCAAATGCTCGCTGTCGTGGGTTAAGGCTGCCTCGGGACCACAAATATCCAGTTGTGGTCGCTTTGAAGGGAAATCTTTCAGTTCTAAGAGAATTCTCGTGTAGAATTCTACGGCGACAATCGGAACGCTTCTTGGCCTGTCATCTGCTCATCAGATTCGCAATTGATGGGAGGGAGTTTAACTTTTTGGTGCCGGAAGAGATTTTTTTTTAATATTGTAAAATTGTCTCCTGCAGGCAATGGAATATTGGAAAAATGACACTATTGCGGTTTCTTTTATTCGAAATGTGTTCTCTTCTGGATTTTGATGAGATTTCATAAATCACACGATTGAAAATTCGCTTTTAAGATTCATTTTCCATGAAGTTTTTGACGGAAAATTTTCGTCTCACTTGGGCGGGGATATTACAATTTTCGTTTTTAACGTAATAGGCAAAATGCTCCAGTGGGTATGTCCTACATTCGATTTAATACTCTGTTCATAAAATAAAAGAGACTTAACTAACAAAATGGCGGTTTTAAGTGTTCAGCGTAATAATAGTCCTCTTTGGGAGTAGAATATGGTGACTCAGTTCGTATTAATATATTTATTCATACTCGAAATATAATGTCGGCTTTTTACTGTAATTAAAGTCGTTTATTTCAGAAACTAGCTAAGTGTACTTTTTCTAATTTTCGGGAAACGAAGAAAAAACATTCTATTTTTGATATTAATATAGATTTAGGCTTAAGAAAAATTAGAGTATTGGCTAACATCTTTCCGAAGTAGATGTTGCCTGTAATTAAATTATATTATTTATTCCTAATTTTTAAAAAAAATTTAAAAATTGCAATTATCGGGTTTCTGCAATAAAATACATTTTTACTGTTAAAACGTAGTTTAAAATAATAATTTGGAAGTTGACAGGATTGTGCCCAAAAATATGTGTTTTGTATATGAGATTCTGATTCTGTAAAATACAATCAGTTAAAGATTCTTTCTCCGCGTTTGTGTTTTGATGTTTTTTTCGGTATAGCTATCTATGGACATAGAACTAATTATTTTATTTGCTGCAAAAAACTTCTCGTCGCGGGAAGCATTTTAGTCTAAACCGCATTTTAGTACACCGATAATTTGATTGTATATTACACACACTTTAAAATGTATCAGGGATGTTTGGCCCATTATGTATATCTAACTATACCTATGAAATATGTGGCATTTTACATTGAAGGAGTAAAATACTGTATATTGTGAATTTGAAGCATTCAAATATCTGTCCTGTAAATATGCGGAAATGCAAATACGACTCTTCATTTTTTCTTGTGAACAAAGAATTTATTATGAATTGTTGTTTTGGTAGTGTGGAAGAGTAGTATAAGTATTTGGAAATGACATCAATCATGTATTCGCAACCTGATGCGATTTTTCAAAAAAATTAAGAGACAGGTATGAGATTTTATAGACAGAAAAAAATTGAAAAAAGTAATGGCAAGTTCTTTTTCAACAATACCTATAAATTACGCGAAAAAGCTATTATAAAAATGAAAACTGTACTAACATTTAAAATGGTAGTAAAAAATTTTGATTCAGCGAATTTTTATTTTTAGAGAATACAACAATGAAAATTAAAAACGAAAAGCAAATGTTTGAGATCAGTCATAATAATGATGTTTTATGTTGCGTACTTTTGTATAATTATTACTTTAAAGTGATTATAAATAAAAAATCAAATCATGACTTTAGTTAATTCTTTTAATTAACACAAATTAAAAAAAAAAATTAAATATATTTTGAATAATTTCAGTTTGATTCTACGTTAAACATATAAAAAAACTAGGTTAAAGGAAATGTAATTAATAGATAATCCATACGACAAAGATATTAAAATACGCATATTACGATTTTACTTAGAAAGGACTTAAATATATTATTCGCGAACAAAAGCAGCTTTTATAAGTATGAATTTAATTAATTCAGAAAAGATTAACAATACAAAAAAAGGCTTAAGTACTTTAATAATAAATATTTTTTGTTGAATATCTTTTAAAAAGATTAATGATTTAACACATTAAAATCGTCTAATGAGATTTTACTTGAATACCTATTTAATCGTTTCTTAAAATTATTATGTAATTTTAAAGGTTGTGATATATTTAGGAAATATTCTTTACAATTGTTGTATAGAAATTTATGGAATACAATTCGTTTCAAGGAAGGTAAAAATAACTCTTTTCGATATTTTATTTTACGAATTTATAAGTGTCCTTATTTTATAATTTTATACCATAGTTATTAATAATTATGAAAATATTCGTGTTTAAATAAAGAATTAAGCTTAAACATAATCCCGTAATTTATTTATTTTCTTAATTATAAAGATTCTAAGCAATGATTATATTTGAATGAATAATTTTGAAAACCATTTTTACTAATTTCTCGTATACGGTTGTTAAAAATTGTTTGCACCCGTTCAAACCTCTGTACACTGACAACAATGACAATCGTAGGAGTTGATGAGGAAAAGTAAATATTTTGGTTCCGAGTTAAAAATTGCTAATACATAATTGATAAATATCGCACTTTGTAAAGTATAAATGATAAAGAAGTATATTTCAGTGTATCTCAAATTTTAAAAAGATTCTGTTTTCCAAACTATTTCACAATTTGAAATGTCTATGTGCTTAATATTATGCTATGTTAGGATGTGTTAAATATAAACAACCTTGCTGAGCTTAGTACTTTTAGTTGGTCGTCATTATTTGTATTTGTTTGCTCTTAGAGTTAACAGGAAAAGAATCGTAATTCTTAATTCATTAGATATTAATTAAACAATATTTTTCCATTTATCAATATGCATAGTATTCTATTATAAGTATAAGATAGGAGTAATAAATATATGTTTCCTTCCATAAATTTTAATTTTGGAGATATACATTTGGCATTCATTAGTATCTTCAGGAAAAAATTGCGTAAAAGGATCTGTTAATATATTAAATAGAGAAATATGTTAATAGTATATGTACAACTGTTATTACATTTGCTCAGAAACTTAACTTCTATATGATCTTTTTCGATAATGGTTGCTTGTGCAAAAAATAGTCTGATTTTGTTTCAAACGCTTTTAATCTCAATGAAGTATCGTATGTTTTAATATAAAATATAAACATTTAAAATTATCAAAAATTAATAAAAAAAATTCCAATTCAAATAATTTATTTTTTTGCCTTTGAAAGAAAATTGAAGGCTTTTTACAGGTTTTTATGAAGGTTTTTTGCAGTTTTTATGAAGGACATTGAAACAAAAACCTTTAATTTTATAGATCTTCAAAAAAAAACTGCATTTTTCCTGAATAAAACCTTTAATTTCAAAATTTTGATGAAGGTTTTATGCTGACTTTTTTTGCTGGGTTAGTCTGGCGCCACATGCGTCCGCTTGTATCGTTTGGACCTTAAGCCGCCCCTTGGTTGTGTACTTGGTGAATTTGATAACTGCTGTTCTTCTTCTTTTTCAGTTAAGGTACAAGGTAAATAATTCCTAAAATTTTTACATTTATTTTTTTGTACAGCCGCGGAAAAAAAAAACGAACCACCGATGATTATTTCGTTAGTTTTTATAGTAGAACTAAACTTAATATACCATTTTGTAGGGAATAAAGTCTACTACACATTGATATATAAAATATTTGCATAGGGGACTATCTTCATATTAAAATCCGCACCAACTTTAAAATTTCCAATAGCAACACCCAATTTTGATTCAATATTTAGAATCTACGACAAAATTTATCGTTGAATATCAATTTGCAAGTCATTTGGTTAAGTAGTTTTTTAATTATGAGTATCGAAAGTTTAGAACTCGTAATGTTAAATGAATTTCTTAAACTTTTAATCATATCTTTCGAAATAATAATTTTATTAATCTGATATTTTTATCTGTGTTACTTCTAAACAACCCAAATAAAATACACTAACTTTCATTACATATATGTATATTTTTTAATTTTATTTAAATTAGGATATTAATATTCATAAAATTTATGAATAGCAACCATGCTATATTTTGATAGTGATGGATTCAGAAAAACGTTTTATATGCATATCTAAAATTTCATGATTTTAATCTTTGTAGTTTTTTGGCTATATTATAAAGTGCATCAAATGATCATTTAAGGGGTCATACACAAATTTAAAATCTGCAGAACTTAACAGAAATCTAGTAATTTTGAGAATTAAAAGCGCTGTGATCACGTTGGCATAAAATTCTAAATCCTTATATAAAGGCGAGGGGTATACAGGAGTGGGGGAATAAATGACCACGGCGAAAAAAGAACCACGACTAACGCCACAACATTTTCTACCAGCGTACTTCATTTTGAAGTCTCACTAATATTTTGTCCAATGTGGAAGTAGCCCCTCAAATAAGATAGATACATATCGTCTAATATCTCTGCATATAAATGTAGGAACTTAATGAAAATTTATATTTAGATTATTTTGAGGGCGGGGAACATTTCTGCGCTATCAAAAGTAGGTTTTTCTATTGAATATTTTAAAGTTGGTGCGGATTCGAGTATGAAGATAGTCCCCTATGCAAATTTTTTGTATATCAATGTATAGTAGACTTTATTCCCTACAAAATGGTATATTAAGTTTAGCTCTACTATAAAAACTAACGAAATAATCATCGGTGGTTCGTTTTTTTTTCCGCGGCTGTACATTACGAGTTGCATATTTCTCCAATTTGTGTCATAGAATACTCAGTTGCACCCGTTGATGATCATTTTCCACTTCTGGGGAATATAACACAGTAATTTTTATCATTGTGCTTATTTACTACTTTGAAATATTCAGAGGCATTATTTTTCGCTATTTAGTTTTCTAGGATTTTTGAATTTGTTGCGCTCTTTTCAATTCTGTTTCATCCCCATCAGAAGGACATTCGTCATGTGATGTCTAAAAAATGACAAGCCTGCTAAACATCCGAAATATGTTTGTTGATGGACAAGGTTTTCTATTGTAAATCTATATTGAAATTGGCCGGAAAGCCCATCACTACAATAAATCAACTTTTTGGCTTGGTGTCTTTAACTTAATTTTAAATTTTTTAAAGATTTAGTTGTTATATAGTATTATATAGTATTTTGCATATATAGTATTTGTATCATGCTGTGTGTTATCTGAAACAACGCCATAACATCTATTCAGAAAATTATAAATTTTCTTGTAATAAAATATTGCAAAAAAAGAGATACACATGCTAAAAAAATGTCCCCTCCGCACAAAAAATGTCCCTTCCACATCAAACTTTGAAATTTAATATTAATTGAAATAAAAATTATTTCAACCAGTAATTGACCTGGCAAAGTTCTATGAACCTTTTTAGAAGTAAAATTAAAATGGTTTGAAAATATTATATATTTTTTATCTTTAAAAATTAAAATAGTATTAAAATTTGTTGTGGAGGGAACATGATAATTTTTACAAACAGTTATTTACATATTTTATAGAGTGCAGTTGCAATTTTCGAATTGTAATATATTCAGTCTAATATATTAAAAATATTCCTTCAATTTAACTTTACTAAAGTTAAATATTCTTAAAAAAGGGAAAATGCATTTATCGCAATGTGCCCTCCGCAGTAAAATAAAAAAAAATTACATTTGAAGTAAAAAAAAAATCAAAGAATTTTTATCAGATGATACGTGATTTTTTATGGTCCTGCAGATTACAAAAATTCAATCAAATCCTGTGAAATAATTTAGAATTATAAGCGTTCTTACATACAGATTGCTTTTTATATCGTAGTATAGAATAAAATAATGTATTTTGCAGAAAAAAGAATGTTTTTTGAATGGCTCGAAACCATCTTGACTAATTAAGCTGTCGAATTTACAAATCCTAATAAAATCCTCTTCAGTACATTTCGGGTTATATGTATCCATACACACATCCGTTGTATTTTATATAAAAACTACAGAAATATAGATTATATTTTGCTGAACTAAAAAATCCAATAATTCTCTTTTCCATAAAAAAAATTACAAAATACTTTACAACAAAGGGGAAAAGGCTTATATTATTGCAATCATTTGCATTCCAAAAGGCAAATGAAAAAAAAAATCTCGCATCGTTAGTTAATAGCTTTACGTTTTAAAATACCGTTTTTGCTTCTCAATATTTTACATGAGCCATTTTCCATAGGCAATTTCTGCTAACTCATTTAAAAGGAAAACGAGTTCCTCTGCATCTGAAAGCGAGTCGTCGCGCGATATCTCGGAATATCGCCCTTTCCAAAAATTATGTGTTTCGATATATTCTTGAATGTAAAAGACTCTGCGTAAGTTCTTTTAAATCGCCAGATATTTCCTCTGAATTATTTGTTCACTTCCAGTCAAAAAACGCTTTTGCAGCTCACCATAAAACGCACTTCAGTTCCAGACGCGCATATAATTTCCGAATTGTTGGCTCGGAATATATCGAGGACTTTTTATTTCAAAGCCCAGAAAGAAAATATGCGGAATTAAGTTGGAATTGTATTCGAAAGGCCCCCTAAAAGGTAATTTTTTGCAAATTTATTTAAAGATAATCTGAATTGCAATTCTATGCAGGAGAAGATCATTAAAGTCATTCGCGTTTTCACATAAAATATTAAGAAATAACGGAAGAATATATCGAACATGATTAAATTCATTTGAAATTAGGGGGGGGGGGAGAATAAAATCATCAAAATATCAGAAAATATCTTATTGTTTTAAAAAATAATTTATTTTATTTTTAACCTAATGACACCAAAATTATATTTCCTCGTTAAGTACCACTAATTGTTTTTTTTGCGAAACAACATTAAGCCAATACTAAGATGCATGATGCCTCGGTTAATATGCTTTACACGTGTGATAGTTTCTGCTTCTGTTAATATGCTTTGCACACTTGAAAAAAAATTATAATGATATCTGTAAAATTATCAGTGTTGTGTGTTAATGTGTTAATTAAATGTGTGACGTACCCCATTAATATTTTTTTGAGGCTATTGTGTCTAAAATGGATCATATCTAGTTAATCTTACTAAGTTAAAATAACCGACTTTACATGACATTATTTTATATAATAAATTTGCTTAAGGTATTCTTTGTAAAAGAGACTAACATGATACATACTCACTTAGAGTAAACATATTCCATCTCTGGTTTATAATAAAACCACCGATAAGCATACATTTTTTTAAAGTTACAAGATTTTAAATTCAAAATCCTTAAAATAAGTAATAAAATAAATAATTAATACTAATGATTATTAATAAAATTCAAATGAGTATTTAAGAAAATGTAATTTTTATGCCAAAAATGTGGCTTTGAAAATTAAAATTACAATGACACATGTATTATGTGTGTGAGAGAAATCATATAATCATATATAATTAAAATATATTAAACATATTATAAGTATAGCTAAAGCTTACATCATTAATAGAAGCAGAAAATTACACATTTTAAAATTTTTAATAATTAAAAATATAATTTTTGCGTTTGATTTGCATTCACATACCCACGTAAAACACGCAAAGTATCTGACCATTTTTATACGTTTATTTTATTGAATTCCTGATATCGTCTTCTATCTTTCATACAACAGTGACACCCAAGCCTGCCTTTGAAACATTTGGATGCCTGGAATAGTACTTGGTGACATAAAATACCTACTGTCAAAACAAATCAATTCTTCTTCTGGCTGGGAATAGACTTCAATTTAAGGCATTGCTTCCATTTTCCTTGTGACACATGCGAGCCAGACTTTTCGGCCCTGAGTGACGTTAGGAGATATGGCGTCAGAGATATCGAAGAAAAATCGCGTTAAGGCTCTGAAACGATTTGAACTTCGACTTTATCATGCAAGGAACTCTGCTTTGACACCTGTTTAGCATAAACTTCGCGCCAAATGAGTTTGGTGTGCGGTTGCTATTATCATCTATTTTCAACAAATGCCTTGCCAGAAATTTCTTTGGCAGAGTTTTGCTTTTCCGTGAAAGTTATGTGTGGGTGTTAAGATAACGCAACTTATCTTCTTTGTTTGATATCTGTGTGCGTGTTTATAGTTTGATTTAAACTGAGATGTTGTAAATATTATTTTAGTCTGTGGTTATGCTAATAATTATTATTTAAGGACTTACTTGGGGATGGAAACATATATAATGTAATAATAACAATCTAGCAGCTTAAAACAATTGAGTAGCATAGATGCAAAAGCAGTTATCAAAAACGTGAAAAATGAGATTTTGATAACAATGATTATATCAAATTTATAACTTTGGTTTCACTTTTAAAACGTTACATAGGAGCAAAAACTTTTATTTACTAATAAAATTAAAAAAAAGGTCCACAGAAGCAAAAGTAGCTTTATCTAGAGAACGTGAAGGGGAGTGTAAGTGATAGTTTGATTTATGATTATCTGAAATTTTGATATAGCGCGGTATTTGCTTCTTGAACAAAAACAAAGTGGTATTAGCAAAACCAGTTAAAAGTATTCATCCAGTTGCTAAACAAGTTAAGTTGCTAAACAAAATTTAAATTTAAATTCTTACTTATTCAGTAATCTGAGAACTTATAAATTTTTATGAAAATTATTGTATTTTCTTCATTTTTTCAAAAAAATATTTTTATTGTATTAACAATAGTTAAGTTTTGATAGTTTTTAGCAATTTACTCAAAAATATTAAAAGTGTATATTGTTGCTTTTGCATCTGGGCTACTCAAATATATCAAATTAACTAATCAAGTGACTAGTTTGGCAATAGCATTCAAAGAAATTTACTATAGGAGGACAAGAATACAACAGTCCAATTTTTCTGTTTTGTGTTATCAATATATATCTATGGATACAGCTTGACGAGCTTCACACATAGACCTTGTGTTTATTGCTTCGAAAACAATTCTAAATGCTTTAATACAAAAATACTAATATGTTAATTTATGGAAAACATAACAACATAATACATAACATAACAACATAATGATTATTCTAATTATTTTTTAAACACAGTAGAAATTATGTGGATATATTTATGGTAAACAGCAATTTTTGAATAAACAAAGCATTGAAAAAAGATATGATTTGGAAATACCACTCATGTTTTCAATTAAATATTAATTTTAATTAAATTTTTTTTTTAATTTAAAATTAAATTGTCAAATCAATTGGTAAAACATCTTAATCCTTAGCTAACTGCTATCGGTTCACAACAAAAGCAAACTGACCAAAACTTTTATAAAATATTTTATAAATCTTTTATACATTGTATTTTATTGTGTAATACCGACCTAAAACAAGTTTTCGAATTGTACAATTCCATGGCAAAAAATATAACCTTCTGTCAGTACGGAACCAACAATGACTCTTCCCGGTTTTCAGAAATCGACTTTGTTTTTCTTGTCACTATCTTACGAGCAAAACTATTATTAAGCCTTGATTTTTCTTTCCCAGCATTAGCCGGGAAGTTCGTTAGTAGCATTTAACGACGAAGGGTTGCTGGTAACATCTGGCAGAATTTTGCGACGATGGAGAAATAGCAAGAGTTCCGGGACCTTCCCGTTTCTCGGACTGAAGGTCCAATTATCCATTGTTGAGGCTTTAGTTCCTCTGTTGAGTTAGTGATAGCGCTTAACGATCCGTGTGTTGCCAAAAATTGGAACTAATATTAACTCGAGATGATGATAAAGTAAAAAAAGTAAATTATATGACAAAAAAAGATTGAAGGGGGAGTTTATGGCAGGGGTTGATTTCAGCCCCGGCTTGTTTCTGGAATGTTCTGGGTTCATTGTTTTATCTCATTTTCGTGATAAGGGCATCGTTAGCAGGGGAATGGGTGCAGTTACAATCGAATCAGACTTTGCCTTTTTAAAGTTTTTTTTTGTTTTGGGTAATTTTGGCTGCCTCGGGAATGGTGTGGCTGTAAAGGAAAAAAAACTACTTAAAATTTTAAAAATGCGTCATCAGTGAGGTTATTTGAAATATGCACCATTACGCTCAGATGCAAAATTGAATTCTATCGATTTATAAATTAGCCATAATCTTACGGTGCTATGGAAGTAGTTTTCGGAGAATCGATTGGAAATGAGAGTTTGAGAGTTATTAAGACTTTAAGAATATGTTTTAATGCCTTATGGGAGACGAATATAATTTTGAACTTGTTTTCTCTGCAGTAATATTTAATTTATATTACCCATACATCTTTCCTAGAAAAATATTTTAAAATCCCAAATATTTCCTTAGATATAGTTTTTATATTTACCTATACGATTTATTTTTAAATTGTAACATATCGTCGGTTCAATTATCAAAACACATAACTCCAAACCAGTGATTCACCGGCCGTAGTGAAATCTGCTTGGCGACGTAATTCAAGCGATTCATATTTCTAAATGTGGAAATGTATCAAAACAATAAGATATCGGAATACCTGAGTTTAGTTTTGTCAACAAGCTGCTTTCGCTACGGCTGGTGAATCAGTCATTTAGAATTACGGGGTTTGAAAATTAAGCTGACGATATATTAATTTATGAATTACATGCATCCCTGGAGTGCTATGTACAGAGTCAAAGTAGAAAAATATATGGCATTTACTTAGACAATATTTAATATCTAGTGCTTAATTTGTGATTAGGCATGATAACAATGGGCAATGATGTAAACTAAAAATACCAAAGAACATTAAAATTAAAAAAAGTACTATTATAACAGAGTTTTTTTTTAAAAAAAATATAGGCATATGCTCTAATACAAATTCAAAATTGACACCTTTACGTCTTTCTTTTGAAATAAAAGGAACCAACAAAAAAGTGAATATAAAACCTTCATAAAAAGTGTAAAATGTTAGGTTGTATACAGAAAAACAGAACTTTTTTTGAAGAGCTATTAAATTAAAGATTTTTGTTTCAATATCCTTAATAAAACATGCAAGAAATATTCAAAAAACCTTCAGTTTTCAAGCATTGCGATTATTGAAAGGAAAATTCAGATTTTTTTTATTGTTTTGTGCAGAAAATTAAAATCTTGATAAAACTGCAGTTTTTGATTTTAAATGCCTTTATAAAACCTCCAAAAGACTTTCAATTTTACAATTTCAATGAAGGTTTTATGCAGACGTTTTTTCTGGGTGCACTTTCGAAGTCGAGATTCAAACCACGACTCTATTGAACTAATGACAAATTGTTCTTAAAAACAAAACTTTCACTACCCTTTATTTCCTTTAGGGTGACGGCAAATAAAAACCCTAGAAGCAGCAGCAGCATATTTCTGTTGTCAGAAACAAAGCAACGTCCTGTAGGATATCCCTGTGCTCGCCCCCATTGCCCAATCGATCTTCTAGGCCCCAGCTTCTGCTTCTGGCAGCGCTTGTCTCTGTTCATCAAGGCAGAAAGCGATGTCCTCTGAACCATCCAAAAACGCATCACCGAATCTAACCAGGGCCAAGAAAGGGGAAAAAATGAAAGTGATTGGACACCGTGTAATACTAATAGTAATAATAATAATAATATTAGTAAAAAACATAACAAATTGTGCAATAATAGCGTAGCAGTGAAGATGGGTGAGGGGTGTTCACACTAACATTAAGTGAGACGAAAGAAGTTGCAATTGGAGTTGGCTTTTTTTTGCTAACGTTGATTAGTCGCATCGATTCACAGGCAGGATATGGTCTTTGCTTCTTAACTGGAACAGTGGCCATTCTGTAGACATTAATTCCGCTAAAGTCTGAGGAATAATGCGCATTTGGTTACTGGGCACAGTTGCCACACGGTAAGACAATCGTCACATTGGTTTAGCCAGCTGCATTGTTGTTGGAGAAACTATGATTTAAAAATAATGAAGGAAAAGTGTTCATATTTTTGAAGATTTTAAAAGGCTTCAAATTTGCTGTACTTGAATGAAGATAATTTATTTCAAATTTATAATAATATATAAGTGACACGTTGGCTAAAAATAAGTTAAATAATGTTCTATTAACTTTACTTTTTTATTTCAGAAATATTAAAGTAATAAAATTTATATTTTTAAATATTTTTATTTCTGGTCTCGCTTAAATTTGTCCATTTTATATTTAAGATTTCTGCGATCTCTTTTGATATTAAATAGAGGCCTTTATTTATTGCAATTGTTATTATCTGAAATTGGAATTGATACCTAAAAATCGTCGAGATACGCACGTGTATATCTGTTCGTGTATCAACAGCCAACTATACACATATATCAAAGTTCACAAAAAAATGTCTACTTCGAACTGGGGAGAATTTTAAAATCCTTCTCTAAAAAAAATTAATTATCTAAAATAATTTAACAATGTATTTTATTAAAAGAAGAATGTGTTGTACATGCAAATTTTGCTTCTACAGCGAAATCCAACCTAGAGATTTGATATATTTATCATCCTTTAGAGGGTTAATAATGTGCGAAGATTTTATATATATTTTTACAATTTTTTTATAATTCGAATACTTGAGCTATACTAGAGAATACACGGTGGTTACAAATTGTCGAAAGATGGTCCAACTATTTCACGCAATTACTTCTTTTATGTTTTAAACAAGTCGCTTAGGTTCAGTAGCAAGATTCAAAGTAGTTAAGGTAAAGCAAAAAAAAAAATAGTTTAGTATGTGTAGTTAAACAGCCAAACAATAATAATCTCCCAATAATTTGTGACCGCTCAGTATTTAGAAAAAATAGAGCAACCGAAATTTTTTATGGACTTATGTGATTAGTAGTGTGCGCGTATGTACGCAAATAGTTTGAGCATACTAAAACTAAAAGTTGCGGTATATTTTGCTTTTAATTTATGAATATTATCTAGCGTTTTGATGAATAAGGTTTTTAAGTAAAATTTGCTATATACTTTAAAAAAAAAACATTAAAAATAAAGAATACTGTTTTTGTGGTCATTGAACTTGTGTTAAGTCAATACAATAAGTCATATTAATACAATAAACTAAAAGAGTCTCAATAATATGGGAGTTTTTTCATAATCATTTGGAAAATAATGTCATTATGAAAATAGTTGTCATAATTACTTTCGAAAATATTTCTTACCATTTGAATTTTGTTACTTAATTTCCTTTGAATCGTCTACTCTTTTATACGCTTTTATAAGTAAATATTAAAGTTAAGTGCTGTTATAAGTAAATGTGAACCAACATTTTCGATTTTCATTTAAAATATCTTAAAAATTTATTCGCTTTGTTTCAAACTGGGGATTATCCATTATTTACTAGAGATTAGTTTTCTCTCTATATTCTCAAACATTTAACGACAGTGAGTTTTGAGTGATATAGGAAACCTTAACTGCATTGCTTCTGGAATAAATGACCCTAATTGCCAAGAGACTCTATTAAGCACTTTTCATTTTAAACTCTCAAAATCCAAATGTAGATCAAGGAACAAATAGGAGATGACAAACTCATTCTCGGGCGATGTATTGCGTAACCGAATTTATTACTTTCAGTCGCATTACTCCATAAACTTAAGATGCAATCTGAGTTGCGAAACCAAGTTCGAGGAAAATTCGCTTATTTGGCATTTATTAAAAAGTTTTTATCGCTAAAATGCTTGTCTTTTTAGAGTAGGGAAGACCTGTGTACCACAAATACAATCGTACTAAAGGACATTTGGCTTTAAGAATATCAGGAGTGATTGGGACATTTATTTTGTCAAGTCTGTCATAGCATTAAAAAAATGGTATACCTATTTTTTTTACATTGATTGCAGTAAAACTCTTGGCGAATATTTGCGAAAAAAAAACCTTGTCGATACTTTGTGTTTTCCTCTTAATAACCCTTGTCCTGCGGTATAGAGTATAGTGTCCTTAAGGAGGATGGTCGTTGTATAAAGGGACACTTGGAAAGGATTTTTACTGAAATGATTAAAGTAAAACTATATGGCCAATCTTTTTGATAAAGATAGAAAAAAATGTATAATACTTGACAGAATTCTTCAATTTAATATAAAACAAAATAGAAAAAATAAAAAAAGTAAAAACCAATTTTATCACTAAGTATATAGGTCTCCCCTACATTTTAAAGTATGTAGTTTTTTAGGCTTTGTATTTATTAAAAAAATATATATAAATTCACACAATTTTGATACAATTTAAGCAAATTGACATTTTGTGTGATATTTTTGGCGATTTTTGAAGTTTTGAATGAGTGGACTAAAACTTCATCGAATTTCTGACATTTTTGTGTTTCAATAAGAAAGTGTTTTTAAAAAACTTTTCTTTCCTTTTTAATGAGAAAGGGACAGCAAACTTTTGTTTTCTTAAAAAACAAAACAAAAAAAAAGTTTATAATTTCGTTAAAATTTAATTCGTAATTTGGCGATTTCTTTCCATTAGTTTGGCGATTTCAAAATTTAGCGACTGGCAGCCCTGAATGTGAGACGTAAATTGAGATAATCTAAGCTCTCCTTGTATTTCACGTCGCAAACTACCCCCCATATCGTAAATAATGTTTCCTCATAGAGGCTAAATATCCCCTTTAATTAAAACCATAGCTTAATCTCCATTTATCCTTGCAGCCTATCTCGGAGATATGAATTCCTTTTAATGTGTACAATTAACTCGTTGGAATGAATACAAAATCTGTCGCTTTGTTTGCCATTGGAAGACAGATCCGTTGCAATTGACTCTGATGATATTTTAACGATATCGTCTGAAACTAATTTACCCTACTGATCGTCTGCACGTGTATCTGGCATCACCAGCGAGTTTGCTAATTTATCCCGTTGACAGTTATACATCCGAATTTAGGGTTTAATTCAGGCAGTGGGAGGGTACTTAAGGCTGAAAATTGTGGGTCCTCAGCTAGGAATATTTCCACTCTATTTAACGGGTGGACATTGGGGGAGTGCTGGCCCCAGGAATTGTTTAATTGACGAGCTTGCTTTAGAGGAGGCGGATAGAACATCGACACGATTCGTTATTATTTTTTAAATTTAGAAATACACATTTTACAATAAAAAAAGGTAATTTTAAAAAGTACACTCTACGCAATACACGTGAATCATCCTTTTCAACGCGTCTTCGATTGGGAAATTAAAAAAAAATGGGAATGGAATTTTAGAAAGCATAATTGAGTGTGTTGTATTTTATAATAATGCTAGCTGAAGCACCGGCGTTGCCTGAGCTTTACGTAGAGTGTTGGCCGATTTGGTCATCGTGGTGCTACCTGGCTATTTTACAGAAAATTTAAAATCTTCTTCTAACCTACTATTTTAGGTTTCATTAAGATTGGTACATCAGATAAAAAAGGTTACAAATTAAACCGAAAAATAGCCTTTTTATAGTTATTGCTCATTTTGGAATTAAGGTATCGAAACTTTACTATTCTATTTTAGTTTATCAAGTTTCATTAAGATTAGTAGAACAGAAGATCATATTTGTGCAAACAAAACTTGGAATTTTACTTTTATTAAACATATAACATTAAGATATCGAATATAACTAAACGGTACGACCTTCCTCCGAATGGGAAAATAATTTTACCCAGACTCATCAAATTAGGATTCATACTTCCCGGGATATGAGTAGGCAAACACAGATGCCTTTGTTTATTGTATTAGTATAGATTATATAGTTTTAATTGAAATACATCAAAAAACACATCAAAAACTAAAAACAAAATATTTCGTGAAAAATGCGTACGAAAGTTTACTCGATGATATAGAGTAAGGCTGGGGAAATGTGTTTGAAAACTTGATTTTTAACTTCAAAGTCCAATTTATCTCTGGTTAAAAATTGTAAAATTACAATTGTTTTATAAAAACCTGCACTTGTTCATTAGAAACATAATCACATATATTTATTTAATTCTGAATTTTGAAAAATATTTTGATATATATTAGCTTACCTGTAAAATGTTTTTTTGGAGGATTCATGGAATTTATATTATAAAAAGCATTATAAAATAAATTTTTTAAGCAAATTAGTAATTAAAAAAAAATTTAATATATAACAACCATCCACTCTTAAACACTCCTCAGTATATTTGATTATTACGATACTCTTTTTGTTACAGCTTTCTAAATATTTTTTTGTAATCCACCATTTTGAAATTTTTTTAAACTTTTTATCATTTATTATCTTTTTAAAAGAGCATTTGCAAGTGCAATTTTCTTTTATTTTGATTCATGAATCTGCGAATTTGCATTATTTTTTAATTTGTTCCGCAGGCGACTTTTTATTTCACTTAAAACATTTTATATAACTTGTAACGAAACAAGTAAACTACATCCCCTTTTTTATATAAATATATTCATTTGTTGACCGTTTATTTGAAAAAAAAACTTTTATGTAACTTCATTATATTAATATATAAATAGTGTTTAATATATTGCAGTTAACTTTTACAATTTACATGACCGAAATTCATATTTTTGTAGAATATTTGCACTTTTGGTGAAAATCGTTATTCTTTAGCATTAATAATTCGAAAACCCATTTTCCAACTTTGCAAAACATTGAAAAAAAGCTAAAGTAGATTTTTTTTCTAATTTTTTCATTGAAATGTATAAAAAAGTTTTTTTCCATACAAAACCCAGGAATATTAATAAATAATTCGACTTTTCTAGTTTTTATATAAAAGTTTTCTTACATTGACAATTACAAGTTTTTTTTGTAAACTAAAACAAATCGACTGTTGGACTTGAATCAAATCACTCAGAAAAGTAATTTTTTGCTAAAATGTACTTTATTAACCGAAGTAAATTAAAAAAAAATAACTAGATCAAAACATAAATTTAACAATCTGTAATTTAATATTTAATTAAAAAATATTTTACGTAATGACCCATTTTTCGGCAATTTACAATATTTGATATACTTTTATATTTACTCCAAATCAAGTAATTACAATTTATTAAAATAATAATTCTAATTATTAATTCTGTAAAAACAACAAAAAATCGTAACTGAATGTGGTTTTATAAATTTTATTTTAAGATTTAAGGGCATTCTTAAATTGATTGTTTAATTTTAAAGCGTTGAAAAATATATTTAGGTACATATTTATAATTTAATTATTTGACTAGACGAATAACACAAGTTATAGTTTTCAACTTTGTAAATGTTAATTTTATTATAGTTTTAACCCCTTTAACATTTTCAGTATCTTTGTAACACATAAACCGATAAACTATTTTACTTTATTTACCCATGTCTATCATATCAAGAAATAAATCAAGCAACTCCATTTTAGAATAGATTGGGTACTCAATAAAATGAAATGATTTTAAAATAGATGGATACTCTCTTCCGTTTTAATATTAACAACGCTATATTAAGTACAGGATGTTTAAGAATTATCTTTACAACTTTGACACGCAATAGAGGAAATAAGACAGTTAATTATGTTGTTTGTTAAAGTAACAACAATACATGTAACATTATTTTTTTCGCAGTATTTTTCCAAAACCATTAATGCAGCAATACATTATCAACACATTGAGCTTTCATCTGAGGATGGGTGTATGGAAATTATCTTTACAACATTGACATGCATTAAAACTTAAAGGAAATAAGGTAGCTAAGTTATCTTGTTTATACATGTAAAAGCAACACCACATACATTTTTTATTTATAAATTTTATTTTTTTATTTTTAGTTTTTTAACTACGTACAAATAATTTTTTTCATTTATTGTTATTATTTATTGTTATACAAGCAACATAACAAAGCTATTTTATTTCTTTTAGACTTTATTGCGTGTTAAAATTGTAGAGATCCTTCTTAAACATTTGGTATATAAACGCATCACAGCAAATACAAATTTTCTCCCATAATATCAATTATTCAATGATAATTTCAGAGAACAATTTAAATAATCACGACAATTTCAGCAATATTAACAATGAAACATCTCACGATATTATTTCATTACGAAATATTTCAAGCACAAAGAGGTTGATTATCAACAGATTCCATTTGTAAATTTTTACATTGCCCATCGTAACCTAGTTACATTTCGAAGAACTCTCGAATCCATGGGTCTTTTGTCCCGAAATTGCGTTTAAATAGTGACACCTATCGAAATGGGATTGCAACAATTTAATGACAAAGAAAGCAAAACAGGCGATGCTAAATCGGAAAAGTAAGAGAGAAATCTCTCTGGAGTGACATCTGCTTTCAGCATCAAGTTAGTATCGGGAACAAGCGATTTGCTGCAATTTCAGAGCTATGAGATGCCTGTCAAAAAGATCGAGATAAAAAGGGCGGAGAGCTTGTCTCAGATTTTGACGAGTCTCCTTTACGTGGAATGGCGCGCTTCACTGCTTTTGTGTGTCGTGGAAAGAAAAAGAAAGAAAACAGAGCGAAATAAGAAATGGATATTATATAGAAAAAAAAAGGTGAGAATGGATATAGATATCTTTAGATATATCTATATCTCGGATAAAATGGTGAAACGAGGAAGATGGAAAATAAAATACTATGAAAAATATAAAGAAAAGTTAAACTGAAATTTTAAATCGAACGGCTTTCTCTTCGCTCACAGAAGAAGGAAAAAAAAAGTGTGCGAAAGACAGAATTGTCTGTAGACTCGATGAGATGTAAATTTTCTTTTCAACGGTCGTCGGCTTACTGCTTGGAGAGGAAGAAATTCAATTTGATGTCTTCAACAGTTCCTCCTTGGGCAGCTGTTTCGGGTTTCCTTTTTGCGCACGTTGCGATGAGACATATTTGGTGATTAATCATAGATTTGGCGACATTTCGGACACTGGAGATGCCTCTTGATGAACCCGTCACTTTCAAAATGAGAAGGGAATTCGAAAACTTGTCTCAGGCGCAATTAGGATAATCTAAGAAAAGCATATTTTTATCATTCCAATACAAACAAATTGGAGTTTAGCAGCATAACATATTATTTCAACAACGGATTGCATCTTATTCAAATTAAATTGAAAATATCAGTGCTAGATCCAAATCCTGTTTTATTCGAATGCATTGTTTGTTAGGAAATTCATAACGTAGTATATAAACAATATATAGAGTGGTTGAGTATTCAAACTTTCAAATTCTAAAAAAATGTATAATAATTTGAAAATAACGAATGCAGTTCAAAAATGAGTCCATTTAAAAATAGCACAGATTTCTGGAAAACAGCTGACATGGACATCGAGCTATTCAAGTTCTGGAACTGTACTCCTAAAAAAATGCTTAATACTAAAAAGTACCAGTTTTTAAAAACTTCTATCAATTATTTTAACTTCAAATAAGTCTCAAATGTAAAACTGTTTTACCAGTTTTTGTTGTTTCTAGAGCACTACATTCTATGGGGGGTGCATTGCGAAACACTGGAATGAATAGCTCTTTCGTTAAATTAGTATTTAAACTATATAGTTTTGAACTTGGCTTTTGTCCCTTTCGATCGCTATAAAGTATAAAAGCATTGCTTATTATATTCTAGTTAGTTGTCATGTAAATCATATCAGTAACTTTACTATTATTGTTAAATTAATATATTTAGGCAGAAAATTTCACAAAATACATTCCAAAAACAAAAAAATAGCTGTGTACAGGGGTTACATACCTCTTGGATGATATAAAATTCCTTTCAGGTGTAAATGTCATATATTTAACAATCAACGAAAACCTGCATTTTTTTCGCATTCATAAATCTTTCGTTTAATTTCAAATTTGGAAAAATCTAAGAAGTTTAACTTTAAACAGAAAAAATATAGGTATGTCTGACCGTAAAGGAATTCTTAATTGTGTATTTTAAGATACTAATTTTAAGTAATTGTCGGGGATCTATACACTCCGTTTTCCAAAGAATCTGGAACACTCAACCAGGTTTGTTTTGGTTTGAGGTTTCGGCACAAGGTTTAAAAAAAGGACAAATTGCTCCATCCACTCAACTAGGAAGGCTATTTACAAAATTTCAGACAGACACATATTAAGTAGGCCACTGTACATCATATATATTTCATATATATCAAACTTACGAGGCGTGTTATGCTAAACCCCGTAACCCCCCTTTGGCAGATTTTAGAGGAGAACAAAAAAACAACTAAGAACTTATGGGGTTAAGCATAACAGACCAACTTTGAAGCCATTTTTTACCTAATTTTAACGGGTTTTGAACGATAGCGCTTTAGCCGTAGATATCGGTTAATTCAGAGTTGATTTTAACGGAAAAAAATTTCATTTACAGAGAAAAGTGGATTTACGGGTTTCAGCATAACATTCCATATATAGCAACTCTTAATTAATGCTTTATACTTTCACTGTTAATAATGGATGCTCAGTTTTAAAGAAAAAGTTATCATTGTTGAAAAAACAGTTTTCTGCAAAATGCTCTGATTAAATATTTCGTCAAAGTAAGAAAAATATTTTCATAATTTTTTCACGAAATTTAATTCGTCATAAAGGAGGACGATTTCAAATAAAAACGGGCGGCGGAACTTGATCTGCTATCGATCGAGTTAGAAGAGCTCGCACCGGATTGTGGAAATATACCTGTTGGAACCCAAACTAGAACCGAATGAGCTGATACCACCGATTTTGAATCAGAGTAAATTAGTTATACAGAGTAAATTGCTTATGTTATTTGAGGATTCTTGTTTTGTAAAAAGTCACGTAATTCAGTGACCAAACGATTGTCAAAATTGACGAAAATAGTCTTGACGACTGCAGAATGTTAAAAAATGAGAATGTATTAACATCATATAAAAAATGAGTTACCACGTTTCTGTGTAAAAAGTGTAACATAGGTGCTTACAAAAGGAAAAAGTACTGATACACTATTTTTAAATTAATTTTTTTACAGTGTAAGCTAATAGTATTTATTGTAAAATGGGCTTCTTACCCAAACACTAAACAAACGTTAAATATTTTAAAACGTTAATGAGTTAAAACTAAAATATTTTTATCTTTTTTGTTGTTGCAAAACACGATTCAACTCTAAAAACAGCAACAGAAGCATAAAAAGTAGAATCAAAGCCCATTTTACAACTCAAAGCTCTACCTGTCTGGTTACAAATAATGATGATTGCTCAGCCACCAGTTAAAAAACTCTTCAGTCCGGCAAGAAACAGTCATTATTGAAGAAAGGAAATAAAAACAAAAGTCTCCAAATTACCTAACTTTTGAAGGATCCGCAACTGAGAGTTTTGGAGATAATTATAATCTTTACACAATGCGAGGATTAATGATGCGTTTATGAATCTTTATTCGCGATTCTAACCGGCATTGTGCAAAAGCAGAAAACTCCCAAACTCTCTTTTTCATAATATCCATAGTTTCCAAACAGCCGTTATCAATCTTGATGGCCCACAACTGAGATCATTTTGAAGGATTTTATTTTTAAGTTTCCACAGGAAACTTCATGTTTTCGGTGCTCTCCCCATAGTCATTTTCAGCAAGTTTTTAGCGGAGCGCGTGGCACGAGACCATATTTTAAAGGTAATGCCCCATCCAAAAACTAACTACAACTTCCTAAAAATAAGTTAGCGAAGTTTTAGAAGCGAAGTTTGAGTATTAATCCCATCAATTGGGGAAGTCGGATGGAAATCAGGTGATTTTATTTCTCGTTTGTGTGTGCATGATAGGGGGATATCACTCAAGCGTAACTATATATTTTCAATAATTGGTATTGGATGACAGGTGTTAAGGATAATGAGGTGTTTGATAACAGAATGTAAAAAGCTGACTATTTTTGTACGCGACTAGAATTGAGCAACTAGTATTTAGCGGAGAAGCGATGTATTTTTTACTAGTACCTAATGCTGTTAATAGTTTTTATTAGATACATTAGTATGATGTGCGGAGGATGTTTTAGAACCCAAGTTTATTTATCTGAGAGTGAAAGTATTGTTGTGGTAACTAATATAATGAAACATTTACGGGATAGATTTTAAAATTATTTCTTGAGTAAATAGGCTGATAGTAAGTTATTTTTCGTAAGAAATATGCAATTGTTTTCTTTATAACAAGTATAAGACTTGTTTTACAATCAAACCGGCACAATAGTATTGGGATTGTGAGCAAATGATATTTTTATATAATTTTTCAATATAAATTTTAACTCCTTTGAGCTTAGCGTCCTATTTTTTGACGTTTGAAAAAACAAGTTTTGATGTCTTATATTCTTTTCATCTTTAAAATCTAATAAATACATTTTTAAGTTTACATAGAAATATCACTTTGATTTTCGATAAAAAAAATATTAAAATTTGTGTTGGCTTTTTTCTAATTTAACATTGTTTTATAGTTCAGGTATTGACCGGGAGATACGGATTCGGTTAGCAATTGGCTAGCGAGTTCAAATCGGCATGTGGGCTTGACAAAATGTTAAGATGTAATGATCTCGTGATCGGAGGGTTGCCAAATTCGCTAGTAAATTACAAACATCGAGTGAAATTGTCTTCAATTATCAATGTCGTGTATAAGGGACTGGTTTACATTAAATCCGTCGTGGTCCAATGTCCTGACGTCTATTGGGAGGCTCCCGTAGCCCAGTGGATAAAGGCGTTCAGATGGTAATCAGAGGATTGCTAGTTCTAGTCCGTGCAGTGGACTTGGCAAAGAAAAAGTAAAAAAGTAGTGATCTTGCGATCGGAGGGTTTCCAGCTTCACTACAAAATACTGGGAATGTCGTCCAGAACATCTACAAAAAAATTATCGGCGTGTATACGGGACTGGTGCACGATAAATCTGATCGGAGTCCAAAGTCCAGACGTCTATTGAAGGCGTTAACATTTGACTGCCATGGTGGGTTTCAGAAGACCCAAAATAGAAATAGCCTTCTATGAATATGGTTAAAAAACAATCCTTAACAGGACAACGTTTAATTTGATACTCAGACACTTAACCTTATTTTGTTTGATTTTCAACCACCAAATCCCAGCACATGTTAAGAAAGAGATAATTTGGTTTGGAACACCACATTGGAGTAGATGATGACGCATATATCACTTTCCTTACTAGCCAAATAAAATCATTACTTTGAAGAAGCCCTTACTAAAATGTTTAGTATATGCAATAGTAAATATTTTTTTTATTAACGTTCAAAAGAATCATTTAATTTGTTGCGTAATTTTACTACTTCTTTTGAGATCTAAACCCTTTTTGAGATAAATTTATTAAGAAATATTTTTTCAGGTCACAGGAAGGTATTTTATATGCACACTGTATTTTCAAGAAGAAAAAAACGTGTACCTGGAAGGGTTAATTCAATTACCCAACCAATCCCTGCAGCTAGGTTTACGCATCCCATGAAACAAATACTGGATTATCCCGAAATTATTTTTTGGTACCCCTCTTAAGTGAAACTCGATTTCCCGATCCTCGTCTTAAGTGATGGGCTATTCAGGGATTTGATTCCTTTCGGCCGTTGTGAAGAAAATTATCTTCAACTGCTGCTGATCTAGTTTCTTGGAGTGACGGCCACGAGGAGCTCTCCTTTGAACGATGATAGCGACTTCAGGAGGAGTCATTTTCTGTTAGAAAGGGAACCCGAATGAAAAATTGTTTTATTCTTGGCACAGTTACGAGAGTGGAGAGACTTTCATTTAGTAGAAGACTATTATTTGAAGTTAATTTTTTCCCCTTCTCTGGTTGGAATGGTGTTGCCTTTTTTTTATTTTTACGAGGTAGTATTCTTTAATTGTTTTTAAAATGTTCTAGGCTACAATGAAAGATATTTACCGATAATTTTATAGACATTATTTAATTGAAGATTAAAATATCAGTTTCATTTAAATTCTAGAAGGTTTTTTCCTTTTTTAAAAAAATATTTTTTGATTTAATTTTATTAAAAAAAGCTTCCGAAGGAATTTTTTTCCTATTGATATTTGGAGCTTGTCAAATTATTTGAAGTTATTTATTTTAATCTTCGATTATTTGTACTCTTTATTTCTTCTAATTTACTTATTAGTATTTGTTAAAAATAGATTTTTAAGTTATGATTAATTTAAGCATATTTAATTAAGAACATAATGATTCAACATAAGAATTTTTCATTCCCATGTCAATACAAGACTTTTTATACATATTCTATACATATTTACTTATATTATCCCAACAAGATAAATTTTAAAAATCAAATCACACAAAATATGAGCCATAGGAATCCCGATAGTAAGTTTCTTTCATAATGAAATCTTTATTTCTCGATCCATCATTAAAATGGTCAAAGGTATACAAGCAGTTCTTATTAAATTATTTTTTATTATTCAAATTATTTAATTTCCTTTTCATTAACAATTTCTGCGCCGGCCAGGCCAACACCACCTAGACTAGGTGGTGTTGGCCAGGCACAGGCGCGTGATACGTTCTTCAAAATAGCACGTAAAAGTCAATCGTCGACTTGTATCTTTTCAGACACCGGCAGTGAAGGTGTGAAACAAGTAAATCCCACATATTTATTAACATTCAAAGGATATGTGCAGTGTCATCTATAATTTACAGGTCTCGTATTTTGTACAAGTTCTTTGAAATATCTTTTAATTATGAATTTAGAACAGCAAATTGTGTTTATAAAAACACTTAAAATTAGTTTATAGGGTAAGGTGGGGGTAAAATGGGTACTTAGGTAAAATTGTTATATTGGTAGAAAAATTATAAATTACACATTGTTGTACTTATGCTTATGTTTTTTTTTAAAAAAATTGGAGTACATTTCAGTAAAAAATTAAATTTTTGTGTGATTTAAATCAAGTTTAACAGTTAATTTGTTTGAGTTTACAAAAAAAACTTGTGATAGTGTGATGCATGGAAACTTCTATATATAAATTAGAAAAGAAGTCTAATTATTTCCCATTATTATTGGGTTTTGTATATAAAAGAAAGCTTTGAATACATTTCAATAAAAATAGAGAAAAATTAATTTATTTAGCTTTTTTTTCATTGATTTGCAAGTTGCGGTAAAATGGGTAATTGAATTATTAATGCTAAAGAACGGGAAAATTCGAAAAAATATAACGATTTTTGAAAAAGGTGCAATATTATACAACATTTTTATTTCGAAGCTTGTAAATGACAATATTTATCTACAATATATTTAACTATGTTTATATGTTAATATAATTGAGTTACATGCTTTGTTAAAAACAAATTGTGAACAAGAAGAATACATTTTGAAAACAAAAAAAAATGACATTTTCTGTTTTTGTTATAACATAAACACAAAGTTTTAAATGGATTAAAAAATCGTCTGCGGAAAAAAATAAAAATAATGTTAATACAACAAATACTCCAGAATAAAAATAACCTAAAAATTATACTATTAGACATTTTATTTTGAAGATAATAAATAATAAAAAAGTCGATTTTACAAAATGACGGAAAATGCATTCCCTTAATAAACAAATATACTGAGTTTTTAAGAGTTGATTTCTGTTATTTATTCTATTTTATTCAAGTTACTAATTTGACTAAAAATGTGTTATAATAATGCCTTTTTATACGAAAAATTCCATAATTCCCAATGGTTACCCATTTTACCCCATCTGTAGTTGAAAAAGGATATAAAAAAAACTAAAAAATTAACAATTTAAAAGTAAAAAGTTATGAAATATATTCAATGATAATGTCAAGGAACCTATTGCATACATACATCAAAAGAGTTTCATACTAATAACGTTTTAAAATTAAAAATTAGCTTTGAATGAAAGATTATAATTTTTCCTATCCTTTTTTTACCCCACCTTAGCCTATTCAAAATTCCATACAATTATAAAATGTAAGAAAACAAAGAAAGTTTTCTAAAAAAAAGATTATTTTATTTATATTCATGTATTGAGATATGTTTATTTGATTTACGCTGTTTTATAAATAATAAAAATAACGTTTTTTTAATTTTATCTTTATTCGATATAAGAAATATTGCCTTCTATTTGAGATTTTTCCTCTCTTAAAATGTAAGAAATATTTTTATCACTTCTTACCAAAACAATGCAAATGCAAAATAATTATCTTATTTACAGAGATATTTATTTAAAAATAAAATATAAATACTATTTAATGTCACAAAATCAATCCCCTTAAAACCTATTAAAACAGCATTCCTACCTAAATTTCAAAACACAATTGTAAACATTGCTTTATTCAAAGACACATTCAATTACAATTTCAATAGGCACATGTAATTTTAGGTACATATAATTTTTGAACTAGTTATTCCAAATTCTATTTCTGATATCGAACATGAGTAGCGTATATCTTGTTTTCCGCTCTTTTAGAAAGAAATCCCAGGCTGTTTTTTGCCTTTTCCTTGCTTGCGAGGGTTCCATGGTTTCTAGCTTACTCTAAATGTAAGTAATATTGTTTGATAGAAATACATTTTTCTCTCTCAACAAAATATTATTACCCAATCTGAGAATATCTTCCCACTGCTGGTTTTTACTTTGACAGGGACAAAAGCCTCACGGAGAAACTAAATCCTTGGCGCTCTTTCGTCTGTTGCCTGCAATAACGCGGCAACTTTTTTGAGTTGAGACTTTTGCAATGCTGTCAAGTTTGGGTAAAAATCGCCAATGTCATGTCTTTTTAATGTTTAAAAAATAAAATTAGTTATTCTGAAGACACATTTATTATTAACTATTTTAGTTTTAATTATTGATTAGTTTTATTAAAATATCCATATTTTCTTAAGTTTAATAACAGCTATTTTTCATTAAAAGTTTTTATTTATACTCTTTTTAATATTTTATTAAAGGTTTTTTTCACTGAAATGTATGAATAATTTTTTATATTCATAAACGAAATGGAGTTTTGTGGCAAATTTTATAATTTGGATGATTTTTAATATTTTTCGTGTGCAAATTATTTTATTTTTTTAACAAAATGGATAAATATCACAAATATAATGAAATAAATTATTTTGAAAATATTCAGTTTGCCAAATACTTAAAAAAATATATTAGTAAGTAATGTCTTTACATAGTTACAAATTGATCGTAATTCTCGAAATCTGGTTTTACGTAATTTGAAATAGTTTCGTAACCAATAAATTGGGTTAAAATAAAACAGTTTTGCAACATTGCAATTGAGTGCCCAATTACAAAACTTCTCTTGTCCACTTTTTAAACTTATGATAAATCCCATTTTTCCTACGAAAAATTTTATTTCTACACCTGGAATAAACAAAGTTTGTTGCTTAATGTGCAAAACAAATACCTGAATATATTAAATGTCACAAAACAGCTGGAAAATTTATATTTTGCTCATTAGATTAAAAAAATATGTTTGGACAAGAGACATTGTGCAACGGAATTAGGAACAAGAAAAGTTTTGGAACAAAATGAATAAACGGCATTTTTAAATTCAGTAACATGGACAAGAGACACTGCTTCCATTTGTCCGGATTTCGTCCATATTTCCTTGCCTTACTTTCAGTCGTAGGTTGTACTCTTCCAGTACTTCAATCTCTTCATGTGCATTGTCTTAAGATTACGATTAAGATTGATAAGATTACGATTGTCTTAAGTCTTCGACTCTTCATCCGGTGTAGGTATATATAGAAGTATTAAGTACAAACTTCACTTTTCAATCAAACACAAAAAATAAATATTGCTCAAAATTAGTATTTAAAGAAATATTTCACTCTTTATAATACTAATACGTTTAACATAACACACATACAGATTATGTTTGACTTTATTTGTTCTATACTATCTCGGTTAAAATGAGTCAAATCACGTTACAGCTATTAAGCACTGTTGTTACATATTTTTATATAAACACAATAAATAATACTTTGTTTAAAGAAAATTTAATATTGAAATCCAGTATACCCGGATTGGGAAAGAGACACTTTGGAAGTGGAGAGCCATTTAGATGTAAGTTTCAAACTGCATAGAGGAGAGTTTGTTTTTGTAAATTGTTTGGACGCCATGTTTTAATTATTGTAATGCACAAGAGACGTTTTGGAAATAAGTGCCTTCTTTCGTATTTATTTTTAATTAGAAAGAGGAATTTTTTTTCTGAAATGTTGTTGATTCTACATCAGATGGTATAAACAAATAATAATCAATCAAAAAGCACATTTTAAAAAAAAGTGTACAAGAGACGTTTTGGAATTGGGCGACTCCATTTATTCAAAATTTCAAGAGTTTTGAAACATTGTAATGTGATCAAAATTTGGAATATTTTGTAACTTTTCAATCAATTCGGTCATACTTCCAACAGTTTTGTGTTTTGCAAAGTAATTATTACGAAAAATTATTTAAAGTTTAAATATATAACTCGTAATTGGTGAGAATAAGTGACAATTCCCAAATAAAACAAAAATCTTTTGAAATTGGCTTTATAAACGAAAATCAGATAAATAAACATGTGATTGAGAGGCGTACATTATGAGATACTTTATTTTCATGGGGACGCATAGAGTTACAATATGGGAGGGAATTTAAATTTAAGTAAAGCCACAAAAAATATTTAAAAATAAAAACAAAATTTATTTGTAATGAAATGGGACTAAATTCAGCGAAACAAAGTATGAGCATTTATTCTTTGGACATTTTGTGTTTTATGTGGTTGCATAACTTACGTGGTGTTTTAAAAGTTTAGGGATTTTTGTTGTTTTTTTGGATCCAAAATATTTGTTATATAATTTTTAATAAATTTAATATTTGAAAAAAAAAATTAGGACTTTAATTTACAACTATTTTTCCCCCTAAAAATATGAATTTTTATAAAACACTGTAATAATTCACAATTTAATAGCATTCAGACAATACGTTTTAAATTAAAAATGTTTGAATTTAGGGTAAAAAATTTAAAAACTTGATTTAATATTTCAGCAAAGCCAATCTCAATTATCACAACAAATAATATAAAATTATTAATTGCTAAACATTTACTTAAGTGTACTACTAACTTTTTTACTTATTTTTGAAACAATTCTTTTTAATTTTTTTAAACATAACTGCATGTAGTTATTGTGAAAATGAGCAATATTTTGGAAAAATAATTTTTATTTTTATAATTATATTTAAGGTGAATATTATATATATTTAAAAAATTTCCATACGCTACAATTTTGTATTTTTTTATCTTTGATACATCTTACATATTATAACAAAACTTTTTTTGTATTAAATTTAGAAGTATTTTTAAGAATGTTTGTATACAAGTTAATTTTTTTTGCAACGTTTTCTTTAAAGGTTCATTATAATTTGATATTGTATTAAAAAACTACAATTTTTATACCTTTATTAATCATTCAAAAAAGTGTTAAATATGTTTAAGCAATAGTTTGGTAAAGTATCGTGGATAGAGAAATAGTTAACTCGCTTGGAAGATTTGGAAGTGTAAACAGCAAATAATTTTTCTAATAGCAAAAATTGAAAATAAGCACTGCAAATAAAAGTTACTGAAAAATAGCTTTAAACAATAAAAAATATATATTAATATAAACATACATCATACAAGGTAGAAGAAGTTGTAAATTGTGTTATTAGCAGAAATATAAATTGAGTTATTTTGGTGATTTTTGACTCTTTTGACAGTCTACTGTACTCTTAAAAGTTTGGCAATTTGATAAATTTGGCGACATTTCCATTCTTGAGTTTGGCATTTTCAAACTGGCAGCCCTGGACTTGGTAATCGTTTATTTCGTGGTGGAAATATTATTTTAAAATCGCAATATACTAAATAATGCCTTGGTTGGTCTGATTCCGAAAGCGGAGGGAATTTAATAAGACCGAGAAAATAGAAAACAATTTTGTGTGAAAAGCGCTTTTGTAGATGCACATTTATTGAAACAATATTTTAGATATGTGTTTCATTGCATATGATGCTTTTTTTGCAGGTACAGATAAGTGAAGGTTGTTTAAATTTGTAACGTTTATGTACATTTAAATTGTGTAGTTGAATAAAAATATACGAGTACAATGCTATTGCAGAATGGCTATAAAATAAATTTCGGTACTATAATATATTAAGAATTGTTATTTGGAGAGAAATGTGTCATCACATTTTTTGCGTCACTATTATTCAAATCTCGGAATTTAGATTTTTAGTTTAGATTTTTTTTGTAAGATTGATAGATTTTCTATTGTACTAAATTCTTCTTTGTATTAATTTAGCATATATATTCGGAGGATGAAATCGCATGTAAAGTTAAATAAAATGAAATGCGAAACATGAATTTTAACCGTCTTAAAGTGAGTAGTTCAGTTGCAAAAGGGTTGCTATGCATATGCGCGAAAGGCATTTTTAAGTAAATTGCAAAAAAAATTCAAAACTTAATTACTATTAATACAAAATTATTGTTTGCGTAAAAATGAAGAAAAAAATATACACATTTCATTCGAAATGTGTTGTAAGTTCTCAGATTGCCCTGAATAGTTTGTAATCTTAACACTTTAATATTATCATAACTTGTTTTTTTTCAACTGGAATACGGATTTAACTGTTTGTGCAATTGGATACGCCTCCACATTGTTTTAATTCAAGAATCAAAAATCGCTATATGCCCATTCCATCCAATCAGAAATCATGTTCCCTGACGCTTTTGGTTGTGGAGGTCCACTACGTGACCAAGTTGGACAGCTAGTAAGACAATTCTCATACAGCGTGTATTTTAAAATTGAAAAGACAAAGTTATAACATATATACCTATAGATATCAAAATATAACTTTTTGATTTTTTTTGGATATAACTGCTTTTTTCTTTTGGGTTAGTTACTCAAGTGTCTTCCCCCTTTTATGTATAAATCAGGACTGTTTTTCGCAAATGATTTTTTTTTTATGATTTAAGAATTTACAAATTCAACTAAAACTAACTCTTAGATACATAATTTTTATATTTTCATGCTGTAAAAATTAACAGATACTTGTAAAGATTTCCTGTATTCATTTTTATTTAAATATTTTTAAATTTAAAATTTTAACTTAAGAGTTTTAATTTACTCAACTAGAGTTGAAAAAAGTTAAGTTACCAACTATGTTGCCAGCTATTAGTAAAAATTATAATCAATAGAAAACACAGCATTCTTAAGACTAGTTATGTAATTGTTTTAGTTACATAATGGTTTTAAGGGTTATATAGACGGTTACTGTTACTTAAAAAAAATCAACAAATATGTTCCGATTTTTTTAATGGATACTTCGAAAATAAAAAGTTTTAAATAATATCCATGATTTTTATATACACTTTATTTAATTAGCATTTATGTCTTATGTTTATTCATTAATTTTATTGTTCAATTAATTTTGTATGTCTCAAATACATTTTCTTTTATCCTGCTGAAAAGCAAGTTTTCTTATTTTCTTGAGATAAAGATTAGAAAACAATGAAATGAAAATTATTTTTTTAAAGGACGACTTTAGATTTTTAGAAAATCACCGTGAAACAAACAATTTAAAACATGGAGAAAGGACGGTACAGATATTGAATTGATTGGTTTCCAATAAAAGCTTTATTTTCTTTTAAAATTTCGCATGCGTTTGATGTTTAATAAAACGACGATTACAATTTATAATTAATTAAACTCTTTCCTCACTTTATGAAAAAATAATTCCTACACCGAATATTAATAACAGAAAAATTAACTTAATACGACTGAAAAATATCGAAAAAGAAACGACCCTTTATTCTAAGGCTGAGAATAATTATTTCCGCTGAAAATTGATAAATTAAAAGAGCAGTATTGTTACTTGCAAATCTTAAGGGGAGAGGCGAGCCTTTATTTGGATAGGTTGGATTTTGCAAAACAAGGCTTCTAATTATACGTCGTTGTGTTTGCTTCTTTCTTTGCCCAACCTATTCATCCTTTTGGGGCTTTTCCCCGCTTCTGTTTTCCCGTTTTCATGTTTCAGGAAAACTCTCCAGGGTTCTTTTCTCCTACAAACAACCATTTGTTGCCTGGAATCCCGGTTTTTTTTTCAACGCCTGTTTGTATCGTTTATCATTTTCTCTAGGCTAATTGGGCGGCGGGAGTAAATTACTGGAAGAGTTGCGATGCGCTGATTTTTCTCGGGGCTTTGAAAAAAAAATTCTGCGGTAGGAAAGAAAACTCCGATTTTTGAAATTCATTTTAAAAGTTGGGGAATACATTTTTTTGACTTTTTAAGGAATACGAGATTCGGGATTTAGAGAAGGTATGATTGTTCTAACAATTGAATAATAAAGGACTAGTTTTATTTAGTTGTTTTTTAGTTCTTAAAATTTGAGATGAGTTTACATTTAATTTTAGATCTAGTTAGAGTTCTAGATTTAGTTATAAGACTTTTAATTTTAAAGTTTAAATTCGTATGTGAGAATTGATTATCCAAAAGCTTTTGATTGAATTTGGATAAATGAAAGTTATTTGGCTTTTCGTAATAATCATATTTAACTAGTTTTCACTCACTATACTAAAAATTAATAAACATAAAAAAATTATGTTAATTAATGAAACAAAATCCCCAAAATAATTCAATTTTAAATAATCACTATCATTATCATCTTACTGATACTTTTATATTATGGAGTGACTCCTCATCATTTAAAATTCTTATAACATAATAAATAATAGTATTATATTTCAATATGAACCAACTTATTTATTAGGTCCGAATTTAATTGGAAATAAAAGTTTTTTTTTATTAATTTTTTGTAGTTTAGTTTAAATGAGACAATAAGTAAATAAGTAATTGTACCTTGGACTCATTTTTTAATAATTTTTTTTGATTGATTCAAAATCCAAATTAAATTATATTTCAATTCTTAAAAATGAAAATTTATAGGTAAAAGCTTGAAGTAATTTGGTGTAATAATACAATTTATTGCTTAAAAATTACATGGACTCAATAATGTCTCACATACATATATATTCCATACTTATTTTTATAATTGAAGTTAATTTGCATGTAGTTAATTTTTTCCGTAACGGAGCAATCTCTTTTCTTAAAGAGTTTGGAATATCCCTGTTATATTTATCACCTTCGGAAACCATACATCATGGGCAGTTGTCAAGAGCCCTTGACTGCCGGCACGAGTCGCTCAATCCTGGAGGTCAAGGCATGCAATCGATTCCTTAACCCTGACTGTCACCGGCGTAATTAATAGCCGCTATCGCTATCTCTTGTCGTCTTCTGATTGGATAAGGAGCTCTGGCCTCCTGACAGGAAAAATGAGTAGGAAAAGTACATCGATAAGCACTCCCGAAGATAACATTCTCTGCTTGTCTTAACATGTCCCAAGGATGAAGAGAGACATTCATAATTCGAATGGAGTAGGGTCTTAACCCCTGAGCCATTGAGCGCTTCTTCTGAGAGTTACAAAATAGAGAGCTTTTCCGTGAAGAAATACATCCCTTAAATTGAAACAAAAAATATTGTGCGGCTGCGTCAGAGTACGGTCAGAAGGGGTTTATGTAAAAAGTCATTTCAGCAGATTATAGAAAAAGAAATTGGTTGCCAAAGAAGACTTCACCAACAGAAGTTAGCTACGCAAGCTGTTACGTCAAACTACCCGAACCTCCATTCACGCCTCATACGTGAATTTTACAAGCATTTACGACAAATAACCTATCAAATGAGATTATATTCTTGTCAATCGTGCTATTTCTAACGGAGTTAGATTTTCGGAACGGATCACCCTAAAAGCGAAATATGGTGATTTTATTTTGATACCATATGCAGCTGATTATCATACTCATGATGCAATTTACATTGCTTTTCTAACTTTAGCGTATAAGGAAATTAAATGTGTAACCATTGTTTTGAGATACGCTGTATTCCAATAATTTTTAAATAAAGCTATATGATAAATGTAACAATTATATATCTTCTATTCTCTATTCTCTGGGTACCCGTCATAAATCTTTAAAAGCAAATGGTATGGAAAGTGACGAAGACACCTTTCCCCAATGGCAGTATCTTATTTCATTTAACCGTGGCTATCTCCGCAGCCATCTCATGTATATTTTAACTCTTCCCCAAAAGCAACTAACTCACCAAGCATAGACCTGATGAGCAATTTCGCAAACAAGTCGCGAAGGTAAACTTCAAAACGAGTTCCAATTCGCTAATACGCCAACGCCTTTCCTAAAGCCCACACTCCGGCTAACTAGATCTAGCCTCGGCACGTGTACCCGCCCCTATGTCTCAAATTGAATGCGGACATTGCCGTAAATGTACCTGTCTCGAAGTACTAACGATTTCTGTCTGCTTTTAAACGCCCGCGATAAAGATATTATTTATTCCGCCGAGATTTCAAATCCTTGTCAGTAGCAGAAGCTGCTAATGAAGTACAGTCGCGCTAATATCGGGTGCTCAATGCTAATGCTATCGACGTTGCGGTGGGCATCGCAATTAGGAGGGTTCGTATTTCTGTCTAATGAGACTTTGCTGGAGATTGTAATCTTGGCGCAAGTTATGACGTCCGCGTTGTAACCGTTTCGCATTTGGCATTTGTAAAGTGACATGACACCCGTTGTTGAACGAAAGGCACAGCTGGGTTATTAAGCGCCGACCATGTTTCCTCTCAATGCTAATCATTCGAGTTTTGATTTAGTGAGAAAGGGACTCGTTTATTAATATTGGATTCTTGTATTAACAATGCAGGTTTTGGAAGTTGGATTCTGGAAAGAAGAAATGGTAGATTATTAGATCGCAACATGGGCATAGGAAGTAAGGGAGCTAGCAGACATTATTTTGATCCCCAAACATTTCATTACTTTTTTAAAGTTTATGTTAGTACACATATTTCTTTCAAGCTTTTGAAAATTACAGTTATCTAATAACAACGTGAAATTTTTTTTGTATTAACAATGGAAGCTTTAGAAGTCGGATTTTGGCAATAAGAAATGGTAGAGTATTGAATGGACATAAGCGTAGGAAGTAGTGTAACTAGAGCTTTTCCAGAATTATTTTGATCTGAGCCCCCACACTGTTTAGTATGTTTCATTTTTATGTTAATAAACATATTTCTTTCAAACCTTTTAAATATTTAAGCTGTTAGATAACTATTGTAAAAAAAAATTGCATCAACAATCGAAGCTTTGGAAATCGAATTCTGGAAATGAGAAATGGTTGATTATTCGATAGGTGCTTTTACTGTACGATAGTTTAACTTATATTTCAAACACATTCTTTATTAAAAATATAAAAAAAATATTAGTATAAAGGCTTTTTAAAAATTCTTGCAAAGCTATCAATCTATATGAGTTTTTTTTCAGAATAGTTTTTTTATTAATTTAAAATGTGTGTGTATCACTGGAAAAAGGGGCGATACACAAATAGACAAACATATTACTATCCTTCAGGTGGTAAATATTATGGGATGTTTTTCCTATCAAGAATAAAGTTGCAAATTAAATTTAAGCACATTGAATATAAAAATATTATTATTAAAGTTGATTTAAATTTAGACGATGGATCAATGTTTGATAGCTATAGATAAATTCACAAAAAAAAATTATATATTAACATAATTTTAAATAAAAAAAAATTAAAAAAAATATTAAAATTTTATAGTTTGATTTTATTATATTGTACTTACTATCTTATACCATATAAATATAACAATATAAAAGGGACAAATTGACAATTGTTTCCCGTTTTTATTTATACAACTTCGTATACTAAATAATATTATTTCATTTTCCATACAATAATTTATTATGCGAAAACTTTACTTGAAACAAAACTTTTAAGTTTCCATATTTAAAAAATTCATCGTATTAAAGAGAGTTTAATTTTTTTAAAAAATAGGCAAAATATTTTTTACATGATGCGATGTGAAAACAGTAATGGTGTGAAAGCTGCAAATGGTTTTTAAATTTTATCCTCACTTTCATTTATGCTATATAAACACTTTTCTATACTACATCAGCATAACGTATTGCATGAGGCTAATATATATCCCTAATCCCTCTTAAGCAACGAATAATAATATTGAAATTGAAGACGTGCTTGAATTAACCAGGCAGCTCCAATTTTCAAACTTGTTAAGAATGGACGCAAACAAATTTAAAAATACTTAACTTTTTTTAAAACTTATCAAATTTGGGTAAAATATAAAAAACCTCTATCCTAGACTGGTTTTACTTTTCAACTTTTTACCCGGTATTTTTTTTATCGAAACAAAAAAAAAATAACGGAGCTGTCTGGTTTTTTACACTTAATACTATATTTCTGTGGCCAGGTTTAGCAATAAAATCCTTGTAGATATTTCTCCGAAATCTTCAATGCGGCTGTGAACTTTAAACAGCAAAAAATATTCGTTTCATTTAAGAGGATTGCATAATAAACTACATATACATATAGTCCAGCTCTGAATTACACCCTTTAATTGAATTTCGGTTGTCTATCACACCTTTTACCTGGTTCAACAAGCAATACATCTTCAATAAACGTGTTTGACAAACGAATGACTGATGCCACACGGAAAGCGATCCAACCAAGCGTTGAATTAATTGGGTGCAAAGCAAGACAGCTCATGGAACTGTATGTTTCTTGTACCGTATGAGAAAAGAGTACATCTCATTATTTACATTATATCTCTATAGCCGTTGTTTACAGCTGCCTGGTTCTTGCACCAATTGATACAGGATTTTGTTTTCTTCATAGGAGTATACGTGAAAAAGTGTAAATAAAAAAAAGTGGAGTTGTTTGTTTCTTCCATCTACGTCTTCTATTGTAAATTTATTTTTACAATAAGATTTTTAATTTTATTGCCAATACATTAGTTTTACAAAAATTGTTTCAATAAAGTAAGTGATAAATTCATTTTATAAATATAATTTATCATTCACCAAAGCAGCAAGGATAGCTTTTTTAGTTTAGTCAATTGTATAGTGAATATCAATTTAAAAATAATTTGTTCGGAAAAAATAAGGAAAATTATTTTTATTTTGAAAGTAATTAGTTTAAAAAAATATTGACATAATATTATTCACAATTTTAAGTGTATTATATGACGATATTACTTTGAATATAAGCCCTATTAGCAAAGGAGACAATAAAAATGACAATAATATATATATCTTATAAAACGTATTGATTAAATCCTAATTCAAAATCTGTCATTTAATGTAACCCACAATAAAATACCTTAACCAATTCAAATAAATGGGATACACGCCTTATACAGAAAGACGTCGTCTTTTGGATATCTTTTATTAAGAGGCAATCCTCACTTAAGAATAAATTTGAAATTTTCATCACAAGGCAAATCTCTTTAGGTATAAATACCCCGATCTTCAAGCATTATTTTATCCACAGCTTCCTTTTTGGCTTCATTTGGCTGCCCATAACAATAAACTACTCGGGTTCTGGAAATCTAGAAGCTTAACTCAAGATCCACAGCTTTAACGACATTGTTTAATGATCTTTTAAAACGAGACAGCTACGCAGTCGTTAAAACGGCAAACCTAGGCAATATTTCCAGGCAGCTATTAAGTTAACGAAAGGTAATTTTATTTGTTCGCTGCCTTTTTTCCCGAAGACGCCGAATGCTGCTTGATTTATGACGGCCGATGCAATGGATCAGGCCTCTTGCTCGATATTTAACAACGCCTTTTCGTGGACGTTAAAAAGACAAACGCTGAAATAAAGGGAGAGTGGTTTATTTTGGATAACGACTCGTTAGCATCTGAAACTCGTTACGGCATTAGCGATTTCCAAGCTGCGCCGCTGGAGGGTTAGACGTTTTTTCTCGCTGCAGTATCAAGTCGTAGTACAAGATAGATATCCGGTGTTTATCACAATGCGGGATTGGCTTCATTCCAGACACTTATTCCTATTTGTCAGCGGGATGTTGTAGTTTAAACGGATTAGATGCGTTTGGTAAGAAGTTTTGTAGATACTATCACACTTTATATTCCGGAGATAAAGAAGACATTGAAGTACTTCGTAAGACATAGAATGACGTTTTGTATTGAAAAGTTTTAGATTTATAATTGAATGATCTGCTAATATTATGTTGCGTGAGTATAAAGTCGTAATATAAGAAATACATTCAGCTTTATTATATTGTTAGTGGTAATTTAGCTTTTATTACAACACTAGCTTAATGGATTATATAACTTTTCTTAGATAATATCACATTAAATATTCCGGATACGAAAAATAGATTAAATTTTTTTTAAAGACGTTTTGTATTGAAAAGTTGTAATTTAATAATGTGCTTAGGATGCTTTCTTGCGTGATTATAAAGTCGTTATACAAGACATATATTTAGCTTTTATTACAAAATTAGTTGTAGTTTAAATGGAATACATGAGTTTGTCTAGAAGTTTTATAGATATTATTATACTCTATATTTCGGAGATTAAGAATATATAGAAATATTTTAAAAGACATTTTGTATTGTAAAGTTATTGAGTTACTATTGAATTATCAGCTTAAGATATTTTCCGAGTCGGTATAAGGTTTATTATATGAGACATGCATTCAGTTTTATTACAATATTTGTTTGGGTTTATCATCGATACGTATTACTATTTGTCAGAGTGAAGATGTAGTTTAAGCTGTTAAGATAAATTTATTTAAAAATAATGTATATATTATATCATGGTATAGGATATTTTAAGAAAAATTACCAAGTTTAAATGTTTTTAATCAAGTGTGAAGTAAAAAAGTAATCGGTATTGATTATAATTATTTTAAATAATCAGTACAGAATGTGATTTTTTGTATTGATATACGTGCATTGTAAAAAAATATATAACCAACAGATTTAATAAATTTTTACAAAGTAGTCAGCATCATTCTAGAGTGATTTAATTATTGGTACTGATTTTTCTACTTGTGTGATGTTTTATTTAAAATTCATGTGATTTAGAAGTGTTGTCAAATAGCACTTTACATTTTGGCGTTTAAGAATAGGTGTTAATATAAAAAACATATTTTGTATTGTAAAATCGGTAATTTATTTTATATCAGATAAATTTTCTTATAAAAAAATAATTCTGTTTAGTCTTAAGTTGTAGCACACTTTATGTATTTAAATGTTTGTTACAGTTAAATTTTTTCATATCCTTTTCAGATTCGGAATCTGTTTAGATACTTATTCCCATTATTCTACTTCAAATTCAGTTACTTTATTTTGAAAGGTCTACCTTATAATACTTTCTATTTGTCAACTGGATTAAAAAAGTTGAAGCTGATTATTAACATTCGTAAGTTAGGCGTCTTTAAGATACTCTTTCTTTAAAAATAATTGTTTGTTCTGAATGTTTGTATGTTTATGCATTCACATACATTTATTTCCGAATGTCGTGATTAAAAAAATGTATCAACGAATTATTTCGTTGCAATTTATTTAACATGTAACTACTTTTGCGTCTAAAATTTTGTACAAATAACCATCCTTTTAAAATTAAAATTATTTCCCTTACTACATGAAAGAAGGACATAAACATTAACAGTAATACGGTATTTTTAATTGATAATTTTTAAATTTCGTTGTTTTCAAACCAAATTTTCTACTAAGACAGAATATAAAAAAAAATCCATAAAAGTTAAATTCTTACATTATTTGATATGATCACAGATAATTTATTTGGGTACATATTTAATACTTTTAGCTACGTTCTAATCTTATACCACTGAAGTTAGGAAACTGACTTTAAAACGAAGTACATCATTGAAAATAAAGTCTTAACTGTGGACTGCTATTTTAAAATTTATTTAGGATAAAATAGTTTGATAAACATTTACAGGTATTATGTTTCTCTTTCTAAATGATATTCGTAGGAAATTAAGTTAAATATCACGCAGGTTATTTAAAAGAGTTCAATTAACATTCCTATTAACAAAAGATTTTATGTGTAGTTGAATTTAATGATCGTGTCTTATAGAGGATTAAAAAGCCGTATGCTGTCATTGCAGTTTTAACATTAGTTACTTTGAAGCAGTAAAGTGTAAAATTTCCCTAAGGAAAGTTTTAAGATTAACAAATAAATTAGCATGACAATGAGCCACACCATATGCAAATACCTTTTTGTTTTACATTACCTTATTATGAAAGTATTCCTTGGGGTTTAAATATAATTGTTTATTTTCTTTGTTTCTGTGTGCCTAAATATCTATAGAAAGTCATATAAACAGTTTATTAAATGAGTTTGCATGTCTGAACAAAATATTTAGAGAGCAAGCGGTTAAATCAAATAATTGAAAGAAAGAACTGCCACGTTGCTCAATTTTAAAATTATTTACTCTTTCAATCCTTCACTGTATGGAGAGTATCATATGACCCTTACCAGAAAATGTCATACAAAGATGGTTATAATAAACCCATACTTTACTGGAGGGCGATCTTTTGGTCCCCAAAATTCCAATCACCTTTGGCTTGCATTTCAGTCACTAAATTCCAGAAAAACAGAAAACACTTGTCATATGATGTTACATTGGAACACGTTATGTATTACAACCCATTTTCATTTCTGTCAAATAAAATGAGTTGATTGAAGACATTACTAAATATATTTAACCTATACAATAGTCATATTTTTTAAGTACTGTACAAATTATCTATTTCTTTTTTGCGTTTTTTTTATCACGACTTTCGGGACTCATTTGTGGGTCTAAAGGTCAATTTGATTTTCCCGAATCTTTTTAAAACTACTTTTCAGATCTCTGAAATGTATTTTCTGTGCAAAACTTAAAAAAAATGTGTGGTAAATGGTTAAATTATTATTTGTTTATTTAATTTAAAAAAATGTGTTTACTATTTTAGAAACGACTTTGTTTATCTGCATAACCTGTGGTTAGATCAAAATTGAAGATATGTGTCACAGTTGTCTGAGGGAAGGTAGTAAAAACTGCAAAAAGAACTATTATTATTTTAAATGAACATTATTTGTGGTTTAAAATCGTATTTAAAAATAAAATATTTAAATTTAAAATCCTACTCCTGAAAAATATCATTTATCTATTAAATAAACAAGAATTGTAGGTTTATTAATTGTAGTAGTTTAATGCACATGTGATCTGTCTAATTAATATTATTATTGTAGTTTGTGTAGAGAATACCAACTCCATTAAACAAAAAAATATCTTATAAGAAACCATCAGATAAGTTTGAGATGTTTATCGGATAAATCTTTCATCTAGCCTACGTGAAAAGATTTCAAGGTGAATATTTTCTCATAATCAGGCTGTCTTGTATTACTTTCGCGAGTTCACCTAATTCAAGGATACCCTAAAAGATCTTCTTGAGGACGGAAGATGTCCCGGACGGAACAATAAAACTGCCTCTTTATGTTTCAAAGTGTTTCCTTCTTGCTAGCAGCTGAACTTCGCCGCGTAACGTTAGTAGGTTTTTCTTACGTGATCTAAAAGGTGCATTGTCCCCAAAGGAGAAACCCTGTCCGCAGAGAAACCTAATATTACCATTATCTGTCAAGAAAGATATCTTGTTGTTGGAGAGTCTTCTATATTTTACTGTTCCTGACATGAGAGTTTTTTACAGTAAAATATTAGGTTCATATAAAGGATAGGGATCATAAAATATATTGAGTATATTGACCTGCATACCTATTTTCTTTCTTTTTAATACATCGGATAGTTGGAAGATATATTAGCTTAACTGACAAAAAATACCGAAGTTGTAAAGTTTTTTTTAATAACTTGAAAATTACATTAAGTTTTTAATAAAGATATTGTTATTATTTAAAAAAAAAGGCATTTTATAAAGAAATGTGTAATAAAACAATGAAAAAGATTTTCAAGGTATCAAATAATTAAACGCATTTTTGGGAAAACTGAACATTGCAACATTTTAGATCTTTTTGAGGGACAATCAAAATAATAGATAATAAAAGATTTTTTCACTGTAAATCAAAGGTCACATTTAATTTTTTAACCAGTTACACTTACAATGCATCAAATTCACAAAAAGAGAACTTTTTTAAAATGAGTTATCAATTATTATTAAAAAATTAACTAAAAATACCAACTTTTTAATTATTTACATTTTAAACAGACTTACAAAAAAAGAACGCCATCATTATTCAAAGTTATTTATTTATATATATATTTTTTTTTTGCATAATAATAATGTTTTTTAGTATATTTTTTCCTTATGTGACACTCTTTTTAAATGAAGTAAGCATTTTTGAGTTCATTTCAAAATGTCCACCAATACTTAAGAACTAGTTACAAACCAACCTTTATGAGCTAAATAATTATGTATGTTTTAGTTTTAAACAAACTTTGGTGCTCACAACATTTGTTAGATAATCATCAGTTTTCAAATAAAATATTTTTAAAGAAATTTAACTTTTTAAAAATTAGTTTACACAAATTGGAAAATACTATTTCATTTTGAAATATACTAATAAATCATGGTTTAAAATTCCAAAATTGTTTTTCTTTCAAAATACTTTTAATTATAGTATATTTAATAAGCGTATTTATATTAATTTTTTAAATTAAATGTTTTTACACATATTATTTAATTGTAATTCAATGTCAAATACGTGTAAAATATTTCTATATAAATAACTGGAGATGCCTTGTCGAAAAATTTCAGATTAATCAATGAAAATGATCTGCTACAAAAAAAAATATTACATTTTTATGAGCATTTAATACAGTAATCAACTCCAGGTGAATTTTAAGAAATATGACGACTTTTAATAAAATAAATTAAACTTATTAACTTTTATTGAAATGCACCATCCATCAGGGCTGGAATGGTGGTCAGATAATAGAGGCCACACTTAGCTCTGTCGATATATCAAAGCGAGGCCTAGTATCGATCCCATTCCGTAATTAGGACTGCTTAAGATAAACACCGCCCCCTCTTCTCTTTCAATGATAGCTCCCCTCAACGAGCCGTAAATTCCCGTCTTAATCCATTTTGCCATCAAAACTCCCAATCAAGCCATTCATAGCGCCCCCCTTCATTTACAGCTTGTATATTGGTTTCGTTTATAACCTGCAGCTCTGTGACCCACAACAAACATGGGTACCGATCGCCTTAAACCATTGTTGATGGCGTCGACCATGAATTGGCAAACCTTTATCGGGCCAACTAAAGCATGTCCTCACAAAGGCTCTATTTATCTCAAGTTGTTTCCTTGATTTCTTCCATTAAGTTCCCCATGTTTATGGGCCTTTGTACTGTCGGAGGGGGATATAGTGGTTTACATCGGCCCTCTTTTCTGCCGTCCAATTAACTCGGTTGTATAACAAAAGAGCCGGCAGGGGAGATAGGGTTACGACTGATTGACTCCCTAATAGACTGTCTAGCTGGGAGAGGGAAAGAAACGAAAGGGAAAGAAAAGCAGTTTGCTCAGGGAAAAGCAATTCAAATCTGAATTTGTCTCACCCGCCCGCTGAGTCAATATGAGGAGGTTTACAATGAGCAACAGAGCACCCAGGAATGACAACAGAGACTTTTTGCCATTGCTCTTTTGAATAAACGTCGGAAGGCTCGCATTTTGTATTGGGATTTTAATGGCAAGCCATTGGAATTGATATGCAAGGAATAAATGAGGGTGATTTAGGATTGATGGCAAGGGGTCTGTGACTACGACTGCAGTTCTAGATCCCCGAACTGTTGCAAAAGACTAACGATCGTGCAATTTTTTGCAGTTGTAAAAGTGTTTTCACTGTTTGGAGGATTGAATAATTTATATATACTTTCTATTATACTTAAAATTTTTTTTATAAGGGTTAAAGAGAAAAAATTAAATTGCACCTCAAATCATTATATTTGAAAATATTGTAAAACTAGCTGAACTAACCGGCGTTGCCTGGGGTTTAAGCAGTGTTGGCTGATTTTCTCACCGTGGCGCCATTTGGTGGTTTTAGAATAAATTATTTCTGCTTTAAGGTGTGGGAGAGAAGGTGGTTCTTCGACATCTCATGAATACAGTGAATTTTCTATTGATTTGGAGTTCAAGTGTTCACAATTTCATCATGGAAGACAGTATGGAACTTAGAAATACAATACTTGAACACAATTTATGCAAAAATAAAAATACATACCTTATTGATCATACTTTATTGTTTTTAAAATTAACATGATTGAAACTAAAACATATTTTGCGCAATATAACCGTTTTAGACTATATAAGTTGGTTAAAATTGTAAGTTTATCAATATTATCATTCAAAGGGCAAAATGTTGTACGTCAAAAATTAGTTTTTTCCTTTTATTATTGCTATATGTGGCATTTTGCAATTTTCATCTGGTCACAAAATTTCTTATGTTATCAGCAAAAGGTACAACTAAATGTTCAAAAGTTCTATCATAAAATCATCATAAGAACAAAAAATTATTTTTTTGCTCTAATAAAAATGCAGGTTTTAGATACACGACCTTTTGCACTTTGAGTGACGATATGTTTTTACTTTCATTCTATTAAAAATCTAAAATCTAACAACCTTCATGTACTTACTCAAACGTATGGAATAATATACCTCACAAAACTATCTTTTCAATACACATTTACTAAGTACATTATTACAATTTCACAGTTCTGAAAACGCTTGCAAAACATGTTTGCCTTTATAAGTTGGAAAGTTAATAAGGTAGAACCGATTTTGTATAAGTTGTTTTCAGTATTGAAAAGTGCACTAGCAGCGAAACAACTTTTACAGAAATCTTTCTCTACTTGATTACGAATATTAAGAAGATGGAGCACTGGGAGTATAAACACGTTTTGAATGGCATTATTTGCTAGATTTTATTCGTATTTTTAAACCGTAATTTTATGAATTTTTAATCTGCTTCTGAGAATTACATTAAGTTTTTAGTTTACAATGATACATAGCATTTCTACCTAGTTGTTTAGTTTGTCAGTTATTCAGTTATTTATTCTCATACATTCATTTATTTTGTGAGAATGAAATACAGACTCAAACAACAAATGCTAATACGTTAATAAAACTTATTCAGAAGCATTATTTTATAAATTATTAAAACCTTCAACGCAATACACCTGATATAAAAAGTGCTTCGTTTAAAAAGTATATTTTAATTACCTACCTCAAATGTATCGAGAAAACAAGCACAAAACTATCTTTTCAATATACCTAGTATATTTACTAATATCATTAGGGTATGACTATAATATGCTTTTTGCTTTAATATAATATAATGTATCAATAGTTGCGATTAGTAATACAGTGTGGTCACAAATCGCTGGAAAATGATCACTGTTTGGATGTTTAACATAATAAAATATTACTTTTACTGCACTTTAACAACTTTGTGTGTTGCTATTAAAACTAGAGGACGAATTTAGAGTATAACCGAAGTCGTTGGGCAAAAATAATGTTTTATTATGCTTATTCAACTGAATGAGATACAGCCAAACACTGATCATTGCCCAAGAATGTGTGACCCATCTGTAAGTCAAAAAAGAAAAACGATTAAAATCAATAAATGAAGAAATTTACTTTAAGTTAAAATATAACGTTTAATAACTTGGTGAATTCATATTAAGAAATCCCCATTCCATATGAATTTAATCCAGATACGCATAAATATTTCTCTATATATTGACTAAAATAATATATTTCTCTAACTCAAGTACATGTGATTGCCTAGACTATGTTTAATTAGGCTTAAACGAATTTCTCTTGAAACAGTGGATTGTGTAAGCAGTCATTCGAGTATATATTGCGTTATCTGCCTATTGATTGTCTACATTAGCCATAACTATGCGATTCCGACGTGATTGACTTATCCATTATGTGATGCCATAGTTCGACATGCATATTTGAATATGGAAATATGCCAAATTAGCGGATCTCAAAGGGTGAATTAAGTGATTAATAAAACGTATGTGCAATTGAAATTTCGGGAGGAAATGTTAGACTTTTAAATTATATCTGTAATTTTAGAGTTTGATTTGGACGAAAGCATGGTAGGATAATAAGGATAGATATTATTAGTTTTATTTTAATATATAGGGTCCACACAAATTAGTTGGTCAATGCTATAATTTGGCTGTATCACATTTAGCTATATTGGCATAATAAAACATTTTCGTATTAGTAATGATTTTGTTATATTTTAAACAAGTTGCTTAGATTTAGTAGCAACAAACAAAGTAGTTAAAGCATAACAGACATACTGGTTTGTTGTGTGTAATTTTAACAGCTAAACATTGACTTTCTACCAACATATTTGTGAGCACTCAGTATATTAAGAGTCTTTTTAAGCCATTTTTATTCGTATTTGCTTGATAAATGCCAGCTTTTGGCTTGCATTTTTTTTTATTTTGAACAGCGTTTGGAAGCATACAGTTAGTTCTATTTAAAACAGAGCTTTCTGTAATAGATTTTATAATCATTTAAATATCATAACAAATTCACAAGTATTATTGGTGTGACATTTAAAAGAGTAATTGTCATAATTATAAATATTTTATCCTTGCGCGACATATAATTTTGACAAAAATTTCCCCTTGAACTTTTGAATACAGATTTACATTTGTCAAAATTTTCTGTTTTTATCACTTTCCATTGCAAGCGAAATCCATAAATACGTTGATACATAAAAAAATGCAAATACGTTGATTTATTTTTTAAACACTTTTCCCGGAAACCTTCGAACAGAAAGAGGAAGACTTTTAAAGAAAACTGTCTACAAATATGTTTATAGCCAATTAAATATTAACCTCTGTTGATGTTTGAATGTAGATGCAATGACTTTTATATAAAAAATATGCTACTCTATCGTACGATTGAATTTCATTTGAATATAGATTTCATTAACATGTTTAAAATTATCTTACTAAAAATTTTAAAATGGTTTAATAAAAATTAGTTGAAGAATATTAAAAATTTTGTGAGTAATACACCTATAACATTTTCAAGTATCGTTTAACTTTATTATTCTCATTTCAGTTATAAACAAAAATAATTAAAAATGACATATTTATAATTAAAACTCAACACATTATCTTATTTATGCATTATTAAATATGTTGAATCTTTTATAGATATACATATTGTTGAATATTATTCATATTGTTATTCAAATATATTGAATCTATTACAGATTCATAATTTTCACGTTCCTTACACACAATTTACAGATTAAATATTCAAATTGTTTTCAATAACCTTGCATCACAAAAGGCTAAACAGACATCATATAGAGAAGACTGTTAAAGAACGTTAATAAAAATTGTTGTTGCGTCAAATTTTGTTGTTACAACATTGTTTGAATGGATGAAAGGTACGAAACATTTTCTCGCGTTTTTCTTCTGTGGCAGTTGCGTATTTCGTTCGAGATGCTGAACTGATTGGTCAATTCAATCAACCAACCAGCCAAGCTTCTTGGAGTACAAACGTAATCGTTACAGAAGAAAAATGCGAGAACACGTTCCTTATCTTTATCCATTACGTTTGTTTTGATAGCAAATGTTTACATGTAAATTATCAAAATTACTGGCCACTGGCTACTACCGAGCATGCAACTAAACTATTTAGTTTCATGCAACTAGATAACTCCAATTGTATCCTCATACTGAGCAACTTGTAATTGTATTAAATATCATTTCTCTCTTTGTTGAGCTACTAATCGATAATTTGGCAATTTTGCATGGATTCTGGTAATCCGAGTTAGGTTATTTTTCACCTTCACTTTGACGATTGCGAAATCTGAGACCTGGCAACCCTGTGGTGGATACAATTAAATAATCGCTGATAGTTTGTGTAAGTTTTTAGTTGCTTAGCTGATTAAAAGTTGCAGAACAATTGTTGCTCGTGAGATGCTAACCTAAAACGAAATACTATTGAAACTTACAATTATTAATTAAACTGAACTTATTTATTCTTAATATTCTAATTCTGCTTTAAACTCTCATATATATTATAAATATATTTTTATAATTTTGAATTGAATTTTTTTGGGTTCATTAAAATAAACTAACCGTTAAAATACCTAAACATATCCGTGAGAAGACATTACCACTAAATATTTCACTGACAAATTTCGCGATATCGAAATAAATTTTTAGCGCGAAACCTTTCCATTTTTCTTTCCTATATCGCCGCGTAAAAATCATCTTGGATTTCGCACTAGCTTCTCGTAATCTTTTCAATCGCGAGCGGAAAGTGTCAACGTAAAAACGAGAAATTGACAAGACGCTTGAAATGCCCACCTTCCCTAACCATTCTGGTATCTAAGACTTTAAGCTTTCTTGACACACCAATTGAGAGCAGTTGCGATAGATTACATGTGATTGATGGGTGCAAAGGATACTACTGATATCGAGTAACAAGATGTGTGCTTTTAGCTTTACTCTTTCCTTTATGCATTCAGATTCCCAGGAAGGGTTTGGGTAATGTCTGGGAAAAATTGAAATGTTTCCCTCGATCTTCTATTACCAAATTATATTGTCTGCTTCCGGGGGACTATAAGTCTCAGTTTTCGCAGTTTGTATTAATAGCAATCTATTGCATTTATCATCACAAAATTGTATTATTTAAAACTTTTTTTACGAAAACTTTACATAGAAACACTCGTAAGAGGATAAATTTAGATGAACCCAGCATAAAACCTTTATTTTCACATTCACAACATTTATAAAGGGTAACTTTCATGCGAGTTTAATGCTTAAAAATTCGCTGTTGCAAAAATTAATGGGGAAATGTAGTTTTTTTTAAACCTAATTATGGCCACACGATATTTGCAATTGTAAAATTGTTTTCACATTTTGGTCATTTATATAATTTTTCTGTTATTGTTATTTTAATGTTATTTTATATTATTTAAATGTTTTTAATTAATTGTAAAGAGGTAGCTTGTAATTTGTAGATGCCTCAAACCTTCAAATTAAAAAAAATATATTGTAAAATGGAGTAATTTTTATGACTTAAAAAATTGGATGCATTGCTAGAAAATTAAAATCCCTGTACGGGATATCACGTATTTCAGCGTCAGGGGTTTAAAGGTTTTATTCAGTAAAATTAAAACAAAAACATGCAGGTTTTATAAAGGTATTTGGAAAAAAACATATATGTTTAATGAAGGATTTAAAAAGGTGTTATAGAGGTTTTTGATGAAAGTTTTATGCTTTTATTTTTCTTTCGGGAACTTCATTAATATAAAATATTGTCACTATCGTTGTTTATACTTATGTCCTTTACAGTTGTACACAAACATATTCAAACTTATAAAACATTTCGTACTAATCTTTGGTCAGTTTCTCATCAGTAGGTCAAACTGACAGCAGTTACTCATAAATATACAGAAAGAAAGGGGCTGGGTGTTGGGACAGATCTCATAATGTAGGACATTTATTTGACGCTGAAACATATTAATATTTTTGATGCAAATATTTGGAATGTAGTAAATAAAATATTACACTGACACTTAAAAGTTTTTAAGTACAAATTGAACATAGTTCAATATATTGGTGCTGCATTGGATTTATTAGTAAAATACCAATTAATTTTTTTTTGCAATATTGATAAGATTTTATAGGCCAATTTTTATCTATCAATTATTTAGGCCATGTAAAAGAGGAAATATAATAACACAAAAAAATGAAGATAATAAAAATTAGATGCATATTGAGGAGAAAACGTTTACAACATGTTTTGTCACAATAACAAGATTCTTCAGAAACCTTTAAAGACTTTTCGCAATGCATTGATTTCTATACAAATTTCAATATTTGAAAATAAGTTAATTTCAATGGGACAAAAAGTGTTTGGAAAAAATAAATGAGATGAGTGGGATAGAAATTCGGAAGCCAATTCAGGAATGTAATAAACTATTTTTTTTGAAACTTTGGACAAACCACTTTTTGAATGTTTGCTCCTGATTTATGAATGTTAAAGCAGTATAATGCCATTCATTTTTTCTGTTCACTTTTCTCAGCAATGTATATATTTTTCGATTAATAAAAATGTCTTCGTTATAATATTTTTCATTTTATTTCACTTTTATTTTGCACTTTTATAAAATAAGTGTTTTTAATTGTTTTCGCATTAGGTACGGAATATAAGAGGAGTGCAATTTAAAAACTTTTGCACAATGATAAAAATCGCTGAAAATCCTATTTTTACTATCCCAATACAAAAGAAAATTCAGTAAAATAAAATTTTAGTTAAATAGCAGTTTGTCTCTTATTACAATTGAATTTAAAATATAACGGTCATTCCAAATCCTGTCTTATCCAAATGCATTAATTCTTTGAAAACTGATATTTTTCATTACTGTGTTGCATTACAAATACATATCCTCCTAAATTAAACTCTTTAATAGAAAATATATTTTTATTTTTTCTTCATTTACAGGGTTAAAAATTTATGCACTACATAAAACATCATACCCGAATTCAACATTGTCAGTTTTGTTGTTGTTATATATGAGCCGTCTAGTTTCATAACCAGCTAGATCCGTTTTCATAAATTTTACAGGAGACGCCAAAAACGATTAACAGTCAAGTACGTTTAGATTTAAACGCCTGACTTTGAATGAATATTTAGACTGGATTCAGATATTTTTAGACAATACCGCTTTTCAATGTTATGTAGTTGCATTGAGATCTTGTGAGTAATGTCGGATGAATAATGCTAGACGGCTCATATAATGATATGCAAGCTTTTAAATCGAAGTTAATACATTTAGAAGAATTGTAAATTCTAAAATCATAACACGTAGAATTGTTTAATTATTCGACTACGTCGTTAGGTTCCGTGAAATGTTTAGTGTATAAGTAATATGAAATAATTCCCGTGCCGTGAATTGCATATCCCACCGAACCATTAATGGCGCAGTGTAACGCCTGCCAATCTACAGGTCTATTCGCGTCGGCTACAAATGATTCCATTTCCCCGATCCCATCACCTTAGTGAAATGTTTAAAACATTACCTGAAAAGGGAAACTGGCATTGTTGATGATATTCAATGGTGCGGCTGTAACGCTGCCAGGTCACGGAGTCTATAATAGGGGGTTTAAACCGCCCGTTATCCCAATAACAATGCCGGTTCTGGCATTTGACAGCTTTACTGGCGAACATTATCTAATGCATTATAAATGACGGAAAGCTCAATTCGGACGGCTCATATTTCATTCAAAACTTAACGATCGGCAAGCTCCTAAGATAGAATCACCATTGACAATGGTGCCACTATCACTCAGCAACGCTGTCCTTTTTGCGACCACCTGGGCCCTAGTCAAGACGTGGAGAGCGTAAATTGTGTGCAACCGAGTCGAGATATTGACTGCTTCTTAATGAGGCCGCTGCTTTGGTTTGGGGAAGCATTAATGAGGAAACACTTTGAAGTTCGAGTAATTACTGGAAGATTGTTTTGGGGGAAATCACCGAAGCCTGTGAACGCGTATTTCGCACTAGAAAGGTGTAAATCAATTTAAGGCATGATCGTCATATGGCCACGTCTAATATGGCGGGCGTAAATTTGATAATGGATCAGCCAAGAACAGAGGCACTTTGAGCAGACATTTCCTCGGTTCCTTTGATGGCTCTTGTAAGAGCCTCTTTGAGAATTCGCTTAGTAGGTTTCACCTTTTACTAACCTTCAAACATAGAGAAGCTTTAGAGGATTGTGTAAGTAATTTTAGCTACAAAATGGATCACTTAAAGTTCCCATACATTTGGAAAATCTTTTAGAATTCCGATATTTGAGTATATAATCAATTTGATTTTAACAATATATAAATATTATTGTACAAAATCTCATAATGTATATCTTTTTATGATGAGAAAAAGACGATATCAATGAATACGCTATTAAAATTTAATCGGTCATTTTGAAAAGAGGTCAACTCTCTTTTTTTTTTCCAAAATCAGTTATTTCACATCACCACAACTTCCACACTTCGGTTCCATGTGAGAATAAAAAGAATAAATACAGATAAATTTACGCCTCTCTTTTTTTTCCAAAATCAGTTATTTCACATCACCACAACTTCCACACTTCAGTTCCATGTGAGAACCGGTTAAAACAGTGGAAGAAAGGCTTTGCATATTAAAAAAAATATCTGGAGATATGCCATTATTCATCCCAGGCCCATCAAGCAATCCCGCCTACCAAAGAAAAATTCCAAAAAACGTAAAAAAAATTATGGATATCAAAAAACATTACACGAGATTTTCACCAGAATTTTTATCAGGTAATTTACGACTGGTCCACCACGTCTACTGAAGAATCTGCTAAAGATTTTTAATTGATATTTTTGTCATTTCCTTTTTTGTCAATTTTTTTTCCATTTTATGTTTACACGTCGTTTATGCACGTCTCTTAAGCATTAAATGTGTAATAAACATTGTTAATTAAAAAATATTGCAGTTTATCTTAAAAAACCTATGTTCATTTAGAAAACGGGACATCTCTAGATAAGAAAAATCATGTTCTTAGACAACTATTATGCCACAATTTCGGAATCGTGACAATTTTAAGTGAGTTTTATCTCTCCTTAAAAAATAAGAATAAAAAAAATAAAAAACTGACTAAATTACGTTTTTTTTTCTTCTTTTCAAAATGACCGATTCAATTATAGAAACTCACATTGCTCATTTGTTTTTTTAGTGAGTATATATTGCTATGGAAATACAATCAAGTTTTTTACATATAGAGATTTACACGATATGATGTATATTCCTTTATAAATGTATTGGTTTCTTTCTATTTTTAAGTTTATATTGCTTTATTTTCTGCTTGATAACATACTATAATTTAGGAATATAATTTAAGATAAATTCAAAAAATAACACAGTAAAAATAACACAGTAAAAATATAAAGTTTAAACATAATTTTTTTTTAAATGTTTTTAAATACCTTGAACAGTACCACGAATCTCGTGATTTATGTAAAATACTTTTTGACCGAGCGTTAGCAGCGAGGTTTTGTTTTAACTCGATCGATCGCCATTTCTTCTATTTGTCTGTCTGTAAAGTTGTTTGTTACTGAGTCATGGCCAAACGCGTTGTTCGATTTTCTTCAAATGGTTTGATCGATTGCCCAATTTTACATATGTATCTTATATATATTTTCGACTAATTGATTCATTAAAAATTTTAATTTGTGAAAGTTGACTATATGCTTTTATTACTGTCATGTTTGACGTTTGACCTTATTTTGTGTATTTTTATATTTTGTATTCTCTTCCTCAAATGTATAATTAATTAAAACCGGTAACCATTTTCTTTGATAATTACCCTGTATAGTAATATATGCATTTGTTTTACTATTCTTTCCAAAATTATGTTTACCATGCAAAATTTCAAATTGGGTTTTCTATTTTGGGAATTTTGGTCTGAATTTTATTCTCACTTCCAAGAAATATACTTATAGAGAGTCAACAAGAGATAAACATATTTTCTTAAATTTTAATAAGATGGGACTGCTTTTAGGTATTTAATTTAATTTAATTTAATTTAATTTAATTTAATACGTTGAGATAATTTTAACAAGTTTACATATTAACTATTAAATGGGATGTATGTTGTGATATAAATAGATGGTGTTTTATATAAAATTCCCATTTGAAATTATAAAATTGAAGCTGAAAAAAATGTATACTTTACAGGATTTGCTAGTTTAACTTATTTTTTTGTAAAATTCTTTTGGGTTTAATTACATTAAAAAATATACATAATTTAATTGTTTTCATATTTAAGGACACCCCATTTTTATGCTTTAAAATAGAACTTGATGTTATATTTTTATTCAAACATGATAATATATTATACTTAACTCGAAATAGGCGCATATCGCTGTCTAAAAACACAATCATTGTATGTTCTTTTTGGCAAAAATGAAATATTGGCATCGATGCAAAGGTGGAGGGACTAGATCCCACCTCCACACAAACATTGTATGTCCCTTCCAAATAATATTTTTGTGGTGCAGGTTTTAAGTTCGGCCCAAGTATGAAAAAGCCAAAGTTCGGAATCTTCTTTTTGCGTTTTCGAAAATTTACGTTTTTACTGCAAAGTTACGTATTTATACAAACAAAAATTTAATTTATATTTTGCTTCTCGATATAAATCTAATCATATTTATAAGTCTTGACTTATTTAAGAAAAACTACAAACTTTATTTCAAGATACATTTGCACATTTTGAAACGCAGTTTGTTTAATGCATATTTAAAATGGAATTGGATCGAATGTTAAGGTGTAACACTGACCTCGCCTTCTTAGAACCACTTTTTGTAAACAAGAATGCTTAATTTGTTTACCTTAATTATCTTTACTACTTCAAGCGTTATATTATCTTTAGATACAAGAGGTTTCATGTAAATAGTGTGATTGTTGATCTCCAGAGATTCATATAATTCGGAATGAAGTTTTAAAACAAATCAATCTAAATGTTGTTTATGATGATTTAAAAAAATATCCATTGTTGTTGTTTATAAATTAGCGAAAAAATGTATTTGGTTAAAACAAAACACATTGAAGTTATGGTGGTTTTAAAATATAAATATTTTTTAGTAAATTTTAGTGCTTTTTTACTGCCATATTTGTTAACATCTTTATTGATATAGGAAAAATATATTTTCATTTTTTAAACATGACTAATTAAATCTTTATAGAATAAAAGTTTTAAATGTGCTTCTTTTGTTTTATAGATGCAATAATTTCCTGTTTGAATGCTTTTGAAAGACCAAAACGAGATTTTAATTTGAATCAATTTATTTTAAAATAATTGATCAGGTTAGTATATCAAACCGAGGATTGGCGAATTTGAAAAATGGAAAACGAACTGAATAAAACTACCTTCAATGTAATTTCTACATTCCTTTCCGCGCCCATACGCATATTCTCGACGAAGCAGAGAAACCACAGACATAACTCTCTCCGAATCCTATAAATCTTTTGCCAAACCTCCCCCAGACATCTCCAACTTTCTCGACATTCCTCCCCTCGTACAAGAGCGGCGAATTTTATTTGACGTCCACCCTCCGAAATCCTTCCCGGCCATTGTACGAACATCCTTGCCTCATACATATTAAGCAGGCAGCGAAGGCAGGCAGACAATGCCCCGGGCGTCCCCACTTGTATCCTCAGCGTCCAAAATCAACAGCCTCCTCATTGGGCGGCGCGTGTGGGTTCGCGATTCACCAAGGACCAGACAACCGTGCAATGGGGGCTGGTGGCAAAGATTCCCGCAGATAGTTCGGATTAACACGCAAATGTGACACAAATTATCCGACTGTCCCTACGCAAACTGAATATTTAACCGGCTCAAACGGGAATGCACGCACCTAACCTACGATCTTTCCGCCGACTGGCGTCGTGGCCTGTGGCCATAATTATACATTATCTTCATCCGACTTCTCGTGGTATATGCAGTTTACCCACAGAGGTCTAATTAGACGTTTGCCTGGAACAAGAGGTGCGTCTTGATTAATTGAGAGTTTCGCCACGAAGATTTAATAACTGGGCTTACGTTTACTTGAGCATGGAGTGGAGCGGCTAATTTAATACAGCGCACATTTCACGCTCGCCCAATGATTTGCCTATTAGTTAAGGCCCGGGACAGCCAACTGGGCGCTCGGCTATGTGTGAATAGACTATGGGTAATGCACACATGGGGGTTGGATTCCACGCGTAATGTGTTGTCACACCGGAATGCCATACTTTGCTTTACTCGGACGGAATTCATTATACGAATCAGATGAGGCATGGAAAGTATATTTTGCTGGGAGTTTAATTGTGGTATGCCTGGGTTAGAGGACTGCAAAAATGGGAAATTACTTAATAGAGAGCATGTAGAGGTATGAATATTAAACTGGCATGGGGTAATTGTTTTTAATTAGAGTTTAGAAGGTTTTTGGTTTAATGTGATTAGATTTTTAAAAATACAAACCAGACCATGTGTGTTTTTTAGAAAATGCATGATGCACAGTTTTAAGTTTTCCGTACATCGACATGTTGAATTGTTTGTATTACAATGTACGTTATTGCTTTTCGATTCTATAGCCACAATGTGCATGTGTGGTGATAAAACTCTTCAGGCTGTTTACAAAGATATCAATAACTGAAAATAGAAAAAAAAATGAATTTGGTCTATATGCATTCTCCCATTCATTGTAAATGTAGAGAAATAAATTTAATTATTCATAACTTTATTTTATCAATCCAATTTAATAAAATTCATTTTAAATTTAAATGTTTGTAAATTTTAAATATTAAACTTCATATACTTCCTTTGTTGTAATAATTTATCTTTCAAAAAAGCTAAATTGATAACATTATAACCTCTATGGTCTTGAGTCATTTATAAAGGTAAAATTAAACTTATATTTTTGTTTATCTAACTAAAATGGTACACATTTTTCTGAAATCCATTATATATTCTTTTAATTTTGGATATTAAAATGATATGGGGTATTAGATATAATTATATTTATTTTAGAAAGTGTTTTGTATAGCAATTTAATTTGTTCCCCAAATCCACAATGGCTTTCTAACTTTGTTTTGTCATTTCAACTTAATATCAATTTTATAAATGTAAATGTTTGTAAACTTTAAATATTGACTTTTGCATATTTCTTTGATTGTTAATAATTTTTCTTTCTAAAAAAGATAAACATATGTTTTATAAATGTTTCAGTTATGGGGTTGATTATAAAGTTGATGGATAAAATTAGTTTATTTTTGTTTAAGTAATTAACATGATATCACCTTTGCTGAAATCTTTTATAAATTTCTTTAGCAGATGAAAATATTTTATTTATAAACAAGCATATTCCCTATGTGAGTTAATTTCAGGAGCAAATATTCAAAACGTGCATTATCCAAAATTTCTGACAATTATATTATTACATCACTGAATTTTCGTTCCAATTTTTATAGAAATAGCCTATGTTTTGGTCCAAAAACACATTTTCCCAAATTGAAATTAACTTGCAAAGATTGGGATCTGTACATGAGTTAGCACATTTAGGGAAAGTTATTTGCATTTTCCCAGGAATCAACTTAATATGGCAAACATGTTTAGAATGTTTGCTTTTCATTTGTAAGTTATTAAATAGAGAAAAGTTGCAACTCAATTTTTTCTCAATTTTAGCATAAATACAAATATATTTATGTCGCATTTCTTAGAGATCAGCCATAAATCAAACGCATCTTTTGCATTCAAGTACCAGACCAGAAAATAAACCCCCTAGACTAAGCGAGAGTCATTCTCTTGTCCAGCCTAAGGGCACTTTGTCGAAATTGAAATATGGAAAGATTGAAGACCTTGAGAACGAACCCGGGAGCGACACGTTCAAAAACTGCTTCCTGCAAACTAAGCAATGAGCTTCTTGTAATAATTTATGGTGTGTAAAAAGACACTGAACTACAAGAGATAGGCCGCGAAATTGATGGCTAGTCAAGATTTTGATCGGCGAGAAAACTGCCAGCAACAGTTTAACGACAAGAAGACGAATAGGCCTCATTTCCAATAGCTTTAGCGCGTATGTCAGTGATCAGTAGGATGTCAGGAGGTTATTTCTTTTGCAGCAAATACTATTACTTTTTGGATGATAGGAGGAGAGGGGGGTTTAGAGTGCTTTATAATGCTTCAACAGGGGGAGGGAATCCCTTGTAGAGTAGACACAAGCATTATGTTCTCAAGACTTTTCGAACGATTTTTTAGGGTCTTTTTTTGTGGGGGTTTCGCGGAACACGTTTTTTTTTATTCTGTAATCACTTTTAGTTTGGTTTTTGGAAAACTTTATTAACTTCACTAAAATGAGAAGAGTGAAAACGTCTGGAGGGTCTACCATGTTATTACATGTTTCTGCTTGGGAAAAAAACGAAAGTTGAATTTTTTCGTTATTTCCGAAAATATCAAGTTGACATGACAACGGAACAATTCAAATACATATATTTCTCTAAGTGTCTCTTACATATACCTCCTGTTTACCATTATACATTGCAAGTACTGTCGTAAGGAATATATAGAAATAAATAACATTTAATGCACGCATACAAAATTATAATTATTAATTAAAATCCTTTATATAAAATATTTTGAATATTTGACTGAACTTTGCTCAATTAAATTTGGATAACAGAGGAAAGTAATAAATAATGGGAATAGATTTAATTTAAACGCTTTCAACACTTATTTTATGTAATAATTAAAGTTACCATTTAACATTAATATTTAAGCTTAAATAATCGGATAGTGAAATTAGTATATGTTGCACCAGGAATGTTCATTTACATGTTGGCCCTTCTGCTTGAGTTAAATATATTTTATTTACTCAATGTACAACCACATGGAAAATACATAGATTAAATATGATTTATTACGGTACGAGAGAACAATGGTCAGAATTGAACCACAAGACATCTGGCGTAAGGAGGAATCGGTTAGGAGTTATGATTGATTAAATTAGCATTTAATAAGTTAACATTTAGTATTTAACGAGAAGACACCTGGTACATTTATAGCTCTCGGGTCATTCCGTCAGAAGATTGGAAGTAAGTCTTTTTGGCGAGACAGTCTTTTTAGATGTTCAGGGTGTGTAAGTATATAAAAATCTGCTTATTCTCTCCTGCGGTAAGTTATTGTGGGGTATAATGTTCGCCTCTTGGATAAAGACTCTGTCGTCCATTGGTTACTTTGGACAATCCGTATGTTGTAGGCTTAGTTCTGATTTGAGCCCAGTACATTGGAGTTCGGTTGATGAGAGGACCACATAACTTAATTTTATAGCACATGGTGTCACCCCAAAGTCTGTCTCTTTGTCAAAATAACCATTCAAAGTTATTTTATGATGGTTGGGCCATTGAGACTATTTGTATTTTGTCGCCAGAGCAGACGATGGATATATAAGTGGGATGACGGAATTGCGTCACACCACTTTCTTTCTCCAAATACAGTTGACCCACGATATAATGAGCCCTCACAGGACCAATTGAGATGGCAGTTATAATTAAAAATCTTTGGAACGAGCTAAACATTTATTAACCCTGGGCTCACAAGGCTCAACAAGGTGTTGATAGAGTCACGGTTGACCCCATTGTGATTTCAGTATTAAATACTCACTGATCAACCGATCGGTACTTTTAGTGGCAGTTGGCACATGAAATAAAGAAAATGTCGCTATAATGAAGGGTACTTGTAAATAAGGTCCGTTGTACAAAATGTATCGATATCGAAACTCCTACATGCATGTGTGTGTTTTAATACTAATCAACAGTTTTATTCCGAGCGTGAAGAAATTTTGTACACTTGACCTTCAAAACAAGAGGAAGGTCACTGTCTAAATGAGATTTCAAAAAATTACCGCATCTCCCGTTCTACCCCTTAAAGCAGAAATGACTTTAAACTAAAACCGCCAGATGGCGCCACAGTAAAGAAATCAGCGGCGTAAAACCCAGGCAACGCCGGGCAATATAGCTATTAATATATACGACTCTTTACTCCTTTTCTGTAAACAGTTGAATGTAACTTGTCGAATTTAGTATCATTCTATTTCAGCATATCAGATAAACATTACTGACCGTTGCATTCCAATACAATATTTCCCCATGAATCTACACTAAAAGTCTATGTGATGTATTTTCGATTTGTATTTTTGAATTACCACTTGGCAGCAACCCGCCCATATTTTAGATTCTGTCAACGCTGGAGGGTGTTGGTTAGTTTTGCTAAGTCATAAAAATGTCTATTAGAAAACCATAAAAAATAAAAATACTCTGATTGGCTAAAGTTAATATTGATTGGCATGCTTGTTCCTCTTGGTTGTTTTTTTCGAATTTTCTTTCCAAAAAAAGCATTTTTTTAAATACTTGAAAATGTATGTATTTTCTATCTTGATTTAAAAAATACCAAATAATTTTGTGTGGAACAGTTTTTTGCTTGAACCACTGGAGCTTATACAAGTGATTGCACGTTCATTTCTTTCGAATAACAAATATTAAATTCCCTCCACTGAATCCCTCATAAAAACTGTTTTGGCATTAAAAAATAACTAAAAGTAAATTTCAGTCAGAAGTTATGAAATACAAAGAAAATATGAGCGTGAAAATCGAACGTGTCACAGACGACGCAAACCGAGAAGGGTTTAAGTGAATTCGGAACCTCCTATACCGCCCATGTCAAATTGACATTCTTCGATGTACCTTTACTCAGAATAAGCTATAGATACAGGTTTGAAATTTTTTCTGTGTAAACTAAAGACACTTGTTAATTTACCGAAATGAGCTTTTAAAGAAAAACCTTATAGGTTTTAATTATTTTTTTAAAGAAAGTCACTTCAATTGTGTAAAAAAATTCCTTTTTTTAGCAGAAAGATATTTTTTAAAAATAAATAAAACAATAACTTTTAAAAGCTCTTTTCAGTATAACCTTGAGTGTAGAGCATATATATAAAAAGCAAGTTTCTGTAAAAAGGTACGACGAACACAAAAGAAAAAAAATCGCATTTTGAGAAAAATGGATTTAAAGAAGACACATGTTATCTGTTAACATCAGTGAACAAATATATTTTATTGCATTTTAGAACTTTCTAATTGGAATAAAAACAAAAGTAATATGTCATTTTAAATTAAATTGATTGTAAAATACAAACATGTAAAAATCTCAAAAACTATATTTTGAAGAATTTGTAGTTCCGACTCCGCTTAATAAACATTAAAAAACCTTTTATTGGTCTATACAAGTGGTATGTCGCTTACACAATAAATGATCAAGTGTTTAATGGAAAGGACAAGTCAAGTAATTAACTAATAATTTGTTTCAACGTTAATTTACTTCTTTAGACACCAAAGTGAATCATAAAAATGCCAAGGTACGTATGTACACATGTGGATTTAAATGATTCCTTTTTAATGTGAGATAATAATTAGTAAGTTTTTTATGGTCGTAAATGATTATTAATTACGATCAAATGCACAAATATAGCAATACCAGAAAAAGTAATGGGACACGGTTGAAATTTTAATTATCGTTCGTGAAGGGCAATTTAATTATCTCTAGTGAAGGACTTGTAGTTATTTTCAGTGTTAAGGATAATTCATTATTTTTTTATGTTCTCATAAATTTTACCATGAAAATACTTATACTTAATTGCTTTGCTTTTTCAATTAATTTCAATAATTATGTATGTTACAGCAGTTACATTTTTGGGAAGTTGACGATCGAATTATGTTTAAATAATTTTTTTTTAAATATACTAATATATAATTGTTAGTGGATATCAAACAACGTTATGAATTAAGCACTTCAAGGATAAAAATATCAAGAAAATTTAAAGATAATTTTGTTTTATTCTAAAGTACATTAGTTTAGTAGATATTAAAAAAATAGAATGGTAAAATGTTTACAACTAACAAGTAATAACAATATGTTATTATTAATTATTAAAATTATTCGTTAATAATTTTACCATAATGGGTTTCTTATTGTTTTTAATAATATTTCTAATTAGAATTAAGGTTGCTAAAATTTTAAAATGTTCATACTTGTGATTTTAAAGTTTACTTATATTGAAATGCACTTATTATATAAAATGTACGGTAACTTTTAAAATTTATTATATATTATTTTTTAAATAATATTTTCATTAGTTTTATGTTAATCAACATTTAAGCAACTTTTTTTGCAAACACAATTTTTAAGCAAGCACTTTTAGTATCATATATATATAATTTAGGATTCAACTTGTTTATTTTTTCAAAGACTAATGTGCCTTTTTTCTGCTAAATATCTGTATATATACTTTTATTTATACCTATTATTATATTTGTATGTATACTTTTATGACTAATCGTTATTTGTATACATACCAGTATTTATCAACATTATTTTTTTTATATATACACTTTTAACCGTTATCAATATTTGAGCGTATACTTTTATTTATTCCCATTATTATTATTTTTTATGTACATATTTATGTATCAAAATTAATAAATTTATAAGCATACTCTAGGGCCCTTTTCTACACGAACAAGTGAAACTCGCATGAGCTTTTCGGAGATTTGAGAATTAATATCACGTGGTATGAATTCTCGAATCACCAAGATGCGTTTTATTAATTCGTGTAGAATGGGCCTGATGTAGACGCATTTTTATTATTTGTTATATGTATCTTTAGATTCTACACGTACGAGATAAACGCACACGAGCTCTTGCAAATGGCTCTGTGATTGGAGCATACACACCACGTGGTTTTGTATCCATCAATCGCAGAGACAACGGAAATAGCTCCTGCGCGTTTATCACGTCCGTGTATAACAGGCCTTGAATCCCTATTATTTATTTGCATATATTTTTTACCTCTGTCTATTTCTATTATTATTTACTTCTATACGTACTTTATATACATGCCTATTATTATTATTATTATTATTTATATTTGAACCAGATGGAACGTATCGTTGAGATGCCTATTTCGTGATCTAATGGTGCAATGCACTATTTGCATTCGCAGACTAAAATTCGATTGGTCATTTTTTTTCCAACCTCCTGCATTTTCTCGATTCAATTGTTTCGCCTCCTACTCGAATGTTCTCCCAGCTGAATCCCATGTCTGAAAAAGAGAAAATGCAGAAGAAACAAAAATATTCCCGGCGACAAACGGAGTCTCCCAATCTCCGCGTTGCTTTAACCATAGATTGGATTGCGACATGCCCAACCTTGTAATCAACGTGCTTTTCAATCATTTACAATAGGAATTATTTACGCTTATTTTGGCAACCAACTGGGCTTGTACGGTTATTTACGTCTTGACTTTTAAAATGAGATTGAAATGAACATCAAACAAAGGAAATTCAATAAAGTTTAAGCCGCTAAGGTGGTTTTCTTTCGCGGTATAGGGAGCTATTTTTAGCAGTCGACTTTTTTACGGAATCGGCAATCGAAATTCGAAGGTAGTGGATACAAATATACATATCACACAATGTTGGTAATATTTAAGTGATTAATTACTGTTATGTTAATTATAAATTACAATAATTCATAGAGCTAATAATGCTTAAAATATATGTATGCGTTAGATATTTTTTAAATTTCCATTTTTCACAGAATTTCATTTCACAGAGATGCTAGCAGTGAACGAAATCTATAATTGTTGATTATAAAAAGTTGATTTTAGAAATTAAATATTTTTAATTCAGAGAAGAAAATTTTCATAAAAAGAAAAATAGTATAATTCTTAACCTAAACAAACATAGCTTGTAACCTAAAAATCCAGCACGTATGTTTATTACACACATTTTACTTAAAAAAACTTTTAACTTTCAAATTCTAATAAAATATTATTTTCATATGTCGTTTTAATTGAGATCCCAACATTCTATATCTAATTTAAATTGGATTGAATGAAGATTCTTTCTAAATAGTTAATACAAACTTGATTTATCACTGTTCGATTGAATTACCCTATGCAAAATGTACATAAGTTCAAAATTTGCGTTTAAGGGGACAATTAACCCTTCCTTTTTAAAAAAGAACACTACTTAAATATCTTAGTAAAAAATATAATATTAAAATTTTTCATTAATGTGTATGTTTCTGATATCAATTAAAAGCCGCCAAGATATTAAAAATTATTCATTTAAAAATAATCAAAATAAATTTGTTTCATTCCCTTTTGATAATAAAAACATGGAAGGTTCAAATCAAATTACACAATTATTCTAAAATAAAATTAACAGTTTTAGGGCAATTTATTCTAGAAAATGCAGTATAAATTTACAATATTTTTGTGATTTAATTGTCGAAATGCAAATAAAAAATAGCAATGTTTTTTAAAACATTAAAGGTCCCAAACTATTTACCACAGATTTCCTAAAAATATTTTATAAAATCATATAAAGGTGTTTACAAAGAAAAGTAAACATCATGTCAAATTCCACTCTGTGTACAATGTAAAAAATATTGTTTCAATAATTAACAAAACAGAAAATATCAAACTTACACAATAATTCATTGTTTTGAAATTTAATAATTGAATTGGATTTTTGTATGGAACTCAGCAACTTAATTTAAAGAAGCTTAAAAAGTTACTAAACAAGATTGTCTTCTAAAAATAATGAATATAATTTTATAGTGATTAATACGCTTAATTAGTCTTGCTCAGGTTTTGGATACACTCGTAATTATAGATTTTTTATACAAAAGTGCAAATGCAGATTTTACACGTGAAATCATGAGCCAGTTACAGCGAGTAGTGCACATAAATTCTTATTGAAAAAATAATGGGATTCGGAGGGAAACTGTTAGTTGTATTTAAATTGAAAGGCACAAGTACTCCAGCGAAAAAAAATCAGATAGAACATTTATTAAATTTGTGAAATTAAAGGTTTTTTGAAGGTTTTATAAAAGAAATTGAAACAAAAAATTGCAGTTTCTTTTCAGTTTTTAATTTTCCTATATAAAACCTTCAAAAAAATCTGCATTTTCTTTTCGATAATTTCAATGTTTTCAAATTGACAGTTCTTTTGCAGGTTTTTTACAGATTTTATGAATTTATATATAATCTTTTAATTTAATATATCTTCAAAACACTGCAGTTTTCATGCAGAAAACCTTCAATTTCACAATTTTATTAAGGTTTTATTCTATTTTTTAATAGGACTCTAGTCGATAAAAGCTAAATATTTTTTTAAACGCACAAAAGTTTCACAATATTAAACCGCAAACTATACTTTTGTGCTCATTTTCACATTCCTGCATAAGTCCATAACATTTACCGGGCATATTTATTTACGTAAAATAAAATCTTGAACTGTAAAAATTTTAAAGGAAACCATACCCAATTTATTTAATATACACACTTTCAATTACAGATAAGTATTGAAAGTTTTAAGCACTCCTCGATTTTTAAAGAGTGAAGTGGTTACTCATAAAAGGGAAGTGCATTTTTGCTCCTCCACTTATTCTCAGAATGTTTCTGTTTATTACTTTGAAATAAGAATGTATTCAGTAAATCTATTTCTTAGAAAATATCGCGAAACACGTCCGGAATTTGAATTTATTACCGCACCAAATATATAGGCTGGAATTTATTTTTCATACCTACTCCAATCGATGAACGGAATGTTTTTATATTTGGTGATGCTATTTTCTTATAGCTCTCCTCTGAATGTAAAAAACCCGAGTAAATATTATTTAACATTCATTAAAATTAAAATTTAATTTAATATAAATTACAATATAATATGGATACAATAATAACAAGCCCCATTTAATTTGTTCGGGAGAAATAGCAAACAATAACGATAAGCATAACGCTAATTTTTTTATATTTAAAAGTGCCTCTTTAATACTTAATATATATAAATTTTAATTCATTTGCCGCATATTGAATGAAAACATGTAATTTATTTCACGAATTCATTTGTGTATTAAAATATGTGCGCCAAATGTTTTATGTGTATTATATAGTTTTTGGTATAATATGCATTGAAAATAAAATTTAACATTTCAATCAGTTATATACGTCAACCAATTATATATATATATATATATATATATACAATAAAAACAAAGTAGAAAACAATGGAAAATGATAAACAAAATTATATAATTAAATTAAAATGCATAGAAAATCAAATATGAATCAGCGCTAGAGCTGCATGAAGCATAATGATAAAAATATACTGAAACAATAAAATATATTAAATTAAAAAAATATAAATAAAAATAAAACACTTTAGTTAAATTAAAATAAAAAATGGCAAAAGTGAAAAATCCAGGTAATAAAACTAAAATATGAATTATTAAAGTAAAAATTATACTAATAAATATTTTACTAAAAGGTGAAAGACATAATCAAAACGGTACTTCATCAGGGGGTAGGACCGCATTGAAAAGTCAAATAGAGCTCTTTCTGTATTAGCAATGTTAAAAACAAATTGCCAATCCAACCCCAAGAGCTCTAAATACTTCTTTAAGTAGTCTAAAAGTTACTAAATATATACAAGAATATATACAGACTATATACATAGTATATACACAATATACACAAAAAAATCATCAGATTAGACAGATCAATTAATGACAACAAATGGAAAATATAAAAACTTACAAGACGCAAACGAAAAAAAGCATCCTGACTCAACAAATTCAAGGCACGATGTGAGGTCTAGCCGGGGTATATACCCCCTTTTTCCACGAATTCTCTCTACCTCGACCTCCAGACATATCAGTTACCGCATACCGCAAATGGGAAGCAGTACCAAGTGAAGCGTAATATCAATGAAAAATCCTTATAAAGAATCAGTGTTACCACAGTAACGTTTAATAAAATTAAATGGAATTTCATTGTTCAAAAGATTATTTGTTAGAACTGAAATATTTTTATGAAGATTGGAATCTAAATTACAAATTCTTTTGATTCGTGATATTTGAGAAATAATAATATTTCTGTAAACTGTAATTGATTGTATATATTTAGTAACTTTTAGACTACTTAAAGAAGTATTTAGAGCTCTTGGGGTTGGATTGGCAATTTGTTTTTAACATTGCTAATACAGAAAGAGCTCTATTTGACTTTTCAATGCGGTCCTACCCCCTGATGAAGTACCGTTTTGATTATGTCTTTCACCTTTTAGTAAAATATTTATTAGTATAATTTTTACTTTAATAATTCATATTTTAGTTTTATTACCTGGATTTTTCACTTTTACCATTTTTTATTTTAATTTAACTAAAGTGTTTTATTTTTATTTATATTTTTTTAATTAAATATATTTTATTGTTTTCAGTATATATATATATATATATATATATATATATATATATATATATATATATATATATATATATATATATATATATATATATATATATATATATATATATATATATATATATATATATATATATATATATATATATATATATATATATATATATATATATATATAAATTATAAATAATTAATATTACTGCAATTAATTTGCCGACTAAGTTTAAAAAGAGACAACCAATCTATTAAAAAGAACATGTGTGTATTTCTGGAAAATTCTTTACTTTTTAAAATGATTAAAACAACAAAATACTTTCATTTATACTATGCAAAATAATTTTTTTTTATATATATTCTCAAAGTGCGACAAAGGTTTCTAAAACATAACATAATTTACAAAATAAATCTGTTCTACTACCAACACATATTCAATTTTTGTAGTAAAACAGCATGTCAAATTGAATCCCAGTAAATATCCTATGAGACAGCTTATTTTTAGCAAAGGATATCACAAGCGTTTGATCAGATAACATCCTATTGCTGGAAGAACCATAACTAACATTAATATCAGTTTTTGCCCGTTCTCGTCATTTGTAACCATTACTATGTGTCAAATTATTGCATAAGAAAGTATGCCTGCTGCAATAAAGTATCACCTGCGAGAGTTTCCAAGTAAGGTAGACATCCATGACTTAACTAAGAAGTCAAGGGTGTCTCTTGTGTAAGAAGCTTAGACCTTACTGATGATAAATATTGTATCGTGTTATGCTCAAAAGAATATTTTATGACCTACAATGTATTTAAGGTTATTTTTGTGCTTTGATTTTTATTTATAAAAAATGAATCTTACACGTTTTTGGTTATAAAGTCACATATTTATTCTAATGCTTTTTTAAATAATAAAAAAACTGTTATATATATTAAATTAATGGTATATTAAAATAAGTAATGTTTTTAAATATATGTTTTGTTTAATACTTTACTTTTATAAGCCTAATATACGAAAGAAAAGTTCATTATATAGTTACAATCTGAACATAAAACAATAACTACTTTGTACGATAATAAAAGAATAAATACTTTGTACGGTAATAAAACAACTCATACTTTGTTTATTTATTAAGTAATATAGTATTATATTTAAATGAAACTTTACAGTAAGATTTAAAGATTTTTTATTGAGTATACATTGTTCGGATGATTAGTATCAGTAAGTTTTATTTTAAATTTGACTACCTATTGAGGGCATACATATAAGAAGGTCGAACTCAACAAACTGTGGCTTCGTGAAAAATGCATTAGAAATAATTGTATCTATGGCAAACTTATAAAAAAATTCCTTAATTTTACCCTGGTTGTTATGAAGTTGAAAGGACAAACTTAAGAGAAAAAAAAACACCATCTTCAAATTGATGCCTTAGAATCCGAAAAATATTTTTCTCCCCGCAATGTTGAGTTTGTCTTTCGTATCCGCAATGCCTCATATCTAACTCTACATAGATGCATACAAATAAAGTTGTGAATTATTTATTTTAAATGAAATTAGTAGCATGTAAGTAAATAAAAATATTTTTAATAAATGTAAAAAAAAATTATATAATGACAACTTTAATTTAATACTTTTGTAAAATTAATTTATACTTTAATTTCTACTATTAAAAAAATCAACTTCATTATAAAAAGCATTTTATTTAGCCTGGGCCATTTAAAAATATAATACTAATTTGTAATATTTTTATGTTTGCAAAAGTTCAATTTTTACTAGCAGTTTTAAAAAAAATATTTCCATTAAATGATTATTTCGGTTAGGTACAACTATTTTATTATTGCCATTGCACCGATATATTCTATTTCCCCATCTTAAAATATTACATTTTAAACTATTAGAAAATGCGTTACCATTTTTGAAATATGCTATTAGTTCCATTAAGCACATTTTTCCCACATTTTTTTTCGTTACAGATTTGCAGTTGTTTTTTATATCAAAACTTTTCAAAATTTAGAAAAACTGGCAAAAAAGAAAGAAAATACGTGAAACATACATGTATAATTTAAATTTGAATACAATATATTACAGTAAAATATTTGTTCCCAATAGAGATGTGCAAATTTCCTTTAGTGAATACCTATACAATATAAAAAAAAATCGGATATTGATACTATGTGCAACTGTTACCTTTCTTTTTAACAAAAACATCGTAAATGAAGTTTTGAAAGCAATCTTAGACTACCCCAAAAAATAAAGTAGATGTACGACAAACAAACACATCGAAAATCCGAGAAAACGCGATTTTCAATCGAAAATCTTCAGCCTTCCATGTATCGGGGACTTCTTCAAAGAGCCTGAAATTCGTATTATTGACTGCACGTCGAGAAACCCTCAAGTTCATTATCAGTGCTATTGAGTTCTTTGATACCGAGTTTCGTGCTACTGAGTTTTCTATTTACGCGATCAGTGATCGAGTAACAAAGGTCTGAATTTCTAATAGACATGTTTTGCAGTGAAGGTTTTACTATATTTCGTGAATAGAGTGAAATATAGTCTGATTTATTGTAGTTGGTTATACAATTAATTAAATTTACAAATGAAAAAAATTTAAAGAACTGCCCTATTTAATACTATTAAAAATGAAAACTAATCTATCTAACAATACTTTTTAACACTACAAATAAAATCATTGAGCATGTTACGCAATAACTTAATTTTTTTAAAGTGTTATATTATTTGTCGAAAGTGTATCAGTAATTGTTAATTTTTTTTCTTCAAAAATCAATTTAAGAATTACTAAAAAAAACATAGAATAAAACATTTTATGTTCCTTATTTAAATTTTTTTAACATATCAATAATAAAAATAAATTGTACAAATAAACTAATAAATATAAATAAATTACCATACAAAATTATAAATTTAATTTTTTAATGAATGATCTCAACATTGTATGTTGCGAACGTATTTCGTTTTTGATGTCATTTATTATTAAGCATTTAATTTTTTGTTGAGTTTTGCATATTTAATAAAGCGAGGAAATCTAACGCGGTTGGTTACAATTATTATGTTCTTACAATTATTATTATTATTTGGAAATATTTATTTTTGTCAGATATTTGATATAATATTCGTCCTTAAATTTTCAGCTATATAACACACTTTTAAGTTAGAATATTGGCCAGTTGTTTTGGTTTCCATTCTTATAGATATAATTATGGGGATACAGTACCATCTAAACATTTTTTTTAAAACTTTTTGAATTAAACTTTTAATATTTATTATTTAAATTTATATAAGAATAATATTTTACACACACATTCCATAACAGTTTGTTTTGTTTTCAAAATTTAAACTTTTTCAATTTTTAAAGTTTTTTTTAAAGGTTTGGCTTTTTTAAATATTTTTATTTTTTTTACCAAATTTTTTTTTCATATTTTTTGAACTATAATTCGTCAGACTTGGCTTGCTTTAATAGTTTGTATACTATATGTATTTGATTTTTATATAAATAGTTATTCATAAAAACACAAAATGTTTCCTTAAAACTCAACTTTTAACTTTTGTAATTAAAAAATATAATGCTCCTACAGCTAATTCGCATACCAATTTACAATATAAAGATATTTTACAATATGCTTAAAAATTATACATTTCTCCAATATAAATAAAAAAGCCTAAGAATTTCGAAAAACTTAATATCATAGAAAATTAAACATTGAGAAAAAACGATTTAAAGTTTTCGTTCCATGAAATTTTATGCTACATCTAGTAAAAAAATGTATTATAACTCACTAAAACACATAAATACAGTTTTATATTTTTTCAAGCATATTTAGAAGATTCAAAACTATAATTTTAGCAAATACAAAAATCATGAATTTTACAATTTTTTGAGTACTGCACTCCCTTAAAAACTACCTCTATTTTATTAGTTTATACTTTAGTATCTGTAACGTAAAATGATTTCGATCTAGTGCGGTATAAACATTATTACAATTAGGCTATTTTTTACATGCTTTTTTATGAATTTAAACGCGTTGTCAAAAATCCTTTTTAATGGAAAATTGGGTAAAAGTATATTTAGTTTCAAATGTTATAATACTGTTCATACGATATACAGTTCATATTTATAGACTGAGTAATGCAACTTAATATATTTAGTGTATAAAGGATAAATTTCATTCTATGTATTTATTTAAGGTGTAAAATGAAATTTCTACTTATGAAATCAACATGCATATAACCATCTTATAAAATAATTTCGTAAGGGATTTATCATAAGATATTTCGTAAGTGAATAATTTCGATAGGGTGAATGTACTAGTTACCAACCAGTTACCGACCATTTGGAAATAGTATTTAAAACCAGCATATCAAAATGTTTTTAAAAGTCTTTTCAAACAATGTTTCTTATTTTAAAATTTAAGTTAGTCATTTTCAGTCATTTTTCAGTCTAATGTGAATACAGTATTCACACGTTTGACACAATTTGGAAATTGGTCTTCCCTGGTAAGTAATTGGAACATTCAACCTATTACAAAAGATGCCTATATAGATGCCTAATAAAATGTCAATTTGTCTGTGCCTAAAGTTATTTACTCACTGACACTTAAGCGGTTTTTGCAATTGCAAAATTGTTTTTACTGTTTGGAAGTATAAATAATTTTCCTGTGTATGCTTTTTTAAATATTTTTTTAAAAAAGTAATTCAATCTACAGAAGCCTTAAAAAAGTTGTATCTCAAACCATTAGTTTTTAAAATTAATTGTAAAATAGGGTATTTGTAAGAATTTAAAATATGAGTGCATTGCTAGAAAAACTGGATGTCACTGAACGCGAATCAATTCCATGAGCGTCATTGGATTAACACCTGATGATAGTTTTAAATTAGAGGCGATTATACTTAGATTAAAACTTATTTCTTTAATAAAAAGAAGTGATACTTTGAGATTTTTATTTAGAAGAGAAAAAGATCACTAAAGTTCAACTAATCAAGTTACGATCAGCAAACAGTGCGATACTAATTTCCCCTCTATTTTCCCTTCTAGCGTTCAGCCAGTTCGGCTGGAGGGGTGTAATGATTTTCACGAAATCAATCACTCCAGCTGATATAAACGGTACAGCCGTTTATTAATGAGAAATCGAAATTCCCACAGAAAAAATAGATAAGCTTAATTTTAATTCAATTATCGGACTTTCTTCATTTGTGTGTGTGAAGGGGAAGAAGACAAAGGGAAAAAACCGTGCAACATCTTCGGAAATCCTTATCTGAACCTGATATCGATTCCGCGAGACAAAGATGGTCATTATGAGCCCAAAAAGGGTTAAACTGAAAAAGGACTCGAGAAAAAGCCCATTAAGAAGCCCCAAGGCATCCAAAAATAAACAAACAAAAAATGCAGTGGAAATAAGATACATTAAATGTAATTCATTGGGTCCCCACGAGGTTGGTTAAATTGTATAGGGTGTATGAAAAATTATCTTTACAACTAGATGGCCAACTTGGCCACGAAGTAGACCACCTAGGTCAAATGCCTTGTTGCGCGGCACAGTTGTAAAGATAATTCTTATATTTCTTGTATTGAAAAAAAAATGAAAAAATAGTTTCTGAATGGAACATCAGGTATCCTCAGTTACAATTCAGTTCCTAATCTCAATAAATTATCTAGTTATAGTGGAACTAAGATTAATGGATGGTTGGGTAACATGCCTCATAACTGGTTTCAGATAATCAACAAATGAGTTTGGGTGAGTTAACCAATTGACTTATCCGTATATTGAAAACAATGGGACGTCAGTACCGATATTCATCTTAATATTTGTCGAAAATCTTCATTGGACAAAATGTATTAAAATGTATCTCAATCGAATTCATTGTTAATGGAAATCGAAATTTCCATTTGTTGAAGACTATTTTAATCCCATGAAACTCGCCATAGTTAGTCGGGATCAGATTTGAGTGTGAATTCGGAAACAGCACATAATCTCTATTTCAAGTTATCTACTAACTCTTATTTGGATAGGTTAATTATCTGAAAAGATTTATGCGCTTTGATGGACGATGGAGGGAACTTCATGAAAATATAAATTCAAAATAGAAGATTATCTCAAGTATATTTGGAATTATGATAAATAAATGAGATGCATCTTAAAAGCAAGCGTAATGTTAATGAAACGTATGGAAAATAAGGTACCGTGTCTCATTAAATTAATATTTTCCTTTAAACCCAATTTTGTTTCCCACTACCTTGTTTCCATTTTTTTCCCTATCAGGTAATTTTGGAAATAAAGGAATACCCGCTTATACTATGGATATAAGTAGTATTATAAGTAATTATTTCCTATTCTTTAGGGGACGAACATTAACGTCATTTATTGGAAGATTTTCATCATTACTTCAGATTTTGTTCAACAAAATATTAAAGAAAAACTCCCAATTTAGCACCGATCAAACTTTTCCTCAATATATTTTCGCAAAGTGAAATCGTTTATCGCTTCATTTGGGTGATAATTCCGCTATATATATTCAACGCCTGCAGTTCAACATAGACATAGAAACGGAGCTGCACTGTACTCATCTACTTCGCAAACTTGATATATTCGTAGCACGCTTCCTTTCCTGGGGCTTTAAAGTTTTTAGATTTTTTTTCTGCGTATAATTTAATAGCTGCAGGTAGAAGTGCGAATCAAAAATGCAAGGAAACTAATTTCGCGCCGAAACCTCGATTGCCATGCTATATTTAGCTATATGTCCCGATAGTCGTCCTTTGCGAATATTCAAAAAAGATCCAAAATGATGAGTTTGGATCAGAGTAAATTTGTTTTTCACTAAACATGCACAGACAAGTGTGAGTTACACTCAGGCATTATTGGTTCCTCATCTGTGTTGATAACTATACTACATTGGTATGGTTAAATAACGTCGCACTAGAGCTTCACAGTGGGCACAGTTCGGAGCCTATCTCGATGGAAAGACCCGTGAACGATCCCTCGTATTTTTGAACCATGGTCAGATGACGAGGACAACGCTTCAGCTGGCACCCAACGCCGTCAATAGACGTCGGGACTTTGGACCCCGATCAGATTTATCATGCACCGGTCCCGTATACACGCCGTTAATTTTTGTGGATGTTCTGGACGACATTCTAGTATTTTTGGTAGCGAAATTGGCAACCCTCCGATCGCAATATCACTACTTTTTACTATTCTTTAGTCTAGTCCGCGCAAAGGATCGAACCGGGGACCCTTAGATTCCCAGCTGACGCCCCAATCCACTAGGCCACGGAGGCCTAACTATACTACGAAGTTATAGGTATATCACCTAATCGTCCTAATCTTTGTTTAGGGAATGTGCGATAACTTAAATATTTAGCTGGCAGTTTAATGTCACCAGTATTTTTGTTTAAGGTACGAAACATGTCTTCGCGTTTTTCTTCTGTGGCAGTTGCATTTTTTTTTCTCGGAGACGGACATGCTCTCTATTTTTAAGCTGGAGAACACGTCTTCGAGCTTTTTCACCGTATCGGCCGCAATTGACGTTCGAGACACTGGACACTTGGTTGGTTGAATTAAGATCGCATTATAGCTGCAGAGTGGGCTATTGGCGACGGCGCGGCCGCTATGGAGGAAAAGCGTGAGAACAAGTTTCCCAGCTTTAACCCTCGGGAACGCCCAAACAGAAAGAAATTTGGGAACGTGCAATTATTATCAGGAGTCTCTCTCATGTACTTTACAGCAAAAAATACATTATTATGTTGTTCTACATAGTTACACACTTTTATGGTTAGGGAACTTTTGTACATTTGAATTAAATAAGTAAGAAACACTTTTTATTATTCAAAACATAACAATTGCATAACATGCAATTAAAATGTACATACAAGGGCACCCTCACAACGTATGCGTGAAAATTTCTTTAGCTGGTCACTGTCCCGTAAACCCAAGATGACGAAGACAACATCTATGCTAACAACCCAAGCTTTTCATGCTGACGCGAGGAAGTTTGAATCACGACAGATTAAATAAGTTCTAGTCCTTTCTACACATAAGTTGTTTTTTAGTAGAGAACAACTAGGAATTCGAGATACGAACCACAATCCTTCAGTTATGACTTCGGTACTTTATCTCCTTGGTCCACCGTTGTTATGAAGTTAAAGATATGCCACGTAGTTGCCGTAATGTTAGTTTGGACATGTGCAAAAATTGAAGATTGCAAAGTAGCGTGGACAGTATTGATGTTTAGAGCGTTCATTTAAATGTGGTCAAACTGTTTGTTTTCCTTTAAAGTAATCATAAGGAATAGATGTGATGGATATTTTTACTTTGTAAAATATTTCTAAAATAAATTTACAAACCAAAAACACATTTTAGAATTTAGTTATTTAAAATCATATAAATTATAGTTAACCTAATTAATACTAGTACATTGAAATAATTCATCGATTTTTTTAAATATAGCTTTTTTTTAACAATAGTGATATTTCATGGAGGACATTTAATATTTGTTTCAGGTAAGGAACATATTTATTTTAAAGTAATTTACCTTTTTGGAAGAGTTAGTTAATGATAGAATGAACAACGTCCTTCCTGAAGGACGCAGCGAACTGCAGGTAGGACTCACTTTTATGATCGTATAGATATTATTTTCTTTCTTCTGGCAGAAAAGCCGGTACTACCACCAGAAACTTCTGAGTAAGCGCAAAAAAACAGTCTAAAATTTCCAACTGTAAATTGTTTTATAAGAATTTAAAAATTCAAAACTTTGCTTCCAAACTGAGCTAGTAAACTGAGCTTAAACAAATCTACTTTAGCACCGGTATTTTAGACAACTTCGTTTCTAAATCCATGATAATAAATTAAAAATGAATTCAAACCGGACGTCCTACCGGCAGGACGCAGTGATTGGAGGGAGGCCAAAGAAAACCCGAAAGGTCTTTCTGGACTTTGATCTGTAAGTTCTATCACTAAAATACTACAACAGAGTGAGTATAAAAAACTAACGTTTTAAACAAGACATTATATACATTGAACATTTTAAATTCATTGTCAGACAGCAGAAATATCTTTTGCAAAATCTAAATGAATATTCATTTAAATAGCCATTTAACTGAATGCATGTATCCATAACTCTTACATTTGAGTTAAAACGAAGAATACTTTTAAAATAAAAGCGTTCTGGCCAATTTAAACTTTATCTCTAGATTCGGCTTTTGAATTATCATAATCTTTGAATTTGAATTCTATACGAAACACGCGGATAAGCATTTCATCTTTCATTTCCAAACTATCATTTTTTCGCATTTTATTCATTTTCTAAAACTATATCGAATCTTGCTAAAAGTAAACTCATCTTAGAAATGTGGAGAATTGCGTTGAATCGCTATTCATTTATGCAAATTCTAAAACTTCAAATTACTCACAGGAATTCGAAAAATACTTTTAATTCAGTAGCAGTGTCTTTGAAATATTTTTGGTTTTGAAAATTCTTGTAGAATGGAATACGTATTTACAAAGGCTAACAATTAACATTTTATAAATATTTTTAATTGCCTTTAATCCTCTGACGGAACTTAACGACTTAAGTCGTTCATGGACATACCAGTTTTTCTAACAATACATATAAAAGTTAAGTTCATAAAAATATTCAATTTTTAATTTGTTTTTTTTTAATTTAAAGCGTTGGGGTGTTTCTTGGAAGCTTTAACAAATAAATCAAAAATTAAATATATATATATATATATATATGTATATATATTAAATACATACATTTGAAATACAAAATAAACTATTTTGCAGAGAAAACTTTAAGATTTTGCACTTTTTCTAACCTCTCTGAGGATTACAAACATTGCTTTCGCACTATTTTTCAAATCAATTAAGTTTTATTGTTTAACACTTTTAATGTGCACCGTTTTAAATATTAGTTTATTTTAAATTAATGTATCGAATGTTTTGCAAACAAGTTTTGTTTTTCACTACGGAAATATTTTTTTTTTCAACTCGTACACACACTCGGAAAAATTTCGTGTTTCACAGAAGATCCCCAGAATTTAAAGTGTAAAAAGTAATTTATAATTGCCTAATAGCAGACACAACGCATATTCCAATGACAGAAACAACAAATATATATATATATATATATATATATATATATATATATATATATATATATATATATATATATATATATATATATATATATATATATATATATATATATATATATATATATATATATATATATATATATATATATATATATATATATATATATATATATATTAAGGTAGGGAAAAAGCCTTCACTTTTTTCATCTGCAGCCGCCGCGTTCGACGTCCGAGATTCTAGATTGTTTGATTTCTCTCAGCGATTTAAAGCGTTGGGGTGTTTCTTGGAAACTATATCTATTAACACAAAAATTAAGAATAAAAATTATATATATATATATATTTATATATATATATATATATATATATATATATATATATATATATAATATACTTGCATTTGAAATACAAAAAACTTAATAATGCGTATATATTATACGAAATCTGTAGCCAATTTAGCTTTTCTTTGTTATATTCGTATTCAGTACATTGCATTAATTTGGAAATGGTTATTTTCATCACAGAAGCAGAAATTGTTTGCAATTTTGTTGCCTAGTGTTATCATTACTGAATAACTTCAAATGCATAAAGGTTGGAAATTTTTACTGTTTGTAGTTTCTGAAAAATATAAAACTATAACTTAGACTCTTTTAAAAGTATATTATAGGGTCATATATGCCGCCCTATTAAACATATTTTTTAGCTTTATTAAAAAAAAATGTATTTCCCTTCCATAAAGAGCTTTGTTAGTAAATAAATCTCAATTAATCTACATAAATAGTACATATCTTCAAGAGAAAAAAAGTTATCTAAAATGGCCCGAGTATTACTCAAATAATCGTCCTCTAGCTTCTCCACGGTTCCTTTCAGCATGCCAAAAACGGCAATTTTCAAAAATCACGATATCGAAAAAGTCCCTAAAGTAGAAAAAGATATCGAGGCACATCAAAGTTCTAATGTCCCGGGAAACTTTCCTGTCATAATGGTTATTGTCGCGCCGCGTGAAAGATGTATTTCCATAAATATCTCTCTACCCCCCACAGGAATAAATACAGCCGAAAACGGCTGACGTGCCCGAAACGATTTAAAAGGGGTAAACTGCCAGTTGCCCTTTTAGTCACCCCGCTCCCTCCCCCGTGACCAGTGGGGTAAAACTAACAAAAACCCTGAAATGCGGCTTTCCTGCCATGCAAATTCCTTCCCCTTCAACGTCCACACTTGATCATTACTCCGCGAATTTAGTTCTCACTGTCAGAGATTCGCACTTTTCAATATATCCATCGACCTATCTTTTTATCTCGCCCTCCCTGGCTTTGCTTTGCATTTTATTTTATTCTCGGCTACTTTTTGATGGATTTTTTTCTTCTCGGAGTCCCCCTTTCCCGCGATTTGGTGGATAGGCGGCGGGCCCTGTTATGCACACAGGCTGACACCCCTTCATCCGCAAAAGTCGATAAGGGGGACTTCTTGCCTTCTTTTTTGCAGCCTCCTATCTGCAAATTCCGAAGGAGGGAGAGAAAGAGAAAATAGAGAGCTCTCTCACCCTCCCCGAGAGAATTATGAAGACGATACACTCAGCTATAAAACTATTTACTGGAGGGTTCTTCCTTTTTTTAATGCGCCCACTGTCATTATTTTTTTGCCAGCTAGATAAGGATAGGCACGTAAAACTGTAAATGAATAACTTTTCTTTTAAAGCACGCCATACGGATTTTTTTTTTCTGAAACGTAGCGCTTAATATGTGTGACAGAAAAATAAAAGTTTCGAATTTTACACTTTTTAAAGGCGTTAAAATAATATATTTAAGGGAGACTATTCTTGTCTATGTAAATATAAATATGGAAGAGTTGAGTGTGGATTTAACTACTATAGATATTTATAGTTTTTCCCTTAGAGAAATGACATGAGAATTTGTTGGTCGTTGATATATTCTTTTCAAATTTAAAATTAGGCAATTTACATTAGCTATTCTATTTATTTTATGTACTTTGCATAGTAACCAATCTTTGTTATAAATTTTATACATTGCTTTAAAAAAAAGCAATACTACTACTTTTCACGTTCGGATATCTCATAATCATACGCATAATTATTTACAAAATTCAACATTTTCTAATTTGAATACGATGACGGAACCACTAATATATAATAGTTTCAATTATAACAGTTTTAACTTTTGATATAGGATGTAAAATTAAAGTGTTTTTTAAATCGAATGATAAAATATGAAATGTTTTTTTTAATGTATGAAATATTTACAAATATTTCATTGTGATATAAGATTAAAATTATTTATGCAAGTTAGATAAGTATTTTCCTTAGCTCTCGGAGTATTCAATGAATTCTGACAAAGTACAAAATGTTTTTGATATTATTGAGTTAATATTTTGTAAAATGTGAATAAGGCATCATTTTATAAAATACAGATAAAACTTAAAAATGTTCAATTAAAAATATTATACAATATGAACATGTTTAGAGATTCACCAACTCCTCTCATCAGCAGAAGTAAGACAAAGTTTGTGTGCAATGCAGATTGAAAATAAATCCAGTAATGAAAGTATTGCCAAAGAGCAAACACATTATTTCATTTTGTTAGCGTTCACTATTGTGTGCCATCAAACGGGAAAAACTGGAACGGCAAAAGTCTCAATGAATGAATCAATATTGCTAAAAATGTGAAAAAGGCCCCCAGGAAGTCAAGTTCAATTGGAGAGGGGGGTTTGCAAATTAAATGCGTATACCTACCTCTGTTGGAATCCACATTTAATTTGCAAACCTATTTCTCCTATCCAATTTGACTTTCTGGTGGCTTTTTAACATTTTTAGCAATATTGATTCGTAGGTTAATGACACTTTTTAACGTTCCAATTTTTCCCGCTTACTGGCATACAATATTTAACTCCATCCGATTTAAATAATTTGTCTGTTTTTTCAAAATGCTTTCAATACTGAATTTATTTGTATTCTTTTTGCACATGGACTTTTCTTACCTTCTGCTGATAAGGCGTGATTGTGTCTCTCGAAACATGTTCAGATTGCATAATGTTTTTAATTGCGAATATTTGAGTTGTATCTGTTTTTATATTCTTAATGCAATGTTCTAGACGACTTTTTATCTTAAGGTATCATTTAACAGTTTCGATTATAGTAATAGAATATGGATTAATTTATTAAATTATATAGATTACAAAATCTTATTATAGCTTCTGATTGTCTAGCTTGCAATAAAAGAAAAAAGTTTCATATAAATTCAGATGTTTGAATGTGTTTAACAAAAAAATTTGGAGGATATAGTTATATTTTTGAAGAATAACAAATTCATGCTTAGTTTACTTTGGATTATTTTCTGGTATAAACTTTCATAAGTTTTGGATATTTCCACAAGAAATGCATTTAACGTGACTAACATACCTTAAAAAAGTAGAGTCGGCATTATTTTTTTTATATATATATATATATATATATATATATTTGTTGTTTTTGTCATTGGAATATGCCTTATTAAAAATTAGATTTAAGAATCCATCTGGAATTTTTAAATGAGTTTGAAAATAAACGCATGTGTATTTGGCCGAAATGTTCTGAATATGACAGCCAGTTGACAGGAGAATTTCTAGCAGAGTGAATCCAAGAAATGCAATCTAAAAACAGACCAAGAAAGGAAGCTTCATTCGATATAGTTTTAGATTTAATAAAATAGTCAGATACTCCTGGTTTTGTTTTGCTTTTCCAAAGTTTAATTAAATTTGCTTTAAACACTACTAAAAATAGAGATTGAAATAACTAATACCAGATAAACTAAAAAAAATAACTAAAAATTAAAAAAAAAACTTAAAAACAAATAATCTGAAAAATTATTGCTTAAAAGGTGTTTTATTTTATAATAGATATTTTATAATAGATGCTTAGAAAAATCATGTTTAGCTTCATAACTATTTCATGGACTTTCTAAAAAGGGGTTAGAATTTTTTTAAGGTTTGATATATATAGTTGTTATATATATAATAAAAGAATTTAGAAGATTACAGAATTTATGGGGACTTTATATCTATTATAAATAAAAATGTTAAGCTTTGATTTTTATAGAAATACAGTTTTGTATATTTTATAGGTGTCAAAAAGGTATACATTGTAGGTACTAAAATAATGTATAATTTGTAGCGGATACAATAATGACATAAGTTCAGCAAAATAATTTCAAATAGAATGAGATAAAATAAATAAGCCTATGATGTATAATTTGTACTTGTGCTAGAATAAGTTTTATGCACACGGCTTTTTTTGTTCTAACATATGCTAATTTCAACAGAGTCTATTTGAGCAAGTTAAGGTCTGATATTTTTTCATTTTCAGCCGTTTGACGTGTCGGCCTAATTTTATTGACTTTCTACCTACAAAACAATTGTCTAAAATTTTAATTATTTTTGGGATTGCGAAAGTAACACTCGATTAACTCTTTGTGGTCGAGGAGCGACTTTCAGTCACCACTGTAAGACATTCTTCAATTATGCAGAAATTCATCTCGAGTTGCTGGTTGGCGCGAGCAAAAAAGATCTCGACCGCAAAGGATTAGCACGCAGAATAACCCTAAACAGTAGGCATATACTTTAAAAAACAACAACAGGCATTATTGCGTAAAATAAATAAACACACAATTGGTACAAGTTGATTTTAGTATCCTACGTATTACTTGAAAAATCGCTTTTGGTTTTTAAATTTATTCAATGAATCATTTATACTTTTAAGAATTTAAGAAGATCGATAAAGTATTCAAACACACATTTGCCATTGACAACTTATATTTTAGCCTTCGATATGCTATATTTATTTTCTAATCTGAGAATTAGCTGGGCTCTGAGGAAGTAACTTGAATAACTTAAATTATAAATACTTTTAATACCTTTTCGATACATTATTACCCACACTACTATATTTCTAATCTCACATTTTAGTTTACCTAATGGAAAAAGTTGTTTCCAATAATTGACAATTAGAACTGAGAACAAATTATGTTTTTATTCGACCACAAACAACCCCATGTGACAGTTCTCCAGAAGGTCTGGGAATAATGTCTATAGCCCGAAGCGCATACAATTAAAATATTTCTAAAACAGAAAACTTTGATGATTTGAAGCAATAGTTTATAGACATTTCTTCTCAATGCAATTGCAGGTGTTTTCGAACTGAAACAGCCTCAGCTCTTATTAACTTAGAGTTATTTGAAATAAAATGAGTAATCATCGAAAACAACTCGAGTAATTGACAACACGCTATATCTCATTAAAGACCAATCGGTTTTATTTATTTATTGCTTTACTGAGGAAATTTTAAATCTAAACGGAAGAGTTATTGATTTTCTTTTAATTTTTACACTAATATCTCCCGAGGCAATAACCAGTACGAGTCTTCTAAGAAATTGTGTTCATGCGATTCGTAGGTGCTTCTTTTCTTATTATAACGAAATCAATTAAAATTGATCCTTGTTCTGCGATCTGGACTAATTAAGAACTCTTTTAATTTTATTTCCATCTATTCGTCTAAGTAATCAAATAAATTGAAGCTTTTCTATTTATTCTTGTTCCACAACGTTTGAGGAATACAAATTTAGACGAGTTAGAAAGAGCTATAGAACTATTTCTTTGAATTTTGCACTTTGGGTGTCATTCTTTGGATAGAAATCTCCAGTTTATCAACACAAGTGAAAAAACTAAAAAAAGAATGCATATAAGGATATATTATATATAGTATTATTTCCCCCTGTTTTGTATTCAGTGGCCTAAAATTTGTACCTATAAGTTAAGTTTAATAAATGGTAGTTGTAATAAGACATTTTTCAAGATGTGCAGCCAAATTTTGTTTTGTACTTGTAGAAGTTTATACAATAGATCCCAAACTATTATGTGTAAAATTATAAGAATGTGGATTTCAATACAGAACAGCCATACACTGTTCATTTTTAATAAAGAAGGAATTTATATAACCCAACGCATTCATCTTAACCTGATTAAAATATAGAGTTTTTCATAAGTAGATATCTTAAACTTCTTAATGATATTCTTTACTTAAGGAGATTTCCGGAAAATTCCGTTGAATGTAAGGTTGCATTAGTTTTCTAATATAGGTGTGCAAAAGCGCTACTCAATCATTGACAGGTGCGATGTTTGCTGGTAATATAAACAAGATAATGGTAAGGACCATTCTACACGGAAGTGATAAACACAAGCTAGCTTTTGCATATGGTTCAGCGTTTGGTGGATACCATGTGCTTTGTATGCTCCAATCTCAGGGCCATCTGCAGAAGTTCGCGCGCATTCATCATTCTCATTGTATATAATGGGCTAATAAATATTATAATGTGATATTTCTTACAAATTAATAATTTTATCGCGTACATTTTTTTAAATAAACTGGGGAATATAAAAATACTTTTTTATTTATGAGGGCATCATTGCCATCATAAATAAAAAATATTTTTGCAAGGTGCTACTTGGAATAACTCCTTGCTTTAAATGAAACAATATATTTTTTAACTCTCAAATGAAACTTTAATATGTTTTGAAAGTGTTTAAAAATGTGTAGTTTATGTATGTATATAAAATTAAGTTTATTATTTTAGCAACTCTGAGCATTACTCAAAATGCTTTCGTACTCTATAACATTAAATTTATCTTAAATTCGTAAACGTTTTAGTTTTTTCTTGTTAAATTGTTATGCTGCTTGGTGTTGTAGTACTGCTGTATTATTGCAAACAGAAACAAATTCACTTAGTTTACTTTAATATATATATATTTTTTTTATATATTTAGAACTTATTTACTAATATTTCACATGGCTTTTTCCAACATCGTTTATTAACTTCCTTTACTATAATTTGTTTTAAAAATAATTTTAAAATTGTTATATTGCACTTCATTTCATAATAAGGCTTAAATATATATTTTGCGACGCTGTTTTGAATTTTGCTCAAAAATTTGCATACTACACCGCTAGAGAAGCTCTGTGCTAATATCTATCCAAAATTCTCTCACTTAATGCAGCTGGGGGTTAACACCGGTTGCAAGCTGAAGAGATTAGATACTTTCCCTTCATGTCTTGGGAGAGAAGGACGCCAAATTGGTACAATTATTGATTTCTTCCTCCCCCACCCCGTATTGATGAGAAAATTGCTGCACATTTCTTTTAAAAGCTGATGATTAGAGACTGGGAATTTCGACATCTCCATTGTTACGTTTTAATTATACAGCAATATTGAAATAAGCAACCCCTTCAAGGCGAATTAATTGAATGTAGTAATTATTATTTTTTAAAGCAGCTATTCATTTCGTGAAGAAATGCATCAGCGTTAAGAAAACACTCGTTCGGTTCCATTTGTCTTTGAATTGTTTAAAGGTATCGCGAATTGCTGTATTTGTATTTATGTTAGTCATTTTCGGTAATTGGTTTCATTTTTCCATTTTATTTTTATTGCTTTCAGTAAAAGTTTCTTCTTTACCAAGAGGGGTATTTTCTTTGGGATTCTACAATTAGCATTTGGGTTTGTTTGTAACCAAGTGAATTAAGTCCTAAAACAGAGTTCGGATATAAGAGTGTTTAAAGTTTTCTGCAACTCGCTCGGGCTGTAATCTTAAGTGTAATGGCATTTGACTTATTATTGGACACATATTAAACTAGGTTTCACACCTATTTGTAAAATAATAGGTATAAATGTATAGAAATAAAACATGGTGCTAGTTCAGTTTTAGATTTTTGGAACTTGCACCACTTAGATGATATCTTGTTATTTATTGGTTGAAGTATGCGTTCAACTTGTTATCTTACAAAATTAATTAATAAAGCTTTGTATTATTAACAGAGCTTTTAATGTTGATGCAAATGTTTTTCAGCCTATTACAAGAGTGGCGTTTCATATTACACACATAAAGTTTAAAGATAATAAAATTAACAAAAAAGGTTACTATGGACGCAATATTTGAAAAAACTCTTTTGCTTTTAATGAAAAATAATTATTTAAAATCATATACGCATCCTAATTAAATATTTTATTTAATTTGTTTTAATTATTTTTTTATATTAGTATTTTAAGTATGTCTTATAAACCCTTCAATGTTCTGGTATTAGTAAATTCAGATAATGATTTTTATACATCTGTACCTCGGAGGGTACATAATACTATGTCCATTTTCTTCTAAATTTTTCTGGTTAAAATTGTCATATATGTTATGTGTTTTTCACACGCTTTACACAGGTATAAAATACTACCTTCTATTTGAATTGCCAACGGATATATTATTTTTAAAGAACTCGATATTAATAGAAACCTATAGGCATATAAAACGTTGGTAAGCTCTCCTGTGAAATATTAAAAACAGATGTCATATACCTCCGAGGTACAGATACAAGTTTTTAAAATGAGGACTTTGCTTTTAATGTAAACAGCACAGCATATTAAAAAACAATAAATATAACAGATGTGCTACATTTTTAAGAAACTTCAAAAAACAAAACAAAAAGTTTAATAACAACGAAATCTAAGTAAAATTAATCCCTTAATCAAATTTAATTCCTTAAATTACCTCATAATGACTACTATCTTTCTAAGTCAAGAATTCTATTTTTCTATTCATTACTCTTTGATTTAATTCCATACAATCGACAAAAAATGAGTAATAAAAAGAATGATTAGAAAGCATAATCCAATAACATCTCAATTGGAATAGAACATTACGCTTTAATAGCGAGGCGTACAAGTCAGATAAGGTTTCTCAGTCTCCTTAATTCCATTAATTCGGTCTTAAGAATGTGACGTGTAATCGGATCCATTCTAATATGAAAATATCAATTCATTCGGAAAGAGGAAGGGATGGGGGGTTAATTCACAGTTGAAATTCAACCTTATCCCACTAAAAATTAATAATGAGTTGAATTTGATATAGATACGAGTAAGTTAATTGAAATGAGGAGTCATCATGTGCAGAGAGTAAGAGGTGTTCTATTACTTCGGATTTTTTTTATTATGAATTAAAAGGTAATGCTTAAATCTAAAATGGGTGAACTTTTTCTTGTAGTAAAACAACTTTTAATTAGAGAATTATGAAACACATCTCTAATTTTTTGTGATTGGGTTAATTAACAAGTTAAATTAGTATTACGTTTAAAACATGACGTGTTTTTTATATAGTGCTGTTGGATATTACTTAAGTTTAATTGAGTTGAGTTTATTAAACAGTGCATACCTAAGTACATTAACAATTATGCTTTACCTTTTTATTTTACTTAGTTGTACTTAGATTATATTAAAATTATTTATATACGCTATTTTTTTTCATTTAAAATACCGATTACTATATAAAAATATATAATTTTAAATTATGCATAAGCATAGAGGTATAGTGATAGACAGTGATGGTGGTTCTCAAATAATTGGCAAATAAATTGAAAATTTGTATAAATTATATATTTGTTGTTTCGATTTCTAAACAATGCATTATCTAGACACATTGTATGCACCTTTTTTTGTTACGTAATACGGTTATCAGTAATTTAATTTCAAATATAAAAATGGATTTTCAAAATGTAACATAATAAATAAAATTATATTCTTTATATGTTTCAATACTTTGTCTTTAAACATACATGAAAGTATAAATAATAAGTCAATCATTTTTAATAAAACCAAACTATTCAAAAATACAGTTTATTTCCCGAAAGGTAAAATTTTATGTCAAAATGTAAACGAATTTTGACGGGGGATAATACAACATTATTTCCAATGGAGTTATTAATAATAAGATGTATATCTTATTATAATACAATATTAAAGAAGTAATCAGATAAACAGAATGAAAAGTATTCTTACATAGTTAATGGCATCATTATTTATCCTTGAATAGAAATTTCGAAGGAGGAACATGCAAGAAATAAAGTTATATTCTATCTTCATTATTTGGATGCAAACGTTATTAAATAATACATTTAATGAGATATAGCATCATGACTATAATTGTAAAGCAACGTTTATATTAAATATGTATGTATAATAGACATCCATTTTTAATCCACGGATATGCCTCTGGACCTCGGTGCTGACGATATGAAGTAGACGGATTGGGTTCGATTCCCGGTAAGTCCTGGTTGTAATTGTTGAAATTTATTGAAAGTGATTGATAAAGGCAGCCTAGGTAGGCAAGCAACTACTCTTTTTATTCATATTACTTGTTTTGTAGTACATGTATTTTCAAAAATGAAACTTATGAATTCGGAGCTATGATAAGAATGGAATGGAATCAAAAATGACTACATTAGACTTATTTTTAAGTACCTATTTTTAACAGTGTACACTTTGTTACCTAAGAAACTCTTAGACAGCCTAATTTTAAGTATGCTAAATCATTGCAGAGATTGCATTTCAGTCAAGGGACCAGAGATTGCATTCAGTCAACATACCAAGTTAGCACTGTCCATGTATTTCCCCCGAAATTATCTCAATATTTCATATATAAGTTTTTTTAAAAGATGTCTTTTTATTATTTAAAAATAAAATTGTTATACAAATAGGCAATTTCAGCTTTAAAAATATATTGGATATTATGAAATAAAGGTATTGTGAAATGTTCATTCTTCATACCTCAAAAATAATGCGAGCTACATTCAATTTTATGGTTTTAATTTTTCCTGCCAGTATATCAATGTTCATCAACCAGTGAACAATTTCAAATTTTCCAAAAAGTTTGATCCTCAGGTCAATAAATATTTAAAATATATATATTTGTCCGCTTTTTCGAACAGGTTACAACTTTTTAATTTTTAAAACAATCTGCTTTTTACTCCCAAATGGTATTCTAAATCTTTCATTCAAGCTACCATTAATTTTTATATGTTTGGTAGTTTTTTTCTCAAATTCAATTAACGGAATTATAGACAAAGATTTATCATTAGGTTTACCACAGGATCATTACGGCAAATGAATACACTAAAGTTCATATGACACACCCCAAGAATATCTTAAATTAATTACCGATTGTTGTGTCTGATGAAACCGCAATTCTGTCTGGTCCATAAAAAAATAACACAAAAATGCCATCATTAGTACGCTAAAAGTTGGAATACAACCAAAAGTAATCGGTGTTATGCGCATCAGAAGTATATGGAAGGGGCAAACAACCAGTACAGAAGTTTGATTTGCTGATGATTAATACAAGAAAAGAATAAAGCCATGAAAAGAAGTACAACAAATATTCTCTGTTTGGAAGTGGACGGTAGATGAGTCATTAATCTCTCCACAGAAGGTTAAATGTACACAGTAGCATAAGTAAAAGAATGTATACCCAAGTATATATTTTTATTTTATAGGGTTTGTTTACGTGAGCATTCAATATTGATGAGTAGTTTCGAAATTTATATTGATATGATACCACCACTAAAAAAATATATATAAATTAGGTGTGACAAACAAAAAACCAGATAAATAAGTTATGAGCCGTTGGATTTAGAGTAGTATGAAGTATTTTAAGCGACAAAACATATTTTTGCGTATTTAACACCTTTAATAAAGTATAAATCTCATATACCAAGTAAATAAATTAAATAATACATATTAAATGACCCAATCATGTAAATAAAACAGTTTCAATAAATACATTTTTTGACGTGTGTGTCCTTTAAGTTTATCCATATTTATTTCACAAAACAACAAACTATGAAAATAAAACTACAAATCTCCTAATGCACATTTCAACATTTGTGTCAAATTGAACAACAAAAATATATTTAAATAAAAAAAATACGGAACCTCTTTCCAAAAGTTTTTTCTTCAGAAAAGTGCTTTCAAAAAGGATTACAACTGATGTTTTTTTCATGGAAAAACCTTTCACTGCGAAGGGAACGAAAACCTCACCTGATATCCTCTAAAAAGCATTCTAGAGCCAAGGTATATACTTCCAGAGTATATATACTACCCGTTTCTTGTATCGAAATATCCCTCCCTAAAAACATATTCTTCTGGAGGGGAGCTTTAATCATATCAATCATGTCACTACGCGTTTACATGTGCTTTTTATACCCACTTCTTTATATCCAAGAAAAGTTTCATTGGAAAATTGGAACCCGAAAGTTAGAAAGAAAAAAATAACGCCGGATAAAAAATATATCATATCCCACTTCTAAATATCTCGATCTTCCGTCTGTAACAAGATGAAGTACCTGAAAATGCAAAAAAATCCTAAGTAAATTATGTATTGATTCTCCTTCCTTCTTCAAAATCTAGAAAAAGATCTGTTTCTAGCGCCCCTAAAGGTTTGATGGTCACATAATCGACCAACTTGCTTTGGATATCCCCCATCCTTAGCTATCAGAGAGCTTCCCCTTTTTGCCGAGCGATAAGCCACCGCATGTTACGCCGCCCAGTGCTTTTATCGAAATAGCTGCAGAGCTATCTGCCACAACCTTTTAGGTACGGACTATGAGACTAATTAGAGGTACACTGTTCGGGATTTTAGGACTGCCAAACCTAAAGTTTCGAAATCGCCTTAGCAGCGACAAGACATCGCCAAATCGCTATATATTTTTACCATGTCCCATAAGGCATTTTAAAAAACAATAGTTTTAATTCATTGATATGCGAAACACGTCAAAAGTATTAAATTTACAATCACAGACTAAGCATATCAGATTTGACCCTCAAACAGTACGATGAGGGTCGGATCTGACCCAATGACTCATTATCCCTCCCCATTATCGTGCGACAGCGTATGTTCGAACTTTTAAAGTTTTTTTTACTAACTTCTAAAACTAGGTACATAACTAAATTACCTAATATAACATATACAACATTTCGTATAAAACTATCGTACCGTTGAGGGTTAAAACGCATAATGGTTAAGGGTATTTCTAGCAAGCAATATTGTTATAGTTTTAAATGTATACATAGTGTAGATAGCAAAATACTTAGAGTGAATATTTTAAACTGTTATTAAATTTTTTTTAATAAGGTCACATTTTTTAAGAGTCAAAATTACTGTTTTTAGAATTTTAAATTGTGTTTGTCTTTGAGTTACACGATAGCCAAAGAAAGGATTTTGATGGAATTTAGATGAATGTGCGTACAGCTAAAAGTAATGGATACCTTATAGGTCAACTTAAAAAAAATACCGCTTACATATTCTGTAGGTCATTATTACGCGGTAATAAGTAACAAAATTAGAGAACATGTGCTTAAAGCTATGTTTTGTACAATAGGATGATTAAAAATTTAAAAATTAGTTATATAATATTTTTTTGTTGTTGAAGTAAATGTTTTTCTTATAAGACAGCTTGATTAGTATCGGGGAATAGTTGGAAAATTTAATATTATACCAAGCTTATTGGTCTTTAGAGTTGATTGACAAAATAAAAAATTACTTTTAATTTGCATGTTCAACAAGATAATGAACATATTTTAATAATGGTTACAATAGTTGTGATTTGACTAGAATGTACTTAAAAGTTGTTTAAAACTTCAAAAGGTGTCTATAATTGATAGTTTTATAGTTTTTGCAATAAAAAATGCACTTTAGATTTTTTTTGTTCTATTAAATAATTATAATAATTATGTTTTTTTTTTAAATGTAAACTTCTATTGAAATGTAATTCATAAATTAGCATTTTTATGTTGTATATTATCTCGTAATTAGTATAAATTTCAGTGCATACATAATTTTTCTTAAAGAATAAGTGACAAAATTTCGGATGCTTTGAATTCTTGTCTCTAAAACTGCATATAGGGTGAATTCCCCAGTTACCGACCATTTGGAAAGAATATTTAAATCTATCAGCATATCGCATTATGTTTTTAAAATTTCTTTCAATCAATGTAACTCAAAGGCATTTAAAATTTAGGTAAATTTAATTTACAGTCTAATGCGAGTTTAGTAGTCATACGTTCGGCCCTGTTTGGAAATTGGTGCATTCACCCTAAATTGAAATAAGATGAATAAATCTACAAATCGGCGAGTTTTCGCCAAACCTAGCAGCATCAGACTTTACGGCTGAAGAGTTCCCCTTTATTCCGATAAGGGAATCGGAAAGCGGTTTGGGGGTTTATGCACAGACGACGTATTTTTCAACTAAGAAAAGTCCAAGCAGCCTGCGATGTCCTTCGCACAATGGATATCGTGAATGAGGGTTTTCGAGCAGAGATTTTTAAACGGATATTGACATTTGGTGTTAAGCCATGCCAAAAGCAATAACGCGTTTTATACAAAAAAGTAAAATTCGGATATCAGTTATGTTTAATATCGGGATTTTGCTGAAATACGTTTAATCAGAATACATCGACGAGTATATACCAATTTAGTCGCAATCATGTATACATTTATTACACATATAATTCTGTTACAGGGCGATTCAAAAGTAACAGAAAAAGTAAAACTTTAATTATTCACGAAGTAAAGACAATAGCATCATACGGTTTTCACCATTAGTTAAAATAAGAACTGAAGTGATGAATCCCGTTAGCGAAAATTTACTTTACCGTGGTGCGCGGATGAATACTGCTCAGAAGACTAAGTGGATAAAACATTCTACCTTGACTCTTCCACCGTCAGACGTGTTGCGGCAGTCTCGAATATTTGATTAATATATTTTTGTTTTCCTTGTAAAAAAACAATTATGGCTAAAAATAAATGTCTTTTTGAAAGACAATAATGGGGTTTTAAAACAAGAATTTTTTGCACTTTATCATATGTCAAACACCATGCGAAAAGACTATATTTTCTACCATGACTCAAAAGAGTGTAAAGCGGTCGTGCTGGCTTAGTCTATTCTTCCGTTCTTATTTGGCTCAATGGTTTTCACAGATATGCACAGATTGAGATGGGATTTTATTTTAATGACGACAAAAACTATTTAAAAAATTGTTAAATATTTCGTCGATAGGTGGCTCTTTAAATTTGTTAATACCGAGGAGAAGCATTGTTTGCGACATGTTAATAGATGTCAGACGTGGTACGACACTCTGCATAGCATCAGAGTGTTTTAGTAATAATTTATGTTATATGACAACGAGTTGTTTTGTTCTGTATGACTTATGACGATTTAAATGGCAACATACAGCAGATCCAAGACGACTACACCTAAAGCGCCGCCTCTCGATAACAAATGTAACTATTTTGGCTATGGAATGTCTTGTTGTTTAAAAAAAAATTATGTCTTTCTGTGTATTTCTGCAGAAACGGAAATGTAAATCAATCATGTTTAAAATTTCTAGCAATATTAATGAAGGTATGGACAGAAATTATTCAGTATTTATTTTAATTCCAAAGTGCAAATTTTGGCTATAAATTCTCTACTTTTATTTGGATGAAAGTCTGATTTATTATCTAAATGAATATATAGTATTATAGTATAATTATCATCCCCATATGTGCATGAAAATTTTCCGTATTATTAGTTTGTCTCCAATGTTAATATTAGAAAGTGGTGAAATGTATATTACAGAGACAGAGGATCCTTTTTGATATTTAAAACAAATTTATCGATTACCAATTATTAAAAATGAATCTCCCTTTCAATACCTACTTAAGATATGGCTCGAATAAGACCGATTGGTAACCGATTAGTGAACTTTGACAGTATGTCTACAAATTGTAAAATTTTTATTCTTTATATTATATGTTCATTGTGATTACAGGTCAATGTCTTTCTAGCGGTGAGTAGTCGGATACTTTGATTAGATTAACGTTAACGTTAGATTTTTGTTAAACTTAGTTTTGGTAAAAAATAATACATTAGCGATTATGCTCATTTTGTTTTGTATTCTCAAATTCCGATAAATTTTTTTATACACTTAAGAGTTAAAAAAATAGTAATTTTAATGCTTAAATTATACAATAATGTATTAATTATATTACTATCAGTAAAATAGCTATATATTAAAAATATCAAATGCTCTGACCCGTACATTTTAAATGCTTTTTATATTTAACCAAAATGCACCCAATTTTCTTGTGCGCGTTTTGTATGGCAAAAATTTTACTGCGCATATTTCTCTAATATGATTTCAATTCCAGTTTAAACTAATCTATGCTTAAAAAGCTATTTAGAACTAACAAGTTTTTCAGACTGAATTGTACTCAAACATTTGATTTCTGTATTTTATTTCAAAACTAAAGTCTACTTTAAATTGTTCAAGTGTATTTTTCTTTTTGAAATAACTTCATTTTGCTTTTTTGACTTTTCATAGAATCGTGATTGATTTTAAACTTTCAAAGGAATTTTTTTGGTAAAGTTTTGAACAAAACAGAGTGCAATTTGGAACGGCTGTCTTTTTCTATGAGAAAATATATTTTTATTGTTTATGCATTAGTTGGTTTTTACAAATATCTATAAGTTTTGAGTTTTATTAAACTTAACATGAAAGAAAATATTTTAATTTAAAAGTGTTTAAAGCTATAAATATTTTATTATTTTTTAAATAATTCATAGGGTGAATGTACCGATTCCCGACCAGTGCCGAACCTTTGACTACTGAACTCCCATTAGACTGTCAATTAACAGTAATGAATTACTGCTATTTTTTTTTTCATTATGTATAGTATGACCAAAAATATCGTTGAAACTTAATAATTATTATAATATGCATTTAATTTAATAATTAAATTCTATCTACGAAGTTTTCGAGACACCATTTCCTTAGTGTAAATATCATTCAGGTTTCTCCAATCCATTCTATTCTTATCTGGTTTTATTGTAATTCAGATTACACTTGCGAAGTCAGATTAACGATGATTCTATCATGCGGCACTTTGTGATTATGATATTTTTTATATCTCAAAATTCTGAATACTAGTTGAAACAAACAAAATATAGTTAAAACATCCTAATTCATTGCCTTATCAATTGTTTATCTCAGTCTATTTCTGGATATCATCCAAGCAGCCCATGTTTTTTCATAATTGTTATTTTTTATTTATTTTATTCATGGTTTTCACTTAAAATCCCTAGCTATGTTGGGACATGCTAGTGTTATATATTTTTAAAACATACTATTTTACTTGCTGGAGCAGCTATTTTAATATTACTTGTGTAGATTAATTCGTAAATAGTTCTCTATTTACTAAATGTAATTCAGGTTGTAGCGAGAACTGCTTGTTTACCAAGAATTCCAGTTGCCTGGCTAACCAGGCATCTAAGTGCAATCAGGCATTCGTGATTTCCCCTACTCAGCCAAGCAGCCGTTTGATCCAATCAGAGTCTGGGCAACCGGTTTTTCGAAAAAGTTTATGTATTTCAAACCTAGGTTTGGTTTGGTTAATTAACGTCGCACTCGAGCTGCACAGTGGGCTATTGACGACGGTTCGGGGCCTATCTCGAAGGAAAGACCCGGGAATTTCGAAAGACCCTCGTATTTTTGGACCATGGTCAGATAAAGAGGACAACACCTGAGTTGACACCCGACGCAACCTCAATAGGTGTCAGGACAGTGGACCCCGATCAGATTTATCGTGCACCAGTCCCGTATACACGCCAGTATAATTTGTTAGATATTCTGGACGACTTCCTAATATTTTTGAAGTGAAGCTGCAATTTAAGACCTAGAATGAAGAATGATTTATGTAAATTTTGAATGTAAATCTCTAGTGCTATATAAACCGTAACGGATTTTGTATATGCTGCTTATCTTAACTTGGGTGTAAACAACTGCCATCTTTTTTTATGATATCCCCGCGAAATAAAGGTTTGGTTGGTTTTGTTTTGTTAATTAACGTCGCACTAGAGCTGCACAGTGGGCTATTGGCGACGGTTCGGGATCAATCTCAAAGGAAAGACCCGGAAACACATACACATTCACACACACATTCATACATGCACCTCGTTATTTGAGAACCATGGTCAGATGACGACGCGAAATAAAGATATTTGTCCAATCTGTGTCGTTTTAATGTTAACTGTATTAACTAATTTTTATTTGTTGCTCTTGCACTTAATATATTAAACGTACTTGTAAACTGGGTAAAAAACATAACTATTTCCATTTTTAAGAACATAAAACCTATATATAAACACATTTTAGTGAATTTTCTGGTAACTAAAGCATCAAAGCATAAATAGTTTGATTGAAACAACTAAATGCTGTTTAATAACTATTTCGAATGGAAATAGATTCTTTTTTTACATATCAGAATGTTACAATGTTACAGAATATATAAACTCAACAGACATTTAATAGTTTTATAGAATAAAATTTAACTCTAAAAATGCTTGCACAAATTAACTTTGCAGCAATAATTTGAACTTACTGTGGTTTAGAATAATACTATTTAATCTCTTTAAAACCTTTCGCATTATAATATAGCTCACACAGTGGATAGTTTATAAATTCTTTATTATAAACAACGGTCGCAATCCGTGAAACTCAAATCGCTAACACGGAATTTAAACACATAATGTAAACAACCGTGCATAATCTGTATAACACATTTCCCCAATATTGTGTGTCCAGTTAATTTACATATATTTCAGAACCCCTTCGAACAGCGGAGGGATTTGAGTTTATTTCAATTTCCAAACTGAATACTCAACGATTTAATCTCACACGTAGCAGTAGACAATAAATTCGAATAGATTTACGAGGCCTCCTCCAGTTGACCAGTGGATAAAAGGCGTTCAGCTGGTAATCAGTGGATTTCTAGTTTGAGGCCGTTTGGAGGACGTGACAAATACAAGTAAGAAAGTAGTGATCTTGCGATCGAAGGGTTGCCAGCTTCGCTACAAAAATACAATGAGATTAATTATATCTCAAGACATCAATAACATATCAATTTGTTGTTCTCAAATTTGCATTTGTTTTAGAGTCAAAATAATTACAATTGTGCTGAATAAGTTGTCTGAAATGGCACACACGTTACGCTGGAATATCTACATTAGCGTACGAGAGTGCGATTTCAACTAAATTGCTTCTCACAAACATATTTTATTGGAGAAAAAAATAAACAGTTCCAAACTGCGCTTATTGATGCCGTTGTTCTTTAAAAATCAGAAGTATAAAAAATTAATACAGTAACAGATAATTATTTTTGTCATAATCCTTTGTTATGTGCTATCCTCTAATATATTTCATATGTGTGTGCCCAGTTTAACACGTTCACGCCGGCGCGGGCCACCGGTGGCCCGCACTAGATTGTCTCATCGGGCGGCGCGTACCACTGGTGGTACGCACTAGATTTTGCTATTAGACGCTGAAAATTAAAATAATAAAAATTCGCTGTACTACTGAGCAAACAGAAAGCGCGTGTGCAGGTGTGAACAGGCAAAAATCGTGCGCCGCCAGATGAAGCGCGGCATTAATTTGAGCGCCGCCTCACAGAAAAACAAATTAAAATCGGCGCCGGCGTGAACGTGTTAACTAATACACGCAGGTAGGTTTTTCGCTGTTAATTGTTATTTCTACGTCACAACAGCAATATGAATCTACAAACTAAAGAAACGCACGTGTAAACCAAACGGTAGAACAAGTAGCGCCTTTTGTTCTCGAAGTTCGATTATTTAACATTTAATTTATTTTATTTACTTGAACAAAATGTTTCATTGCCCGAAACATTTTAGCCACCCACCTTGTATTTCTTTTAACTTAAAAAATAAAATTTTCAGTTTTAAAGCAGAGTCAGTCTCGTATAAAAACGCGAAATTTGATACAATTGCAACTTACTTTGTAGTACAATGAAATAATTCCGTTTTATTGAAAAAGGGAATATCCTGAAAATTCCCTAAAAACATACTAATTACAACGTTAAACGTGTTTTATTAGAAAGTTTTATCGTGGCATGCGAAAGAGCAATGTATAAACTAAGTCCCATGGGTGATGCTCGAATCATCTCTTAAAGAAATATTTGTCTAAGAATAATTAAGAACATATTCCACACCCATAATTAAACATAAAGATAATCGAGATGAAGTTTTTAAGACGCGCAACTTGTCCCGCGATTGTTTACACAGATGAGTTCTCCCCGCTTAAACTCGCAATAACCTTTCCTTTGTTTACACTTTTTGAGCATCAATTTGAGAGATACATACTGCAACTTTATATCTCTTCAATTTCGAGCTTTACTTTTAGCTCGAAGCGAGACTGCTAAAAAAGGGACACTATTTGTATTATTGCACGCTTTAGAGACTCACTTAAACTTATAACTACTTTTCCCTAAAGTTATAGAAATTGCACAAGTGACTAGTTTTTAATATTCATGAAATACGCGGCTGGGATTTTACGGAACGTTTTTCGTAGAAGCATTTAAATAAATTGTTCTTATCTGGTTTGGGTTGGATATCATCTCTAGAAGTGATTCCCTGAGTTGCATGTTTACTTAGCCCGCATTTGATTATGGAGAGATAGCGCTGGGGATGAGGTAAAGTCTTTTTTATTTGCCGAGATAAGTAAATTGGAAATATAATTGAATTCTCTGTTGAAACAGTGTTTCAAGTATTTTCTTTAATGTAACGCAGGATAAAATACTTCGAAGTTTGCGGAGGGATTTTTTGCATTTTTAAGCGAAGTATGTTGCTCGAAGATTGTTTTGTGCCTAAGGTGCAATCATATCAAGATGAAAGAAATAACAAATTTTACTTTATTTGAGTGTTTCGACGAAAAATTGTGTTAATATTGTAGAGTAATATTGCTGTTCTCAGAATGTTTAAAAATTTACCCCAAATCCATTGATGTTTTGTTTTCTTAATTGATTGTTTTTCCAAGAGTTGATATAGTTTAGTTTATTGTATTTTGTATTGTAATGATATTTAAAATATATTTCGATATTTTGCATTTATATTTTGTTTACATGTTCTCTTTTAATTTCCTGTTTCTTGGGCCCCGAGGATTAAGCATATAGATTAGCAGAAATAAAGCAACCTAAATCAGGAGAGCAAATATCTATTAATCAAATCAAATCGAAGTAAAGACGCAAATTCATTTATTCACTAGTTGGTTATCCAATTGAATTGTAAAACGGTGGTCGACGAATATGACGTGTGAGTAAATAGAAAACTTGAAAGTTTGGTATGGTTTTAGTTAATTAACGTCGCACTATATCTGCACATTGGGCTATTGGCGACGGTTCGGGGCCTATCTCGAATCGTTCCCGCCTATCCTTAATCGTTGTGACAGACAAGACACATAATCACTCACACAGTATACCACGCATTTTAGAACCATAGTCAGATGACGAGGTAACACCATTTTTACTTATCTTGTTTCCTTGATTCTCCAAAACTATAAACTCGTCATCTGACCATGGTTCAAAAATACGAGGCATCGTTCCCGGGTATGTCCTTCGAGATAGGCCCCGAACCGTCGCCAATAGCCCACTGTGCAGCTCTAGTGCGACGTTAATTAACCAAACCAAACCAAAAAAAAAAAAACTATAAACGGCCTCCGTGCCCCAGTGGATAAAGGCGTCAGCTGAGAATTAGAGGATTCCTAGTTCGATTTTGTGTAGTAGTGATCTTGTGATCTATGGGTTGTAAACTTAGCTAAAAAATTCTAGAAAAGTCGTCCAGAACATGCAAAAAATTATCGGCGTGTATACTGGACTGGTGCACTATAAATATGATCGAGGTCCAAAGTCCCGACGTCTATTGAAGGCAATAGCCCACTGTGTAGCTTAACCAAACCAAACCAACCAAACCAAAACCAATTGAGATAGGCACCGAACCGTCGCCAATAGCCTACTGTGCAGCTTTGGTACGACGTTATTTAATCAAACTAAACCAAAAAGATAAACATGTTCATTATTTTTCTGAGGAACTCAATAGACGTCAGGACTTCTTACCCCTATGAGATATATCGTGCATCAGTCCCTATACACGCCGGTAGAATTTGTTGGATGTACTGGACGACTTTATAGTATTTTTGTGGCGAAACTGGCAACCCTCCGATCACAAGATCACTAGTTTTTTACTTTTCTTTGTTAAGTCCTTTGTCTTCTGCTATTTACCTGCACTTGCGGGTAAATAGCAGAAATGTAAAAAATATTTTATTTTGCCCTCAAACTCAAAAATTAAAATGTTTTGACAGTGAGGGCTTATAGTACAGACCGTCACTGGACTTTTAAGGCATTACTCATAATTTTAAGTGTACAAGTTTGTTTTGTTTGTTTGTTTGTTTTTAATTAACGTCGCACTAGAGCTGCACAGTGGGCTATAAGTGTACAAGAAGAAGGCTTAATGTGGTTGTTCTATTCACCCGAATCTACGGCACGGTACAATTTTTTATTTACGGTTTATTTTTTTTAAAATATAAACTTTGTTTTATCTAATTTTTTTTTTACAAAGTAACTATTAGGTTAACAACCTAGTCATATTTCACCTAAGTTCCTTCACTTACTAAAATTTCACTCTATGACATAATTTAATTTACAAATGAATATGAAGATTTGAAACTACTCTTTATTTTATAATATTTCCCAATTACTCCTAGAAAACAAAACCGTAAATTCTACTCAACTCATAAACCCAAAGGGAATCTATTCACCCGTAAGTAACAGGAATCCGGCAATTGGGTATTTTTACGATCAGAGCGCGGTTCCTTTAATCGGTCATAACATATTTTTAAACCGGATCTAAAAAGGTATGAGTTCCAATCATTTATTAAGACCTTCATACATTTTTACTTAGATGTGTTTTCTTTACAATTTTGGAACAGTACAACAAGTTGTTTTTAGAGGGCAATACAATATAAAATATTGTTCCAATGCAGGATGTTTTTTAATAAATTCCTAGATATATCAATAACTTCTAAATGAATGTATTTAAAAAATACTTCTAAAATATATTAATAAAACATTTGTTGAAAGGGGTGTTATTAAATTGAAGATTTTATGCAAGAAAACTGTTTTTGTTTTGAAGATCTATTATATTAAAGGTTTTTTGTTTAAAACCACGTAATATAACAAATTTTCAAAAACTCTGCAAAAAACCTTCAATTTAGACGCATTGAATTTTTTAAGGGAAAATGCAAATTAAAAAAAAAAAAATTGCAAGGCAATTAAAAAGTTTTAATAAAATAACTGCATTTTTTTTGTTTCAATATCCTTTATAAAACATTAATAAACACTACAATCCCTACATTTTCTCAATTTTGATGAAGGTTTTATGGTTGCTTTCCTGCTGGATATCAAACATTTTAACAAATTTGATGAAAAAAATTGTAGCCTGTTATTTAAACAGAAAATGTAGAAATATAAACTAACTAGATAACATTGAATCGTATATCACAGAAAATAAAACCCTACAAAAGAGTTATAATTAACTAATTTGTTTTAGTTGTAATTAACGCATTAGTTTGAGTTAGAATGAACTCATTTGTTTTTGGAGTCTAGTATAAAGTAACTAAAAACTCACCTGGATATGAAATGTGTTAAATAATTTATATTTCCAGTCAGGAAAAGATACAGATTCGAGATGTATCTGTTTCATCTCCCCCATAATATGATTTTTTCCTTAATTAAGTGTCATATTAATGATGTGGCTGATATGGTAATATGATTTAAACAATTTATAAAATTGGAGTGTTTGTTTAAAAGTAATATATTTTGTTCTAAATTGTAGAAAACAAATTTATGCAAACAAATTTAAACATGTACTATGGAGGTAGGGATTGGTGATTATGCATTGAATTCCTTATCCCAAGCACTTTACATATATATATACTATGTAAGTTAATGTATGTGTAGCAAATGATTGTTTATACAAGTCAAATCACCTCATTTATTCAAAGTATGTTCTTCAAAGGCTTAATATAATGTGTTCCAGACAATAAATCTGGCAATGGCCTATTTCCTTCACGGTTTTTGTAAATTATTATTTCCGTTAAAAGTCAGAATATTTTTATTATTTAGAGCAAATCATTTGAGGAAAGAAACATTATTTACAAACATTGAAGTGCAGTTATTTACTTTTAATCAAGCTTGATGACCGTACACCGAATTATACATCACCTCCCCTATTCTTTACAGTTACAAATATACACTTTTAAAACTAATATAAAAGCGGGGATGGTCATTGTTTGGCTGTATCACCTTCAGCTGTGTTGGCAACATAAAACACATTATTATTGCCCAACTACTTAAATTATATTTTAAACAAGTTGCCTTAGGTTTAATGAAAACAAATAAAGTAATTAAAGAACGATTTATTATGCGTAGTTAAACAGCTAAACAATGACCATCGCCCGATAATTTGTGACTACCTGGTATATAGTAATATCGATTTTAATATTTTATTTTTATTCGAACACTTTATTTTTGAAAATTCCTGAATATTATTTTGAAAATAAAAAAATCTTGAAAATAATATTAAAAACCTTAAAATACAAGTACTCTCCGATTTAATCTATTCTTAGAATTTACGAATGTAAGAACGATGCTGCAAGTTTGAACCATTAAAAAAACTCGAAAGTATTTATTAACTATATTAAAGTACATGTAAAGAATTTATATATTTTATAACGTTCATCAATTGTTAAACTCATTTTGCAAATTAGCTTTTATAGATATAGTTAAAAATTACTATACCTACTCTTATCCATAAAGTGTTTTTACTTTCAATAATTATATATGGCAAAATAATGAGATTGATAATAGGAACTATTAAAATGAATGCATAGGCACTCACTATATTTGCATAAAATAGAATAAGCAAATAGCTTTTTAACGACATCAGCTAAAAAAAATAGCGCTCACATCAAAACTTTGTAGCGAACTGCAAAGTTTGATAACAGGAGTTAAATTTCCACTTCTCCTGTTCTTTGATACCTAATAACTTAAAAATGAAGCAACAAAATCCATCTTTAGAAACAGTTTATGAAAGTGGAGGAGGGAATTTCTTTGAAACATTTTTCTATTTGAATGGATGTAAAAAGAAAATCTCAAGCACATTATTTATGATGATAAAGAAGCGGTTGTTGCTAAAAATTAATGTTACTCAAATGTTTAAGGTGAAGGGCAAACATTTATTTTTAAAGCAAGTGCCACTTGAAAAATCTTTACTTGACCAACTCCAAATGACAATGACAAAAAAATGGCATAAAAAGGAGGTATTACTTAAAGTAATAAGTATAGGTTATTTTATCGTTTGAAATTTACATTTTTCACTTTGATAGTAACTACTTATATGAAAATACGCTGAATTGGTAGGAAAACGTGTAACTATTTGTGCGTTGTTTTTATAGGAAGTCCTGCTGTTACGAAAAGTAAACTTTATAAACGGTGGTTTCGAGAAAAATGCGTTTAAAGTTTATACATCTATTCCGAAAAAAAATAAAAAGCTATATTTTCATCCTTATATTTACACGGTTAAAGGCCAAATTTAATAAAAAATTCTGCCTTACATTTGATGTTTTAGAAGCCGAAAAATTAAATGAAAAATGTGTCCCAATGTTAAGTTTTCCCTTAGTATCTGCAAAGCACTGAATACTGCATACACTGAACGACCAAAATGTTATGAACACCTGACGTTTTTAAGTAAATGAGATATTAAGTAAATGAGATATGGTTTTACACTGTTTCTTAAGTGTGTGAGATATAAAAATAGGGTAGGATAAAAAATAGTGAGGTATAAAAATAAAATATGTATTTATAAACTATTGTTTATAGCGTTAGTATAATCGTTTGGTTCGAACAGGTATCGGTAAAACACGCGAGTTGACGGACTTTGAACGCACGATGATTGTGGGTGCTCGGAGTAATCATAATACTGCTGGATTTATGAAATGTTTAAGAGCAGTTGACCTCTGACGACCACATTAAACCCAGTTTTTTGGTTAGCAGTCCAGTCTCAAACACTTTCACTACAGCAGTGAAAGTGTTTGAGACTGGACTGCTAACCAAAAAACTGGGTTTAATGTGGTCGTCAGAGGTTACTGAATGCTCGAGAATAAAGTATAGCGTTCAGGTTTGTAAGGGACAACCAAAGGGCAACAGTGAAGCAAATTACTGCATATTTTAACAAGGATACTTTTAAATGGCCGCTGAATTCACTTCAGCAAAAGGAAGCCCGACGAAGTACTGATGATGTGGTCATAATATTTTGGCCATTCAGTATAGATTGTATGTTATTAGAATTTATTTAGAAAGTATTAGTAAGCGTTCCACATCTTTTCTTATCCAAATTGATATTTATTAAAAAAAATGCTGTTTTCTGCTGTTGTGTATAATTCTTGTATATAATCCAATTTATAACAATAATTAAAAAAGTAATTGTGTTATCAGTAAAAAAAATCTAATAATTTTTTTAATAAGTAGCGCAGTCCCAAAACTGTAAACAAAATAATGGTAAATATGATTTCTAGAAAACAGCTAAAATGGACAAGGGAAGTTCTAGAAATGAATTCCTCAAATATATAGTCCATTTCGAACTCATATCGCACCATATTCTCCTCTTTCTAAAATAAATTAAAATATTTTCCCTCAAATTCCGCATTATTTGCCACACTCATAAAAGTTATACAATTATTCTTAATAAAATGTTCGCATTAAACGCTTACTAAATAAAGTTTAATATCACATTCTAAATTTCAAAGAATTTCCTGTTATTATCCCACAGTCTCACATGCACACTATAATCATCAAACAACTCACAACACAAACTGCTACGAAGGACATAGACAATTTCAGAAACCTTTCCTGGTGTGGAAAAGACTATCACAAATCAGATGCGTACAGGAGATCGGCAATTTGAACCTCTGTGAACCGAGCAATTTAAAAAATGTTGGCCCTGAAATTAACATAACGCCGGAATGGTTGTACCTAAAATGCAATTTCAGATTCCAAGCATTGTTTTGTCATTAGAAGGGTAGCGAGCAGAGGAATGGAGTGTCTTTCTAAGCAGCGCCATTGTGGAAGGGGAATGGTGGGTCACGGTATTAGTGGTTGCCACGGCGTGGAATTTGAAGAGAATGCCATTTGATACGAACAAAATATTTGACAACTGTAATTACTGCGTAAATTGTTCACTGCTTCTCTTTTATCGAAATGATTTAGACTTTTCATTTTGTTTCGATATTTTAGATACAGTGTATTGGCGTTTTTATGTGTTTCGATCTAACTTTTCGATGTCTTAGTGCTGAGAGGAGGTCAGTGCATTTTTAGTGAATTTGAGGTTAATAGTTCAATTGAATCCTAAAATTGTATAGCTAGATAGCTGTGCACTAAGGCGTAGATTAACTGGTTAAAACGGGTTATTGTGTAATTCTTATTATGCTTTTTTAAGAGAACACTGTACCATATGAATTTTTTTTTTTTTGAAATTTTGAATCAAAATTTTAATGTATATTATTAAAATTTATATAAAAGAACAATATTTCACACACAAATTTTCCATATGTTTTTATTGTTTTCAAAATGTAAACTGAATTTTTTTAAAAGCTTTATAACGCTAAAGTTTTTTTTTAAATAATTATATTTTTTCGCCAAAATTTTTTCTCGGTTAAACTGAACTATAATGTATAACAATGTATTATTCACAATAACGCAATTTTTTTTAAACTAATTTTTTTACTTTAGTACTTAAAAATACTTACTCATAGATGTAATTCGAATGCCAATTTATAATATACACATATTTTACTATTTGCTTAAAAATTATACATTTCTCCAATAAAAATAAAAAATAAAAAATATTGTTTTGAAAAACCTAATATCAAAGAAAATCAGACACCGAGAAAAAACATTTAAAGTGTTCGTTCCTTAAAAACCATACCCGGCGTCCCGCTTGTTTGACATTATTAGCTCATGAAGTTCTTCGAAAAAACGTTTTTATAGAAATACATTTTCAAAAATGTGAATTATTTCTGGTAATTTGGGCACTTTCTTGTTATTCAATACATCAAATAATTTGCTGATTCAATTTGTTCTTAACAATATTTCAAATAAGTTTGCATATCTCACATGAATTGCTTTGTTATTTTGAAAACAAGAATCGTAGTAAAGTCGTTTGTAATAATTGCTTGTTTGTATTGTATTGTATTGAAGCATCAGGCAGTAGTTCGACATTTAAGCTATCCTCCAATCAAAGCTCCAACAAATTTTTTTATAAAAAATATTGTTTCGTAATTGAAACTATTTACAACTCGTTGTTGATCTAAAAAAAATAATTAATGTAACCTCTTAACGATTAAAAATTTGAAATGACACTACAAAACTTCTTTTGAAATGACACTACAAAAAAAGCACAATAAATATATTTTTATGCATCAACAAGAATATTCTTTTCATATATCATCTAATATTTAGGATCATTCATTGATATGTATGCATTGTCTGATGGGGGATATTAAATGTCACTGTAGAAGGCTGTTGTGCGATGAATTTTGCAGCCTTCCTCCTGTTCTCAACTATTTTAAGCAAATGATTTTAACACGCACATCAGAAACTAGAATATTTAACACGGCATTTAAATTCATTCATACATTTTAAACAGTCATCATTTATTAGAAGCGTTAAACCAACATTTATCTACAGTGGGTTCACGTTTATTCGGTTTGTATAAGGTTAGCTTTACGTTTCAGCAATGTTAACCTTATGTGTAATATATTGTTCAGTCTTCAAATATACTGTAGTTACAAGTATCTACAACAATATACTTGTTGTGTAGTACAGGATTATCTATCAATCTATGCTAAACTTAACCGATTTAATAAGCGTGAATCAAGGAGTGTGTATTTATTTGTTCATATTTACTGTTAATAAAAACAACATATTATCAGTGAAATATTGAACTCGCTTTTTCCTTATGCAAAGAAAATTAGCGACACAGTTTTTTTTGTTTTTAACTGCATTTTTTTGAAATATTTATTTATTTTATTTTAATGTATATACCCACATAAGTTTCCTTTTGAAAATGATATTTTAATTTTAATTGAAGTTTACAATAGAGATGACATATTTACTGTAAAACATGAAATTTAAATTGATGTTAGTATGTCTGTCTCTACTAGAATGGTATGTTGATTTATGATTTCTTAATCCAATAAATAAAATTGATTTTCTGTTTATTTTTTTATCCATCCCAAGAAAGTCTCCGCAGACGCTAGTTATAGCGAATCGAACTTTTTAAAGAATGTGTTACGGAATATTATTGAAAAGGTGCAATGGTATATATGAAGTTCACAAATGGTGAAAAAACATCAAGACTAAATATATCTGATTAAAACGATCGAAAAATCAAAGCTGAAGTATTTTTCTATTAATTGACCGTAAGACATATATAATATAATAACAAAAGAAAGCTGTATGTCTGTGGAACGCAAAACACCTACTTCCTCTTCGTATAAAAGGCTGTCAATTTATATATAATTACTATTTGTCCTATAGATGTGCACCTTAGACGAATAATTTTAATTTTTTTTTTAGTTTTTTAAAGAACGGTTTTAGAAGCCATTTTTTAAATGTCCATTTAAAAAGAAATAGTATCAACCTTGTTAGAAAATCACTAAATATTACCAACATTAAAATACTTTTAAATAAATTAATAATATATGGTTTATTGCTTTAAATAATCGCAAAATATTTCTTTAATATAATACTTAGTGCTTTAGCAAACAAAATTGAAAGAACATGTTTTTACTTGTTTTTAAGTAATATTTCATTACACACCAAGAATGATGACATTTTAAAATTGAATCTAAATTAATATATGCTTTACTAGACCTTGGTTTAGAGAATAATTGTTTTATTAATTCTTATAGTATATCACTTTATTTATCCTCGTGCGAAAAACGGATTTTTCTACTCGTTTGATATAAATTGTATAATACTACGCACTACAAAGCTTTATAAAGATAAGGATACATATTACTCACTTGAGGAGTTTTTCAGACAACAATTAACTTAAGCCATTATTAAAAACAAGTAATTGGGTAATTCCAGAATCCCTGTTTTAGCTGTTTTATAGAAATCCATAGAATTTTCATAGTAGGACAATTTTTTAAGTTGCACTACTCACTTTTAAAAATACGAAACTTTTATTAGTTGACGATTTTAATTTTTTTCCCCTGTCATAGCAGCGACAAGCAGAATTTTTGGAGCAAATAATGCATTTAGATAATACATGATATTTAATACGGGATTAATAATAATTCAAATTAAATTCTATTAAGATACGATATTTTTATTTAATTCAAATTTTATTTTATTGAATTTGATGTATTGAGTTTTACTACCAAACCTACTGCATTTTTGCTATTGTTTTCTGTTATAAGATTTTTCCGAATTCTATTCCATCCACTGACAATCATCAAAGCCCATCGGAGTTAGCAATCTCAAGAATAGCCTCTCATTCGAAAAGAAACAGCGATCATTTTCCAACAAGATTTTAATTCCAATGTGTTCTTTCTGTTAGTATAATGGATATGTTAATTCCCCTCAACACGCGGCCATTTTTTCCCCAAACAATCCGAAAACCTGTTTTATCCCAAACCGGTTTTCACCAGCACCTGCGTTGGAAAGAAGTTTCACGGCCTTCTTCATATTAAGTGTACCTTCTCACGGCGATTGAACTAATGGCTTTTAATGCGTTTTTGTTGATACTCGTTTGCCTTAATGGGGAAACCGTGTCGACACCAGCTTTTCAACTTTGCTCAAATACTTTAGGTCCACACCGGGAAAGATGGGGTTGTAATCTTTTTCAGGGAAGAGCCATCAGATCGTCCCTCTTTTAAGTACTTCGTTAAGTTTAAAAACCCACCCCTGCCCCCTGCTCATATTATACGGATCAATAGGTAACCGAGCGATTAAAGAAAGTGGTTTTCAAGGGGATTTTTTTTGCGAAAGAATATAGAATTTCATGCTTCCATAAGGAGAAGCCTTTGGTATAAAGAAAGGTTTAAAGAATGTCAAGTTTAACCTAGACGGTTTGAATTTGGCCATATTGTTTGATGAAGTTATATGTAACAAAACGCTATTGGAAATATTTTTCTTTTCACATACAACGAACGTTTGCTAGTTTGAAATATAAAATTAACTAACCTATTCTGAAAGCTTTTTATTCCATTGAAATCTGCAACCTGGAGAAAGTATACTTTTTGGATTTTTTCCAGTTAAACCCAATTAAAATATGTTCAGTGGTTATATCCAGATTGCTGACGAAACAGGTAAATAAAGAAGCATAAATATACTGTAGCTCATTAGGAATAGGTACAATTTAAAGTGCACTTTCTAAAACTCAAAGTCATACAAGTAAAAAAAAATACATGAACCTAATCGTATCTGTGTTTTGAATTCATGCAAAATAGCATGAGTAATTTATCACGACAAGAAAGCGTGACATTTTTAACACACTTTTCAGATTTCTAAATACAAATTGCACCCACTCAAAAAAAGCCGATGTTTTCAGGGCATATAAGTATGTCTGACACAGTCGATATCACGCAATGGCTAATATATAGCGCAACTATATTGATGTCAACAAAGGCCCCCGACTTCCTGTCACGGCAAGACCCCATAATGACCCATGATCAATTGCTCACACAACCTACTACACGTAACAATTAGCTCCGCGCTTATTACAACGTGTGATTAACACAAATCCATAATAACTACGACATTAACTGCCAACTGCGTCGCAAATGAACGGGTGTCTGTTCCCGTCGTGTCTAAAGAATCACTTGCGCCCAAGTGTCATAACTTGAGGTGCCTGATTTATTTGCCTCAAGAGGGGTGTCATCACGACCACCCCTATCCCCGATGACAGGGCACCGATTTACAATGAAAAAATAACTTTCCAATTGAGTCTCTTGAAATTGAAGATCCCCGCTTACAAATGGTTGGGGACTGCTTTCGCGCCCCAGTCTTACGGGGGAGGCAATATTAAAGGCTGGTGCTTGATCAATGGCTAGCAGCTGGCTGTGTGGAGCAAGCATTAAGCAGGCAAGACCCCCTATCAGCTGCGAAGGGGGAGTTCTGGAAAGTTGGCAGTCATCGGCCGGATTGAAACAAGGGATTGAGTAATTGAAAGAAGACAAAGTGGAGGCGGCATTGCGTTGAATGGGGCGCATTCGGTCATTAATCTTGCGTTTGAACGCCCCGTGCGCTTTTGTTCAAACGTCGCTTCAATTTGAAAGGAAGTTTTCTTAAAAGGTGCTCGGGGTGGTGAGAGACCTCATATATTTCGCGTCCGGTTTATTTTCGCCCTTAGTTTAATGTTGTCTTAACCGCTTGACTTACATCTCCCTTAAGACAAGTGTCAATTTCTTTCTGAAATCTGAATGTGATACGGCATGTGTTTGGGATAACGGATTAACTTTGTTACTATATTAAGGTATAGGGAATTTGAAAGAAAATCGCGTCTGTTGCTTTACAGGTTTTTAACATTTGATATAAAGTTATAATTAGTAATGCTATAGAAAACAAGCCTAAAGTTAATCCATATGTCTAATATTTATTATCACTCATGCAAGAATTTCCACTTATGAGGTTAAATTTAATATATTTGCTTGTTTATTACAAATCATATGTTATTTTTCTGAATGAAGATTACTTTTGTGTACTTATTAAATATTACTTTGGGCCTTTGACGTTTAGTGAAATAAAAAAAAGATTTTTCAAATATTAACTTTTCAAAAGATTATTTAACTATGAACATTAAAGTACAGTTATCAACTGATATTATTTCAACTTATTTACCAAACGTCCCACATTAACGTCTCTCAACAAATTACAATAGCATTCGTTTTATCTCATAAGTATCGGATTATTTCATGTTACATCTTGTGAGACAGTCATTTTCATTTACATCTATGTCTTACTTACAAGTGCAAGGATTCCATTTTGTTTTTTCCCCAAAGCACATTTAATTATTAAAAAATGTCTTCATACTGAAAATGACACAATCAAGAAAATACATTCTGATTAATTATTAAGATTTTTTGTTAACTAAAAGAATAAAAAAAATGTTGAACAAAATTTCCGCGTACTACTTTGGCACCTATCTTTACTAACATTAGTCCATGAACCGGGCATTGGAATCCCTGTAGTAATAAATAAAACACAAATCTTTAACAATTCTGCACCACCTAAAATATATTTGATACATTTATTTCAGAAATTAAGTCTAAAAGGAAATTATGTTCTTAGTTTTACACCCTTACAAGTTAACCTTTTACTGTAAAATAACATTAATCTGAGGAAAATACATTGTATAATGATCAACATATATACATCCCAGACAGAATAATTAGTTTTTATAAAGTGATGATTACCTTAAATTAAAAATATAAACACACCATTAGAATATTCCTGTCTATGGAAAACACTTCATTCAAAATTAAAAATAAATTCAATTGTCCAATAATTTGCAAATAATCTCTATAATGTTTTCAACTAATCGGCAGCGACTCTAATAATTACCATTAAAAATTGTTATTTTACAGTGTTACACTATTTCAGGTTACATATTATTAGATAAGTTAGTTTATTTATGCTACTTGTAGACAATGCATTTTAGAGATGGATAACCTAATATATTAAATAGGAATTTAAAAGGAAACCAGCGAAATTCACACATGGAATTTAAACCAACAACTGGAAAACACAGTCAACTATCGCAGTTAATGAAAGGTAAAATGCAACAAATTTGCTTGAAAATCAATTTGCAAATACAAACATCTTCTTCAGTCATTTGGCAAGAGATTGGTGCTTCCAAATGCATGTATAATAGAATCTAGCAACGTCTTATTCCATTCTCTTTCGATAGCTTCCTCTACCCATTGCGATCCATCAATTTCTTTGGGACCATTCGAGATTTCTTCAAGGGGATTACTCCAACCCTGAACTAGTTTTCTTCGCAAGTAGTACCATTAAACTAGGAAGAAACGGAGCCTTGCCTGAAATAAATGAAGCTGTTCTTCCTAGTCCCATCTCTACGAATCCCGTGTATCAATGGAAAAAGAACGAACAATGTCCAAAGGCAAAATAAATTCGACTGCCTTTTGCCGTTCATTTTCCAACTGGTAAAAAAGTTTTCGAAAATTAAACATTTTTTTTAACAGCTGTCGTTTTGCGGGCACCGCAATGTCCTCTCTCTCTCCGCGTATGATGCTCTTTGATGAATAAAACCTCATTTAATTTAATTTTTTTCAGAGAAATTTGTAATAGGTTGTCGGTGTCTTCAAACGGTTTCGGATTTTAATTAGGAAGGATTGATTAAAAGTTTTCAACATCTTAGTTTAAAATGAAGACAGAGAAAATGGTTTTCAAAGGAAAGTAATGTAAATGGTTTTTCCAGGATATGTGTAGTTGCTTTTAAATGTCATGTGGAATCAAATGTTTTGGTTATTTCTTAATGCCGTATTGTTATACTTCGGGGATTGATTTTGAGAATATTTGCAGTTTTCAAATAATTTGTATTTAAGAAAGGTTGTGAATGGAAACCTCCTTTAATAGCTACATATAATTGAATTTAGAATATATATGATAGAAAAACTGTAAATATTATTAATAAATTATACGACTACATTTACCCAATGGAGATTTTAAAATAATGTATAATAAGTGAACACTGTGTTAATTATAGTTAAACTTCTTTTTTTTTCTTGGCACGACAGTTCGTTGTGGGCCAAGGACTTCCTTAGAATCTTCTTCCATTCTGCTTTCGGTCAGGGTACTCCAGTTGGCGACTCTTAGAATCTTAAAAATCTTCATTAACGCAGTCCGCCCACCTTAGTCTGGGCCTTCCCCTAACTTCGGTTCCCATTGGTTTGCAATTGAAAATCCTGAATGTCACGGAGGAGGAATCCATTCGATAGATGTGGCTAGCAAATTTCATGCGATTAATTTTAATATGTTTAATAATGTCAGACTCCTTGTGTATCTTGTATATCTCTACATGTCTACATTATATCTCTACATTTATTGCACCCAGAATCTGTCTCAGAACCTGTTCCCTCATGGGTTTGCATGATCTTTCCTTTGCGCGACAGTGATGCTGACGTCATATTAAGCATTGCTGCCGCGAGGGAGGAGAGATTATGTAAATCCAGGTTTCTAACCGCCACCACGAGAGGGTGGCATGTATGCTTTATTATTTAAACTACTGGACAGATCGTCCAGATTCTGTATTCTGTTTTACTGCTGTTCTGTTAGTTCTTCGTTCTGCTCTGTTCTGTTCTTGCCTTCTGTGCAAATAAATCTAAGTTAACAAGTCTATGCTTTGGTTTTACTCAACAAACGCTACAGAACCTTTCACTTAAAAATGGCGAACTGATTTTCTTGCGATTTCGTCAGGGCCTAGGTTTCGGAACCATAAGTATAGGTCTAATAATGGCTTTATATAAAATTATTTTAGTTTTTCTTTTTGCTAATTTTGATTTTAGGAAGTTTCTTAAGCCATTAGACACCGATTAGCAGTAACTGCACGTCGTTTGATTTCAATATCCAAGTTGTTCTGGTTATTCACATTTGATGCAAGGTAGGTAAAGCTATCAACAAGATTATTTTAATGTTTATATTAAAATCATGGATACATATTTACATATCGATGTACGACTCTTTACTATAACTTCAGTCTCGATTAATCGGAAAAAATATATAAACATACAACACATATTTAAAATATATATATAACTAAGACTTTTTTTTTATGTAACATTCATGTTATTAATACGAGTATTAAAAACTTTTAGGATATTACTTTTAGTATTTTGTAAAAAGTTGTAAGCACAAATTTCAAATTCATCGAAGTAGAAATTGGTTCTTTTTCCCTTTAGCCAGATAAAATATTTTTGTCAATCTAATGTCAATTGAGTCTGAATTATGTTATCTCAATGAAAATCAGCCTAATGTAAATAAATGTGGTGATGGTGTGATTGCGAATCTTTTTATAATAACTTTACCACTTATTTAAAAATATAATAATTAAAAAAAGTTTTAAAATATTAAGAATCAAGCTAAAATTATTGTAATATTTTTTAACGTTAAAAATTAATATAATAACAGTATAACTGTAGATTTGTTCTTAATATTTTAACAAAATATAAATAGTACTTAATCACATTTAAAACTAAGATGATTTCAACACCTATACCTTAAACTGTTTCATAATCAAATTTTGCATAGCAATTTATTATTTTTCTGTATTTTCGGATTTTTTTATACTTTAAAATCTTTGTTTCACAACGCACCTTTTCTCCTTTTCGTTAAAAACAAATTTCGTTTAAACATGTTCTTTTAACTAATATTTACTATTTAAAATAATCATGTTATTTGAATGTTAGTCAATTAAAAAAAATCCAATGTCATTCATTGCATTAGTGGAATTTGTGAATAGAAATTCTCTGGAAATTATAAGAAATGCTACGTTAAAATGTGCTGGTTTCAAGTCAGATATTTATGTTTAACGCTTTTAATTTAATTTTTCAAGCAAGAAGCAAATTTCAATAAAATAACTTCCATATGTATACGGCTACCCAAGATACATGCTTTCATAAACTGTGCAACATAGCAAAAACAAATTTAAAAATATTTTCTTATCACACTTCAACTGCATTTTCATTCATTCGTCTTGCATTGTTGCTTTATTTGAAAAGCGTCAAAATCGTGTCCCAGGTCGATATGATTCAAAACAGAATTAAATAAACTACAAAGATGAAAACATCTTTATGAATTTAGCCCGCTTTTTTTTCAGCAGATGACAGACACGAAAATAGGAAACAGAATAAGTAAGTGGCGTATCATCCGTTCTGACAACTGAAAACCTTCAGAGATTGCGTAAATTCCCCCTATTTTCCGTAAGTTTATCGCAAGGAGGAACGCAATTTAATATTTTCAATTAGAAAGAGCAATCGCGTTAAAAAAAAGGAAACACAATCAATTTTCATTTTCTGATGTGAGAGATTTCAATGCGGAAAAACTTCCACTTAAATTAATATTTCTCGGATTGTTCTAAAAGGAATGGGATCTTTTTCTGTTACAAATATGTTCTATGCGAAGACATGACTTACGAGAAAGTAAAAAAAAAAACCGAACACTCAGACAAAATTCTTGTTTGTTGCCGTCTTTTTATCCTGACATCTGTAGTTAATCTTTAGTAATTAGGAGGCATAGATGAACTTTTTAGTTTTGCGTGTTTCAAATGAATTGATTTTGCGTTAATTGGGTCTCCCTTTTTTTTCTAGAGTTACAGGTGGCACGCCAATGCACCAAGTGAAGGTAAGCTTTCTCTCGATGGGCACATGATTGGCTGCCCATTCAAATGTTTTTAAAGAAAAGCTTAATTATAAATTAAAATAAGAGTAATTCTTGTTTTAGTAATTATTTTCTGAAAGTTGAGAACAAATACGTTCTGTTAACGTGATTTAGAAATTTTTAACAATGGAATCAGTTTTAAATAAATTTTGAAACTGGTATTAACTCACTGACGTTCAAACAAATTTCTCAACTGTAAAGTTGGTTCCATTGCTTGAAAGATCAAATAATGTGTCCAGTGCATGCTCTTTGATATAATTAATTTTTTTTTTAATTTGTAAGGATAGTGATTATCAGTTGTACCTCAAACATTTAAAATAAATAATGATTTAAAAAATAGACTCGGGACTTGATTCTAGTCCAATAACACCTGTTATCCCACATAGCTTTTTCAATAGATGAAGAAATAAACAGAGTTGAAATCACATGACCCGTGTACTCCAATCAAAGACTTTTTCTCGTGCTTTTTCTTTTTCCTGGTAGCAAATGCCTAATGTTAAATACTTTACAGGTCAAAAATGTATCTACTAATTGTTGAAATCAAATAAAATTTATATGAGAAAGTTATTGTCATGGTCTTTAGGATGGTATAAGTTTTATTGCATATTGCTGAAACTTTACTAAGAATACTAACGTTTCATGTTTGATTTCCGCGTAATGTTTGATTTTTTTTCATTTAGATCATTGTGTCATGTTTGATATTTTTTCCAGGCTATTCAGATTAACTAGTCTCGCTTACAAAAAAAATGTAAAATGGAGTATTTTAATGAATTAAACAATTTAACCGATTAGGATAAATGAAGAAACAAATGCATCATTTTAAGTGTTATAGGTTGTTTATTTGTACATGAAATCACAATAAAGGTTATCAGTTGCAATTTTGATTAAAGAACACTCTGTAGTTAATCTTCCATAATTAGCAGGCATAGATTAACTTTTTATTTTTGTCTGTTTCAAATAATTTTAATTTTCGTTAATTAGGTTTATCTTTTTTTGCTGCTGTTCATTTTCAAGTATCATTTTAGTTGCACTAACGTATCTAATCTAATGTATCTAAATGGATTGATTGATTTTACATAATGTGGTATAAAATTAATTGTTACGCTATTTTGGTTATTTTGAAAATATATTTACAAAGTTGTAATGCAATATAATGAAAACATTTATATACTTTTATAAAAGTAAAGCTATAAGGGAAGGGAGAGTAAGTGTACGCAGTCGGTTAAGAGTACGCAGTGACTTTTCGGACGTTGGCAACACTGCAGGGAATTGTTGTTGTGACTTTTTAACGAGTGTAAACTATTACAGTGGTGTGCTGCATAAGTGCAACTTGAATTTATGTGCCTCCAATCGTTAATTTTTCCAAGAAAAGGAAGGAATCTCAATCTCTTCAAAGGTGCTCCTCATGGAACTTGTGGAAAATCATTTTTTCTTTTGAGAGCTGGATCCAGTGGGGCATTTGCGAGAAAAGGACTGCTCTGCTTATAAAGGCAGCGGATCAATTGTTTATAAACATTTCTGGTGCATACTCTTAAGCAAACATGCGTATACTCTTGAACTCCTAGTAGGCCAAGAGTATGCAAACGATTCTTTTAAAAACTTTTTGTATTCTTATGTACGTTTTTGTAAGTTGACCAAACTTGGTATGATTATCCATGCATATATAAAGTGTTTAAATTTTAAAGTTGATATCTTTTTTACTCTCTGATATTACTAAAAACCCACTAGGTGAGTACACTTCCTCTCACTTTACCTATTGATTCTCTGAACAAAACTATACATAGTTTATAATTTTAAATGTGTACAATTAAACATTTAGAAAAGTATTATTAAAGTATTACATTAGTGTTTTATACTTATTTCGGTTACTTGGCGTCATAATGTAAACTTTTCTTTGATTAAATTAAATGTTTGCAAATAAAATATCGTTCGGAAGTTTAGAATTAGGGAAACAAATATTTTAAAGAAATATTGAAATACATACGAGTTATAGTTCAAATGATCTATTTAAAAATCATATTTCTAAAGTATTGCTATTTTTATTTTCTGAAGTTAAAATAAGTTATTTTCGACTACTACTATATTCAACATAATGCTTTATATGTGTCTTCTTTTTATCAAGAAGCATTGTTATCTCATTATACACATATATTAAAATAAGTTAGTTAGGCATATCAAGGAAATTTTATATCGAGTTAATGTGGGAATAATAAGCTTAAAGGTTTTTGCTGTATAAAACTCTTTTTCTGGTAAAAGTAACTACAATTCAATTTATTACAATGTCCAGAATGCTACTGTTTCGCATATTATGGCGATAAGCACATTAACTTCGAAATTCACTCAACTTTTCCATTCCCTAACTTTACTTCTAGGGACTTTACGGTGAAAACTTTGAACTAAGGAGTTTAACGGTGAAAGCAAAGTGAGGCCCAAGCAATTAACTGTTTCTTGAAATAAATCCTGCGCTATCATTGAAGCTAATTTATTTTTAGCACGAGTATTTTTATCTAGGATACATAAGATAAAAAAAAACTAAGTTAATTAATGGCTTGAGTAGTCTTACTGAAAATGAATCGACCTAAAAGTGATATATGAACTCAACTTACCGAAGAAGAGCAAAAAGAAAAAAAGGGTCTGTGACAGAAAAGAAAGAGATACAAGTTTCAACCGTGTTCGTCCTTCACTGTTTTCACCTTTTCTTTCCTCTGTGTGACTTCTTTAGATAAAATATATCAATGACAAATGATATTTTTTTTAAATAAGTGATTGTAAACTTAAATTTATTCAGGTTCCGTTTAATTTAAGGACCCTAAATGAAATTTTATTTATTTATATTTTTATTAAAAAAATGCATTATTCAATGAAAGTATTTTTAATATCTTGATGATCGTGTTAAAAGTGTTTTATATGTGTGTTTATATATGTATATTTATAAATTTGTTATATAATATTTATTTTTAATGGCATTTTCTATGAAATCTCATTATAAGGAGCGGTTTTTCTGTTTATTATATTTAGAAATTTACTTGAATATGCGAATAAAAATGCTGTACTTTACCTAGCAAAATAAAATAAATTCTGCCCTTACCGATTATTATAAGATATATCGTGTCATTTTAAAATATGTTAGAAATCTCAAATTCATATTATTTTGAAATGCTTAAGAAAGAAAACGTGATTTAATCGGGAAATGTTTTAGAAAAATATTAGATTATATTAGTTTATTTAAATCTAGAAATGTATATTTTATCCCATTTAATGCCATTACAAATGAATAAACATAGAGTTACGTCCCTCGTAGAGTTTTCAGTTTCGTTACTCGTTGTGTCCCCGAATCATCACACATGATTAGAAGACTGGTGCTCGTCAAATGTGTCGTTACACAAACGTATTCACGCCACATCAGGTGCTTGCGGTGCCAGCTCCAGTGTTGCTATCGTCATCTGATCATGGATAAAAATTTCAAGACAGTGTTCTTGGTTCTATCCTTTGCGATACATCCCGAATCGTCACCAAGAGCCCACTCTGCAGCTCTGATGCGACGTTAATTCAACCAACCTAATCAGAATCCTTAATGTCCTTGTGTCCGAATAGTCAATGCGAAATTCCAGATAATTTCGTTTGAACTACATCATCGTTGTGCGTCTTATGAATAATCCATTTGCGAACTTTATCTTGTACCACGAACGGTACATTCCATGCTGGGCCGTGGGTGGAGCCAGCACGCCTTTAAGATGCAGATCCCCGTCATTAGGATTCCATGCAATGAGCACAAGCTGGTGTTTGGCAAGATTAAAACAATTGCCACCAAGGCTAATTAACTGCACTGCTAGGAATTGCAGTTCCGAAACGACTTCACTAATGTATGGCCCGAGCATGTCCCTAATGTTGGGTCCTTAATTTCCAAACTTTGCTACTGCTGAGAAGTAAATCAGAAAAGAGTGGCGATAAATATGACTGGTAAGGAACACTGTGTATAAATATTTACAAAACGTGTTTTGATTAGGGCTTGCTCTCTATTGAAAAGCGCGTCTTTAGCAATAGGCGAGCAATTTCCGTATTAATTAGTTGTTCGAATTTTGGAGTTGAAAATAGATTGTTTGTTCTACATTTTTTGATATTTTAGTGATTATACAAGCTTTGTTTGTAGTGATTGTATTCACATAATGATATAATCTAATTAGAGTATGGGGATAATAATAAATTGCTTCCAAAGATAATTTGCAGTTTAATAGAAATATGGAACCATTCTAAACAAAAGAGCTAAAAATTCTTTAACATTTCTATAAGGTATACATGAACTTTGGAACATATTTCTCTATTTTTGTGCCAAAATAATTCGAATGATTTGTTATGGAGATCTAACAAAACAACCGTATATATTAAATTTAAACAGTTTTGTACCTGTTTTAAGTGTAATATGCATGTTTAATGTTTTTTATTCAAATCAATAACAAAAAACATTGTATAGAGCTAAAGACCAGTAAAATAGCTATGCAGGGGTGCCGATCTGTATTGGTGCGGGCCTACAATGCGTGTCCTAGAGCAGAATATATTTATTTAAATAAAACAATGTAATATTTTTAGTCTTAAAATTTATTTACATCAAAACAAGTGAACATTTTATAACAGGCGTTTTTTAAATTAATTAATCAAATTAAAAAATAAATATTTTTTCTTAATTAATTTTAAAAATAAAAAAATGCACAATATCCCTAAAATAGTCCATTTCTTTCCAGAATATTTTCTGTTAAGTAAATAGTTCAATAAATATATATTTACAGCACATGTTCTTTGTTATTTTCCTGACCTTTTAATAACACGTTCTTATAATAAATATATAAACTAAGTACCAAATGTTAGTTTATTGTAAGAATAACCTGGTGATAATACTATATCGTTAATAGTAATACCGTATACTTTACCTTTTAAAGAACTAACTATTCTGGTGGAAACATAAAATCTAAGTTTTTCAAATACATCCCAGTTCTCAGTTTGCTATTTTTGGCTCTTCTGATTAATGAATCGACTAAAAACTTAATAAATTGAAACACTTATTACACAAGAAACTTTGTAAATGAACAATTAAATATTCTATCGTTACGTGATTTTTTATAGGTTTCCATCACGAAATTCAACGAATTTTGGACCACGCCCCTTTTTACTAGTTTAAGCAATCTCTTTAAAACACCTCATTGACCAAATATTTTGAAATGTTCTTCCTCACACTAACCTTTTACATTTTGGTTAACCTTTAATAATCATAATATGTTTTACTGAAGCATGTTTGGTTTAATGAAAACAACGTTCATGCATTATCAATTCTGAATGCATTGTTCCCTAAAATAATATGTCTGAGAAACCAGTGTATAAAAAGATTTAACTAGGCTTGATTAACGAAAAATTGAAGTATATGACTGAGCCGTTTATTTCACAAACCCGTCAACTGTATACAGTTTAACATTACACTTAAGGAGTTTCTGAAATAAACGATTCCATGTGTATTGAATAAATCAAGTATTTTTTAATGAATTACTATTTAATAATGATTATTTTATTATTCCTTATCTAATGTATTGTATTTCTATAATATTAAATACTGTTTAAAATATAACAATCATAATATTTAATCAAATTTATTGATTCTTATTCAATATTTAATGCTAACAAACTAAAAGAAAACATCACTAGTTTTTCTGGATAAAATTTTTTGATTTATATTTAAAAACGATATTGAATTATACTTATTAATTTCAAAAATAATATTACTACATTAACTATTATTACTAAAGTACACAATTTTACCATAATATAATATAAATATATATATATATATATATATATATATCTTCCAAATGCAATTGAAAAATATTTCTATATAAAATATTTTTAGGACTTCAAAGTTACTATATCGTCAGAAAAACTAGAAATCTATGGGCGAGAGTTAAGGTTATTTTGATAAAATATATACATGTCCATTATTAGAATATATATAACTATATTGATTTTGGCAAACATAATATTACTAAGTTAAAAGTATATTTGATATAAGTATATTTGATAAAAGTAGCTATGATAAAAGTATATTTTGTGTTTCGTGATTTGAATTATTCTTACCCTCAAAATACCATCTTCTTATCCCGGATGTATGAAAGCCCCAAACCGGCTGACATTATCTAACGTGTCTCTCCAGCGACCACAGACTTCGTCAATCTTGATGGAGTTCAATCCAGGCTAATGGCGTCAAATTTAGTGCCATTCCCAGACACCTTCCGAAAAAGATTTCCCGAATTTTTCTATGGCAAGCCCAATTCCACCATTGTCAAGAGACACCAGACGCAGACATACAAAACCAAAGCCCTACGGTGTCAAACGTTGGATCAGGAAATACGCCATCCATCTATATTGTTGCTCGGAATGCGATGTTCTTGTTGTAAGTGTACTGGGAATGTCCTCTTCTTATGTGGGAGCAGGATGGTGAATAGATGGCAGAAAAAAAGGATGGTGAATGGATGGCAGGAATTGCGCTTTGTATAATAGTTGGCTCGCAGCCAGATGTTGTTTTTGTTGCCCTCTGTAAGCAGCCGGGGATTTCTATGACAAATTATAGAGGATAATCGATCGGCTTCCAATCCAAATCTAATAATTATCTTTATTTGATTGAATGTATTACAAATCAGGCTGGGGAAAGAGGATCATATTTCAGAAAAGGCGCGATAAAAGAATCTTCGTCCATATAAAGAGAGTATATATATATATATATATATCTAGATTGTATCTTCTGTTAATTGTTCCCAATAGTGATAAAATGAGTGTCTGTAATAAAATGTAGTATACATATATACTCTAGACTTTTTATCAAAAATTCTGTGCAAAATAATAGATTTTTAAATTAAGGTGTTAATTTGAAAATATCGTTCTTTAATAAATTTGAAATGACGAAGGGGTATCCAGCGATAGAGCATTCGACTCATGATAGAAGGGTTGTGTGTTCGAATATCAGTTGGAGAATGCAGGAAGCTGGTGATTGGAGGTTTGTTAATTTTATTCCTCGTCGTCCGTAGAAAACCCCACTGTTCACATTAAGGGGGTCCGATACCCAAAATTCGCAAAAAAAGTCATTTTTTTTTATATTTAAAAAATAATATTCAAACTTATCTTAATAACTCACAAAAAACTGCTTCAAAAAATTCCTATTACTTTTTTAGTTATGAATGTTTTAACGATGTGTTCCTATAACATAGTTGTATCATATGTAAACTTTAGAAGCAAATATCTCTGTTCGTGGTTTTGAAATTTAAGGAACACTAAAAATGCTAAGGCTTTTTTACTATTATACTTAAAATCATAATTTTTGTGTGTATAGCAAGATAAATATATTTTAAATAGATGTATGCATTCAGATTTCCTATTTTTACCATAATTTGTTTTTTAAAACCACTTAAAATGGAATTTTATTTTTTTTCGTCAATTTTTTTCTCCAAAATTTCTAATATATTTTATTTTTTTAAAGTGATGTATCTGAATCAAAATTTGAATGCATACATCTATTTACATATTATTCAAGATCTTAAATAAAAAAAATTGCTTCAAATTATTGAAAAATAAAAAAGGAGTAGGAATTTTAAAATTGTTAAAAAATTTACTAAAATTTTAATTTAAAAATAAATGTGCAATTTAAAAAAAAATTGAGCGTCTTAAAATGGTTTTTTATGCATATTTAGAAAGAGAAAAAAAATTGGATTGTACAAGTATAAAAATAAAGAAAAAAATGTCGAAGGTATCAGACCCCCTTAAATCTGTCTTGGTCCAAACATCCTCACTACACAGCAAGCACGTGGGGCGCCAGCTCCAATATTTTCATCATCATCTACCCATGCTTCAAAATTACAAGGCATCGATCCCGGTTCTTTCCTTCCTGATAGATTGCAAACCGTCGAAAATAGCCCATTCTGCGGCTCCAGTGCGGAGTTTTTTTAAAAACCTTATTATTTATTTATGTGTTGGAGTTTTGTATGTAGGTTAATAGGTAATATTAAGTTGTTACTTATGTATTAATACGTTTAGTTTTAAGGACATATTGGAATTATTTTTTTACTTAAAGAGCTCAGTGTTAGAAATGAGTAAAAGCGGTATTGTCTGAATTGAGTTAAACTAAACTGTGTATTTTTATAATGTGAAAAAAGTTTTCGGAAAGTGTTTTAAAGTCTTTAAATACGCAGGGTTCATTTTTGACTTTACAAAGTACTCCAAATATAAACGTATATGATTACAGCTCAATGTGAAACTTCAAAAATAGTTGTATGCACATATGGTTTATTGTGCTTTAACTGTTATGGGCGCATGTCGGAAGGTTGGTTTGGTTTGATTAATTAACGTCGCACTAGAGCTGCACAGTGGGATATTGGCGATGTTTCCGGGCCTATCTTGGAGGAAAGACCCTATGTCATAAGGAATATATTAGTTTAATTTTGTTTGCAAGTTTCTGTTTATCGCACAGCCATTGTTCCTGTATATATTTTTCTTAGTTAAATCTGCTGATTCCAAGGCGAAATTTGACATTGTAATGCTATTTCCATGTCTTGTATTCTTAAATTATTCAAAAGCCTTCTTTGTTTTGATAAAAGAAAAACTTTTAACTTAAGTTATTAAGCAATTTACAGCATTGTAAATAACCACTTTTTCCTTATTTTTGCAGCTCTTTGCTTAACGCCTGTGGGTAATTAAAAAATAATAATTAATCAAATTGTATCAATTGCATTTTAAGTCAGCGTAAATCACCGTTTTTAACTTAACAAAACTATAAAAATTACAAAGATGATAATGTGGATTACATAATAATTAGCCGCTCAATAATTTACAAAAATATATAACAAAATAATTAAAAAAAATATTTAAAAAAAATATTTAGTTCCTAAACCCTGCAGTATGAACAGAGTTTTTTAAAACTTTTGTTTCTAACAAAAGTACCTGTCACTGTAACGTATGTAACCACAGTATGGTTAAATTTAATTCATACTGACTTTTATAAACTTGATTTAGTAGTCAATGAGTAATATTGTCGATATTTACTTTATTGTAATAGAACAGTTGAAACCTGTTCCTCTTCTTTTTAAAAAGACATTCTTTAGCGTGTCTTTTTTAGGGGGCGAATAATTATAAAAATAAAAAAAGTTATATCTTGAAGCTTGAATATTAATCTCATTGTACCACACACACATTTCGTGTTTATGCCATTTGTCAAATGTTGAAAAGAAACACGGGTTGTGAGGAATTTCAATGAATAAAGTTTTAGATCACTAACATACTTGGTTCTTCTAAATGACAAAAATAATTTCTGTTAAAGTTTTTGTGAGTATAACTTTTTAAATCCCAAAATATGATGTATACTTTGAGGAATACAGATGACAAAATAACGCGTTGTTATTTTGTTGACTTAAAGCCACATTCGAGTGCGAAAAGTTAATAAAATATGTTGATATCCAAGTGATGTCGTACTTTTAAATGAATGGGATGAGATAAAGAACAAGTAAACAAAAAATGTCTTTATATTCAAGAACATGTAGTTCTCGTTAAAAAACAGGGAATAAAAGAACGGGACGTTATTTTGATGACTGAGAGCTACCTCTCCATCGTAAATGATTAATAATCGTAATGTAATGGGAATTCCCTACAACCATGGGATTAAAAACGGTGAAAAGTTTGGATATAGGTTTTTAGTTTTGTTATTTTAATTCCGAGCATGTTGAATGACTCATTATTTTCATACATCCCCTGCATCATCTCGGCTTTACTTCTTTGAAGTTCAATTCTTTCTCGATGAAGGCAAGAATAAAAACTGGCAAAATGTTAGATGCATGTCGCTAAAATTGAATACTGCCGCGGATTCAATATTCCATTCCGTAAATGGTATCATTCTGTAGTGGCACCAAGGAAGATAATTCATTGAGAAATAGCAGCTGGCAAAGACGTTTTGGAGGAGGCAACGTTCATGGTCAAGCTTCAAGTCCTTATTTAATCGATGAAGGCAGGGAATTGCCTCGCAGAGTGCTTCATGAAGTATTTGCCGCCTTCCGATGCCTTTATGAAGGCTGAAAGAGGGAGTGGCTTGCTTTTTCATACGCATTCTCAAAAGCATCCATTCAAAAAATAAGGGCTCTGAGGAGGTTTTCTATTTAATAGATGTTCCATGGAGAGGTCTTTGTATTCGAGGGTTTCTTTTTTCGGCACTCGCGGCGGGTAAGTAGTCGTCATAGGGTTACATATTTAAAAAGAGCGGATTGGTGGCCTTCTTTGGAGGTGAGATTTGGGTGGGCGAGGGAAAGGAATTGTTATTGGGATAAATATCGATTTGTTTTTTAATGTCCTTTTCAGGGGGAATTGACTGTACGTTAGTAATCTACTGGCAAATATGGGAACTTAGAAAGGAGTAAATGGTTATAATTTGGAAGTGCTTTCTCAGCTTTTAGTTTTATGAGTATTATTGAGGCTAATTGTTGCTATAATTAATTCAGATGTTTTAGTGATTTATTTTTGATTTTTAAATCAGCGTAATCTTATCACACTTGTTGTTTACATTGAACATTAAGATGACGTGCAGTTGTACCTACGACATTTCGTATTGTATCTGTTATCTACTTTGTACAGGATTTAGTACTGTCTTTATTGCCACGAATATAGATATTTCACAAACATTAATCATTCAATAATATATTAGCATTATTATTTGATAGTAATATTTTACATTGGCACTTATTAGGGAATTTTATTTTGAAGTCTTCAAAAGTTCAAAATTCGAGTTATGCATAGAAATAAAATAAAAACATAAGTTCATTATAATAGGTTAAATATATTTATTTGTATTTCAAATTACAGTTTTATATCAATAAATTGTAATTGACCGAGCGAGGTGCTTTTTTAACTCGACCATTCGGTATTTAGTCTGTTTGTCTATAAATTTGTTTGTTACGCAGTCACGACCAAATGAGTTGTTCTATTTTCTTCACATTTGGTATGAACGTTCCTTGAAGTCATTAAACAGAACGTATATGTTTTTTGGTCACGAGACTCTCAGAACTGCTAGTAGTATGTGGTTTGAATAAGTAGCACCTTCTTGTAAATATATAATTAGTACATTAACAAACATTTCCAATATATCAAACATAAATAATGAATGTAATTTAAAAACATTAAGTTGTTTTTAGTTATATAACCATAAAGCAATATCTAATTTGAAATTAATCGTATATGGAAGGCAATATTCAAAATAAACTTTATTATTCCGACCTATTTCATACGCAAATTGTATCGACTTTTGACAAACTTTTTTCAGATATTTTGATGCGTTTCTGTTACCTGTGGAGTTCTTTCAATCGAAAGAAACGTCTCGTGCTTCTAATAACCGCGTCCATTTTGCCATGGGGACAAAACCCGATAAGAATATTGTCATATATAACTGAGAAAAGGCAGCGAAACAATGGCTGTTTTATTCAAATACACTGTAGTAAAAAAACCGATTCTAAAGGCACGTTTGGAAGGAAGGAAATAAAAAATCGGAAAACGATTTCAGCCACAAAGAGCCCCTTATATAAATAATGTTCACTGACTTAGAAGCGAAAGAAAATAATCAATAAACTGAATTTGCTACTTTGAGAAAATTCGTCCCTATCTGCAATAACAATATTTAAAACGAGGAACTCAGTTTATAAAGTTTGATTTTGAGTCTACTTTGTTGTTCAAACAGATTTGCTATATCTTGGATTCTCTTAGTTTAATTTTTCGATATTTCGGTTTAACAAATTGCACGACTATACAGTTTGGAATTTGGAGTTGAAAGCTTTTGGCGGGTATTAATTGGAATAACAAATTCCTCGTTTAATAATTACTAAATTAATTTGAATTTCATAATTAAAACAAATATATATATATATATAAATCAGCCATTTATTTATAGAAACTGAGAGTAGATGGCAAATATACACTGTTACATATATGAGTGGTTTATCCGATAAGTGGTAAAAGTAACAAAATTCCGAAAATGAACTAACACCATTTTTCATTACTAGACGGCTATATTTATCTAGACAGCTATTTAATAGGTTTAATAATTACTAAATTAATTTGAATTTCATAATTAAAACAAATATATATATATATATATATAAATCAGCCATTTATTTATAGAAACTGAGAGTATATGGCAAATATACACTGTTACGTATATGAGTGGTTTATCTGATAAGTGGTAATAGTAACAAAATTCCGAAAATGAACTAATCTCCGAATTTTCATTACTAGACGGCTATATTTTTCTAGACAGCTATTTAATAGGTTTCCTAATAAAGAGTTGATTGTCATACAACTTAACATTATATCCAAATGTTATTGCAAACTTTCACTCTCTTATCTATAAACTCTGTTCAAAGACTTGTACCACTTGGCGGCCAAGACGCCCATATCACAGTTTTCAAAAATATTCTTAATTCAGTGTTATATATATAACGAGCAAATTGAAAATATATTTAAGATACGCCTCAAAATGTGAGTTTTGGTTATTACAAATCGTATAATAATGAAAAATGGCAAATATGTATGAATACATTGAAAAATTTAATTAATATCAGTGAAAAGGATAAAAAAAAACGTACTAAGAGTTGTTTTTAAAATTTATAGAGATAAAATATAATCTTTATAGCGTGCTTACGAAACCTCAGATTATGATTTAAGTTTTATCGATATCTCTTTAAAAGAAAACAACTACTGGAAATTGCTTTTGATCCGCAACAATTGCATATTAATATGAGAATTTGGAAATTAGGTTTTCCGGTAATTCTTAATATTGTAGAATTAAATTTATATAAATAAAATTTTAAATTTTGTATGTGTTTCTTAAGTTTTCATGATGTTAATTTTACTATGTGCGAGTTTGTTTGAATAATTTGTAAATTTTTATAAACACACCCATAATTTAATGTAACATTTAAAAACACGAGTTCTCTTTATTTTCTAATAGTGTGAACACATTAATTTACTTACTTTATACTCAATACATAGCCTATTATATGCATAAGCATTTAAATTTGGAATTTTTTGTAATAACTTGATAATATATTTATTACGTTTTTGGGATATAAATAGACACATTCAAAGAATGTCATAAATAATATAATATATTTTTTGTAATTTTTTAGAAAATTTAAAGTAAAAATTATCTTTCAAAAATAAAAAAAAAAACTTTTCATGTTTTTAAATAGAAATGAATTAATTCTCTTTATCTAATACTTCTTTGAATATTTTATTAAACATGAATAATTTTTTGTATTAAAAAAAATTAGCTTAAAAGACTATTATGTTTCATGAAGCATATATTTCATAATTTAATTTTCGTTGTATAAACATGAGTATTTATTAATATATTTAAAAAAAAAATAAGTTATGTTTTTACAAATTACTATAGATGGGTATTCGCATATTAAACAAAAATGAATTAAAATAATTATGTAATTAATTTTTTATTAGAAAAACAGAATAATGCGCTATTTTTCTATAAGATTCCATATAAGATTTTTTCAAGCTGTATCTCAGTGAATATCCTAATTAGTCGTATATTAAACTTAATAAATACATTACGTAACTTTTCTCTTAATTAACTAGAATTTATTAAATATCGTTAAACAATCAAAATGCAAGAAAAATATAATTAATTAAATATTTTTAATTAGGGCAATACATATTTATGATAGTCTCTTTATTAAAATGCCTTTCTACAATGGTAATTATTCTACATGTAAGCTTTAATGGACACTCAATTAATAACACTTTTGAAATTTAAAAGAGTTAATTGTGCTGTATAACAATATTTTATTTTATTTAGTTAACATAAATAAGATATATTTAACTGTAATAAAAAAACTGCTGCGTATTAACATGTACATTTTTATTACATTTGCATTTATTATATGACTTCATTGGTTAAACAACGAAAATTAGTAATAATAGTTGAATTGATGTCACATTGACTTTTATTGAATTGGTAAATCAAATCAAATTTATTTTATATATATTTAACAAAACTGAATGCACCAGTTTCACTAATTTCATACAAAGGATTTTTTTTCTGCAGATACGTATTTAAGTATATGCATTGCATGCCTTCGTACAATTTTACTCTTACTTTAAAAACATAATTTGAAATGAATAAAATTAAATATCTTTATTTTCTCAAATAGTTATTATTTACATTTTATCGAACAATTTCAAAAGTAGACGCTTGCAAAAAGGATAATAAAAAATAAATATGTGAATATTTGCTTCTTGAAATTTTAAATAAAACATTAGTTTTCATTAAAAGTCTAAAAAAATGCTTTTACACTTCAATATTTATGAAATGTTACAAATTAATATTTGATATACACTATAACATTGTATTTTCATGTGTGATACAAGTTCCACGGCCCTCATTTTATGGGCACTTAATAAATAAAATAATGATAATAAAATTTTATACTCTGATTGGGGGCTATGTATCCTCCTTAAGTCTACTATAATTCATTTTCTATCCTAATATTCTCGTGAATGAAAAATTGGGAGTTTAAAAAAAATCAAATCCAATGTTTTGTGCTTCGTAATAATTTAATTTAAAATCAAATAGCAAATAAAAGTAAAATAATTTATTTCATAGATAGTTTGAGATTTTTATGCATATATTCACAGCGTTTAGCTAAAAAAGAAATCATGGAAATCAGTCCATTAGAATTTTATAAATTTTGATAGAACTAAACTTCTAATTTTAATGATATTTAGTATTTAAAGTAAGAGGGATTTGCAAGTAAGAAAGTAAACATTCGAATTGGCTTGCCGTACTTTTCCATCTATATTGGCGTACTTTTCAATATATATTGGCGTATGGCCTATAATTTACCATCAATCAAGCCAATGAGTGGAATGCAAGTACACGATTTCGTATTTTCTGTTGTTGCAGGGGATCTTAAATTTACTTTGCGACATAATCAATCTCTAAAAGTAAAACTGGTGACAGATAAATGATTGATGATGAATGAAGAGATAAAGGAAATTGAACTTGGCTATCGATCTTATAAAAAGTAGCAACAGGAATACCTTTTTTATTTCATTTGTTTACGGTTTAAACGACACTGATGCCCATATAAATAAAAAAATTAATTTAGTTCGAGTTGGTTGATTGAATTAAAGTCGCGCTAAAACTGAAATATATGCCTGAACCCAATACATGGCGATTGTTAGAGATCTTTCACGGTTCGCTGACAGTAAAAGAGATAAAATAATGAACTTCCTGAAATTGATTTTTTTTTTGTGGTGGTGTGAATCATATTTTTTTCTTCCAATATAAAACTTGTATGAATTTTAATGTTAAACAAATATAATCAAATACATTAAAATTGCGATTGTAATTTGTTTTCATCGTAACTGGATAAAAATCAATACGTTCGCAATTGAGAATTTAGGTTGGAGTCATTTTCATAGAATTACTGAAAGACAGAAATTAAACAATAGTAATCAGTCCAGCTTTCGAAGTACTTGAATTTGGTACAAACACATCTGCCACATTTTAAGTTGAACAATAACTTTCATTTTTTATTTGTAGTTTGTTTATTGTAACATTAACTTATCTAGATATATTATGTTCACATATATAACATATTTTTTAAATTAAAATGCATCAAAATTATGGAAATGCGAAACATTCAACATCCAAAGTAAGAACCCTAGTTATTGTTTCAAAACTATGTTTTCATATAATAATATAAATTAAAGTTAAACTTATTATTGTTATTATCGTTCAACGCACTGTTTGTTTAAAATGAGCACTATAGTTCCGTAACTCGCCTTGTTCATGTCAGTTGTTTTATTTAAAAATCAATAGAATTATAATTTTTTTAATAATTCAAAGTTTATAACTTTAATTATCTTTTTTTTTAAATTATTATACTTTTTTAAATCATCTAGTTTGAAAACACAACTATTTGTACATAATGGTTATATACAGAATTATATATATAAGTATTGGTAGTATAACATAGCAACGATAAACATGTCTGCGAACAAACAATGCAATTGGATAAAACCCCAGCAAAAAAAAGTCAGCATAAAGCTTTCATAAAAATTGTGAAATTGAAGGCTTTATGCAGGAAAACTGAAAACTAAATTTTTTATGACTTATTAAATTAAAGGTTTTTGTTCGAGATCCTTCGATAAAACTTGTAAAAAACGTTACAAAAAACGGTTTAAAAAAGCAAAATAACTTTTAATTTTGAAGCATTGAAATTATTGAAGGAAAATGCAGAGTTTTGAAACGTTTTATACAGGAAAATTAAACAAAAAGTGCAGTTTTTTTATTCCAAATTAATTTCTGAAACCTCCTAAAAACCTTCAATTTTGATGAAGGTTTTATGCTGTTTTTTTTTGCAGGAATCTACGGGTTTGGGAAACATCACTAATATCTTTAGTTCAATTTTAATGGGTTGGTTATTGAACTAAAACTTTATTTTATTGAATTATTATTTATATTGGCATAGTGAAAATGTTTTTCTCAAATTATCATAAGTATGGATTAGAAAGTTTTCGATTTGTACGAATGTACTGCATCCCCCCCCTACTAAAAATAACTTTATATTCACTGGCTTTTTCAGAAAAATACTTATATTTTTAACCTTATTTTCCCTCTTTTTACATCTGGATCCTTATATTCTCACTCACGTATAGTCATCTGGTATTCATAACTTTCAAAAACAATCCCAAGTAAAAAAGCATCCACTTCTTGTTGTGAAGTTACTTCCTTGAGATTGCTCACTGCGCAGAAAAAAACCAATGAATTGTTAAAGTAAGCTAGATTGTGTATTTGTTTAACTGTAATCTTTCGCTTCTCTCAAGTAAACACGCCTTTTTTGCTGCGTAAACAGAAACTTTCCAGGGATGTTGTTTATCTGAACGATAGCATGGATTTGTAACTCAAAAAACACACTGTTCAAAATTATTCCACGAAAACAGAAATTATAATGGTAACGCATATGACAGTATATTTTCAGAAAATTTCCATTTTCATGATTTAAATTAGTGTTTTTTCTGCTTTATTAGTTTTAATTTTCTGTACAGTTTATCTTAATTAAAACAAATAATACAAATGTCAAAACTATTTTCCGATTTAAAATATCCGATTTATTTGGTTATAGTACTTTTGAAATGTGGTTCCATAACATTTGCAATATTTTTTAACTCAAAATGTTGTAACTCCATTTATCAAAATATTGCTGTAAAGAAGCAATTGTAAAAAAAGATCCATAATGACCCTTAGGATTTCTAAAACTTATTATTTATCCCTTTCCTATCCTCCTTTCAATTTTAGCATGTCCTGTTAATCAAATGTTTATGAAATTATCCTTCGGTAGAACACTTGTGTAATTTGATTTTCTAATTAAAGAGGTACTGCTTATGAAGCTTTTGTTATATTAAAAATAAAAGAACTAAGGACAAGACGTGTACGGGGTATTTTTCTTAAGTAAATATTGATACCTATCGGTTAAATTTCAGAACTTTACTTGAAATAAATAAATACACTTGGTAATAAATAAATACACTTGGGGTATTACTTCTACGGCTAGTGACATTGTTCTTATGCTTTGTTGTATTATTAACAAATGGTAGGTGCATTTTTTACACTGTTTTACAATACTTCAAGTTAATATTTGGTGGAGAGAGACAGGGTTGGGCAAGACGGGTATCCTAGTGATAGGAGTGTCCAATGACAAGAATCCAGTGATAGTGAAGAACTTGAAGAAGACGACCAGTACCTTTTTTGTCAGGATTATTCCGAGGAGGGGCGAATTAAGTGCAGTGATTGTAGATGCTGGACTCTTGTGTAGATGTTGATAGTGTAGGTAAAGACGCTATTCATGTGTGTGAAAAGTAATGGCTTATGAAAATTAAAACAATTTTTAAATTAAACAAATTGTTTTCTAGTGAGTAACTTACATTTAATTTTCTATTTTTACTTCTTGGATTTAAAAAAGGAAAATTGGAGACAAAAAGGAAAATGAGCTGCACTTTTGTATTATACGATACGAAATGCGTAACTGTTTTTGTTTTTCATGAACAATTTCGAAAAGGAGTGCTGTCTGGTTCTTCCAACCACGTCTTCAATTATTCGTCAAAAGTTACTTGAAAATTTAAGATAATGAAGCAGTTTCTATTCAAATAGTAAACACATTATCGTATATTTATTTTTTAAGATACTGGGCTTCTCTTAATATATGCATTTAAACATTTTATCTACCACAACTGATTGATCAATAATTGGAATAAATTTAGCATTAAAGGCATGTTTTTCGCTTATAATACTTTGTTTCTATGCATTAGTGTTTTGGTTACCGGAACAAAAAAAAACGCAAGTAAAACTAGAATATCGAGTACTTTAGATATAAAACAAATCTTAGAAGTAAATCCAGTTTTATTGTCGTTTGTAGAGTCAAAATAAAGTTAAATCATTAAGTTTACATGAATGATTACATGAGAGCAATTTAATCTATATTTGTTTTCATGTTTTTTGAGAAAATTTTCAAAACTCTACTATACACTAATTTTATTTTTGTTAAATATAATTACTATTAATTTTGATGACTATATATGTTAGAATTAATGCTATCGGAATTGATTAATAATATAATTTATGACCCATATTAGTATCATAGGGGATTTCTCAAACGTTTTATATTTTAATAACATATCCGAAATGTCTGCAAACCTTCCGAACAGGAATTCGCTGCTTTTCGACAGTCAAAAAAGCCTAAATAAATAAAACTAATTTCGTATATTGAAAATACTCACTTTAACTTCAAATTATATATTTATATAACTATAAATCCTCATTTTATATTCATATTATTATATATTATCTTAGTCTATATTCATATTACTGTATATTCTCATTTTATATTCATATTACTTTATATTTTCATTTTATATTTATGTGTTTCTGTATGCTCATTCTATAATCATATTACTCTATATTCTCATCATATATTTCTATATTCTCTTAAGCCTTCTGCTGAAATTTTAAATGTAATTTAAAAATATTGTATAATTGTGAAGTTTAATCCTGTTTACCTTTTTTTAAACTATGATTAATTGTATTTAAATGAAAAACTGTACATTTAAAAAAAATAACTTTGTTTAAAGCTACTCAGTTTAAGTATATATTTTTAATAACATGACACTTTTATATGTCCAGAGGTTTAAAAAATATTTTTAATTAATATTTTGAGCGCACTTAATATATTTATTTTATTACATTGTAACACAAAAAAATATCACAGCAATTAACATTTCTCTAGCAAAAAATAGATCCAGAATTACATTAGTCGAGTGCATTTTGAGTTATAAGAGTTATTACAAAACAGACGTTACTCTTTGTATATTTGCTGTTTCAAAAATGGAATAATTTGTAGAATTCATTTATAAACATCCAAACATGGCAAGTTAACTATTATAATCTTTAAATGCTACATAAGTAAATATGTGGCAATTTCTATAAAATAATAACTACGTAAAGCTCCGCTAAGATGTAGACACATCTATTAATTTTAAAAGAAAAATTAAATATAATCGGAAATTAGCCTTTAACATTTTCCTCTAAATCTTGAGATCCTTGTTTGTCAATATATTTAGTGCTACTCGTAGTATAAATATTAATCTATTATTCTAAGACTTGCTTTTGATGATTTAATGTAATTGCCTTATTATTAATTTTGTACGAAAAAAAATCATCTCAACAAAGAACACTTAAAAAAAACCATCACGTATTACATAAGCGCAAATATAATATTAAAAAAAATCTTTGTTTTGGATAAATGGAAAAATAAGAATTGTATACACTCGATTTTTAATAATCTTAATTGCGTAGATATTAGATAAAGATAGAAGGTGAAGCCCAGCATTAATTTTTCAATTACCAAAGCACGGCTTCCGAAAAAAGATTCTTCCTAAATTTGCATAAGCCTTCTGCTGAAATTTTAAAGGTAATTACCGTTTCAATTTTCTTTCGCAACAATTCCCGAGTGCTGTAAACACATTCTCAGCTTTGTATCCATAAATTCATCTAGCGTTGGAATAAAATAATCAGGCGGTAATCTGCAAAGAGCCGATGCAACAACAAGCTTCTAATACTTTAAATGATGATATTAATTTTCTACCACTTTTAATTAGACTTGATTTCGATCCAAAAGAGAATGGCGCAATTTAAAGGGCTTTGCGCCTTGTGTTTGCTACTTATAAAATTAGAATTGGAATGACTTGGAGTTTACGGATTGGGAATATGCTGGTTTTAAGGATTGGGATAAAGCGAATTTTTACACGATTTTATTTACAGTCCCGCAATCTGATGTTGTTGAGGAATCAATATTAAAACTCAACTTTAACCTCTCTTACAATTGGCGTATCGACGTAAAACTTCGCGTAAATATATAATCTAGATGAATGACAATAAATATGTAGCTATACAATTATTAAATAATAAATAATACAAAATCATATTATTAAAATACACTGTCTGTGAGAAGATTGCAAAACACCAATTTTCTCTGCGTACAAAATGATATATATTTTTTTTAAATTGCCAGTTTAGTTTTTGAAATGAATTTATAACAGTTTTAGAAGTCATTTTTTAAAATCTCCATATCAAAAGAAATATCCATATTGTGGAAAAGTTGTGAGATGTTGCCAACAATACAATACTTTAAAATAAACAAATAATATATGAATATTGCTGAACATAATTTAAAAACAATTTTTATAAATATACTAATCATAAGAGTTTCATCAATTACATTTTTTTAAGTTATACTTCACTCACACGCACGCACGCGCGCACACACACACACACACACACACACACACACACACACACACACACACACACACACACACACACACACACACACACACACACACACACACACACACACACACACACACACACACACACACACACACACACACTGGTATTTCTTCAAGTAATAATAACTTTGAAAAAAGTTTAAAATCGAATAATTGGCTCACGGCTAACCGCGTCTGTTAAGAAGCTAGGCAACTAAATCATTGACGCCATTTTGTTATTACTTTACCCCAAAATAGCAGATTTTCTTAGCACTTCATTTTAAATATTGAGTGAAATCCGGTTTATTAGTATTAATATTATTTACTAAAGGTAATAAGTGCGAATCTTGTTAAAATAAAAATGTTGTTTAATAAATCTTAGACTGTTGATTCTTTAAGGTTAAAAATAAAAACCCCAAGACAGAATTTTGGAGAGATGCCAGCTCACATGAGGTCCTCGTCATAAGACCAAGGTTCACATTTATGAGTCAGTACTCTTGAATCATCATTAATAGCTTATTGTGTAGCTCTAGTGAGACGTTAATTTAACCAACTTTGAGATAGAGTTTTTTTGTTTGAAAGGTTGATGATGCAATGTTGCTAAAAGACATTTGCTTCAAAATTTACAAAAATAATGGATTTAAGATCTAAACGAATTACTTATCGGCATACCTAAATTTGAACAAAATAGTATTCAAAATATGTATCATATATTCATTGGCAGTACAATAAAAACTAAGTAGGTTAAAAACATTCTTCTCCTTAAGCATAAGATATATTGACATCGAAAACATGTAATATTATACCCACGTATTGTATTGAGTATTGTAATAACATATTGATGGAATTGTCAATTAACTTCAATAAAATTGACACATTTGTCAATCTTTAGCTGATTATATCGACTATTATACTTATTATTTTATATACTAAATGTATTAATTTATTTAGTGGAAATGCTATTAGGCAGTTATCAGTGTGTTTGAAATTTTCTTCAAACTGAAAATACTTTTTAAAGTAGTTATATTAAAAATTAATACATTGTTAAAAATATAGTAATAAAATACATTTGAACTGTTTAATTATAGTGTTTTTTTCAAAATAAATAAAAAATAGTTTTGGTTATTACAATGCATGATAAAATATATTTTGAAATTACAATGCATGATAAAACAAAATTACTCTTACTTTTAATCTATATCAGAAATATATTTAACCAGAGTTGAAAAATCACAGTAACATGCAACAAACATCAAAACCATATATAATCAAAATCTATACCAATGTCAACAAAAGGATTATATTCTTGAGACCCCAAAATTGTTTGTTTGCACTGTCTCTACAAGGCTGTAATGATGTACCCAATAACTTGGAAATTAATTGTACTCCTGTAGTTTATTAGTGGTTTCTTGTCCTTTCCTAATAATCTTCACTAAAGGAATGTCTTCCTTTGATGAACACTGAATTCAGCTTAGAGTAATCCAGGCAAAACCTCTGGGCATTATCCAGCTCTTTCAGGACTTTGCCCAACCGCTAATAAGGCTAAGAGTTGACTGGGGGAAGAGACTTGTTGAAATACATTACAACTCGCATTTCTTCTGGAATTCTTTTGTGTGCCTTGATCAAACTTTGGCTTCTTTTGTAATCTTTTTTCTCATTTGGATGTGTTTTGTTTTGGGAGCGTTTGGAATGTTTTTATTTCTGAATGGGAATTGCAAATGCTTTAAAAAGGGGATTCGGTAGGGGAGAACTCTTTTGGAACGTTGTTGTCTGTAAATGCTGATTGTATTTGAATACATTTTCTAAATGAGTAATATTAAAAAATATATTTTATTTTAATATTGTTATGGCACATTATAAAAAACACTTTTAGAACTATTAAAATGTTTAATGCTAATCAAGTAAAATTAAAAGTTACATTTACAAGCTAAGCTGAATTTTAACTATTAATTTATATTTGAGTAGCCCATTTGCAAAAGCAGTTATATTCAAAAATTTGAAAAATAAGATTTTGGTATCACTAGCTAATTCATCACTTAGGCTTCAATTTCTACTTTACATTACATGCAAAACCCATTTTTTATTTATGGAAAGTTCAAGAAAAAAAACTACCATAGCATTTAAACCAGTCATATCGTATGACGGTTCTTTGTGACTTTCTCAAAATAGTTAAGAGTGCATGTAACTACTTTTTCATCTAGGTTATTCATACTGAAAATTATTTTGCTCTGTAATATCATTTTACCATTTAACATACTGTTTAGGCATTGTACATCCATCTAAAGGATACTAACGTGAAAATCAGTTGTGCATCGCCAGTTTTTCCAGATTTCACATTATTTAAGTGTTCATAAAAATCTCTACTTTGAAACATTTTTTAAACTTAAAGCATTGGAGAGATTTTGAAATCCTTCTCTAATAAAATAACTAAAGAAAAATATTTTTATAAATAAAAAAAATCTAAAAATATAAATTAAACCCTGGCAGTAAAACCAAACAATTTTGATATTTTGCTCAGCCCTCAGAGGATTAAAAAACGTCAGAAACCAATGAATTCATATTCGGGTAAATACAGACCGCATTGTGCCGCAAGGTTTTGTTCGTGAATACTTTATGGTCCTATGTGGTACAAAGGTCAAAAATTAGCGGGGAGAGGACAATTGTAAACCTTGTTGACGCGTCTCGCCTTCCTTTGCATAATGGTATGTCGTTTATCCTTAAAGCTGAATCTCCATGGAGTTAGAGGGCGGAAGCGCATTCTGCAACCAAGAGCGCGACATCCCCTCTCCCGTGGTGCAAAGGTCATAGGACGAAACGGGTTAATATTCAGCCTGATTGAAGCGGCCCACCTTCCGCTACGTCACGGTATGTCATTTGTACCCATAAGATGATTCCATCTAGAGTTATTTGTGTGAAAGCATGTCTCAGCCAAGGGCAACATTCTCCTTATGTGATATTAAGGTTAGAGGGCGTAATGGGTAAACAATCAGCCTGTTAGACGCGTTCCACCTTCTTATACACGATGGTATATAATTTATTTCTATAGGATGATTCCACGTAGAGTTATGGGGCGGAATCGTATACTGCAGTTAAATGAAACTTCCTCCCCACGTGGTATAAAGGTCAGATGATGGAATGTGTTAATATAAAAATTCTCGTTCGAAACGACTTAATTTTCCTCTACACGATCGTATGTCATTTATCTCCAGATTCCACGTGGAGTTAATAATAATTTTACAAATGTCATTTTTTCCTATGCGTTTCCGTGCAAATCTGAACTCGCACCGAAAGGAAAGACGCATTCACGTCAAAAACTAGATTTATAGTTTTTATTATTTTTAAAGTTTGATAAATTAAAGAATATGTTATCCCTTTTATAAATATACTTCCCCATGCATGAAATTAAGAATGTTTATTACTGAAGAAAAGAGTTCATATTAAACACCCCCCTAAAAGTAAGATAGTACATCATATATAGAAAAAGTTTAAATGTTGGTTTCAGACCTTTGGTCTAATTTAACGTTCCTTTCAGTGAAAATTCCTATAACGAGTTCTTATCTTTGAGATAAAAAACTACTTTTCCTTATCTCAATAAAGAAGATCCAATTACCCTCCTAATTGAACTAAGATCTACGTCTAACTTGATTATCTAAACGCTTTTAGCTCGCATGTGACCTCATCACGTTGACCTGTGAGTTATTATATTTGCATTCTTCATCCAATAAAAAAGGCATGAATAATGGAACACCGTTCATCAAATGCTATTGCCTATATTTTTACTGCCAAGAAGTTTATTTGAACGCTAAGAGAGTCAATGATTTGGGCTATATTTAGTGGTGTAGGTGTATTTGATGTTGTATGGAAAAATTGCTGTTTTAAAATATTGTAATTTATTTAAGAACATTGTATGGGAAGATGATAATATTATTCATAGGGAATTAGTGTCGTCTCCTTATATTGTTGTATGCAAATAGGGTCGCCTCAGAGTTAAAGTCGAGCAAGTCCATGAAAGTCTATTTCGAAAAAAAGATTCTCCAAAGTTGAATTGAATAACGTTATTGAATTAACAAGAAAGAGTAACATAACTACTGGCATACAGTGATTAAATTTAAACTCAAATTTAGCATTAACTCAAATTTACGTAACTTTTCACTTGGTCCACTTGAAATCTGAGTCCTCTTCATGTAAAGTGATAGCGGTTTGTAAGTAAGTAAAATGTTATATTAATCTCCCAAAACGGATAGGTAAATCTGATAAAATGGTTTGTTAATTGCATTTATCTTTTATTTCTTTTCTTTTATCTTTTATTTAAGTATGTCGAATTTGAGTCAGATAATTATTGCTATAAACTGAAATATTTAAATAGCTGTTTTGTAACGTTTCGTTAACATAGATAATCTCTACGGTTTGGTTGTCACATTTTGAGCTTTTTTGAACCTCAACTTGGATTTCTCTGCGCTCTAAGTTGCAGTTAGCAACACGTTTATTTCTTAAATTTTGTAAGTTAGTATCATGAAAATATATAAGCGATGCGATTGTCTTATTGCATTTATATATTCAAAACATGAAACACAAACTACAGAATACTTACAGAAAGTTCATATAAATGAACACACATATGTTATTAACACCATTGATTACACTCACAAATAAACAATCACTAATGTATGTAGTGTTTAATAAACACACCTTTAAAGTTATCACAAAAGTTCATTTTCCATTAGGTGCTTTAGTAAATAAATAATGAATCTAATATTGAAAACTATTCGAGTTCGATACAATGCAATACATTACCAATTTTATAAATGTTTCACCTTTCCAAATCCATTCCCCACGGCTTTGTTTGTCCTCTGCAACATTCAGAATACCGACAGTGGGTGTAAGCTTAATACGGACTTTATAGTCGTTAACTTTGTATGAGTTTAGATGGGTTATTAACGGCAGGGGCGAGCTACCATTCACATAATTATGGTGGAATCACAGGCATCTTCAAAACATCATGACTGGGTTTTCCCCCAAGTGGTATTAGCTGAATGTTATCTGGGGCTGCGGAAATTATTCCTATGCGCCAAATCTGACGCTTTCAGCAGCACGCACAATGCGACCTTGCTCAACAGTCCGGTGGAGTGCAAGGTAAATATACCGGAAATTTTCATGGCTGCATTAATCAGAAAGCCCCGAAGTTTGCGCTCTGGGCCGGGTAGGTGCTAATAAGGGTGGCCATTCTTTATAAATCTTTTATAGTCATTTACTGCCCAGGAAGTTTGGGGATGGGTCAGAGATTATGGCTATTAATTTTGTTTAAGTTTATGTCTTATAATTCAATAATTGTTGAATTTTTAATACAATTTACATCAATTTTGAAATATATTCTAAATGAATATATTTAATTCATTGCTTAATTAGTAATAAACCATCACGTATAGTTGAATATAATTTTTCAGGTGAATATACAAAAGAAAAATGAATATATACTGCAGAATAAATATATACAATTCAAACACATGTCTCAATTATGATAGTCTGATAAAAACACATTTTTTTCCCTATCGCGATAGAAATGGGAATTCGCTGAAATTAAATGTTAGTTCAATAACATGTTGAATCCTTTTTAAATATTTTATTGAAAATGTTAGTGGTAGTAGAAATCCTGTCTTATCCAAATATATTGTTTGTCCGAAAATACCTTTTTTCCGGTGCTATGTTGTAATATCATTAGTTGTAGAATTCAAAATATTATTATTATTATACAGAAGTAGTTATGTCTTCAAATTTTTCAACTAAATAAAGTTTCATAATTTAATTCAGGAGTGCAGTTTCAAAAATTGTTTTATTTAACATAATTGCTTATACTATTTATTACTTAAACTGAAATCTTTTATCAACACAAATTGTTTTTATGAAAGGTTCTAAACAATTGACTAAATACAAGATTGTAAAAAATTAAAATATATCTGATTTATTTAAGTTTTATTGATTTTGAAATTATTTATTTTATAAGAAAATAATGTAAGTTTTATCCAATTTATTTAGTACTGCCATATAATTGAATATCCAGAGTAAATTTTCAGGTTCTACATCATAACTAACTCCGTAGTTTTCCAGTAAAACAGAACTTGCTATTGAAATATATTTCCTGTTTTGCTCTTATTCAAATATATTTTAATGATCAAATGGTGACAATTACATTTCAAATTTTATTTTATTTTGTCTAACACAAATAAAATTGAAAGCAGTAATACGATCGGAAACGCTTTAATTCATAACTAATTCCGGACTTTTCTCTTAAAACGGGAAATATTATTGAAAACCTTTTATTCGATAGATTTTAATGATAAAAGTATGGTTACAAATTTATTTGCCTTATGTAAATCAAATTTCATATTTTAATAATGACGGAAAAGAAAGAGAATGGAAACCTCCAAAGAGCAATACATGTCGAGAATATTGAAAGATAATGATGGAGAAGGTGGTATCTCTAGTTAAACGAGTTGTTCATTATATATTTTAGATATATCGTATTTTTTCGATGCAAGAACGGAACTTTGTTTAACGGCGGATACAATGAAATGAAAGAACATACATATTCTGACTTGAGCAAGCACAATTATATTTAAATTAGGAGTGTTCGCTTTCGAAAGACATAATGGTGTTCTTTTCGATAAAAGAAACCTCATAAGAATTGAAGCTGTGAATTTAATTTAGTGAATCGAAAATAAATGATTTCCTTTACATAAGGGAGTTCGTGTGAAAACTACGCTGTAAGAAACACACGCTGATAATACACTTAAAACTACACTGTAGTATTAGATAATTGATACTGGTGAAATGCAATAGTTTTAGAGAGCATTTTCTCGATTACTACATATCAGTATATTTCTAATTTAGTTTAAAAATAATAGATAAATCTTCAGTCCATTTTTGTACCAATGACGGTCGATTAGCTAGAACAAAGTGGAATTATAGCTAATCTGATCACGTGATCATATTAAATTCATCACATATTTTTTTTTATAATTCTGAAAAATAATATTTTTATAAAAGCACACTTAAAAGGTAATTGAAAGTTTTAAATTGGATATGCTTAATTAAAAAAATCTATGACTAGATTCTTAGAAAAAGATATATAAATATTAAATTATCATGGGTTGTTTTAGGACCTTTTGGTTTTTTTAAACATATGACGTTCCAGCAAATTTTGAAAGCACATTTAAATATTTGTCACTTAAAGAAATTGTTGTTGTATTAGTTGTAATAAAATTAAAATGCTTTTCAAATGCTTGCTTAATTATTTTTAGAGTGGTATTTCTTAAATTAAGTCTCAAAATTACACATTGAAAATAATATGAATAAATATTATATTTAAAAATTAAAAAAGTTGATTGCACTTCAGGGAAAACTGGACATTTATATGGGCTTGATATCGTATTTAGTTTTCCTTAGCTCTTACAGTAATAATATTCCCATTAATGAGCAAACTAATCAAAGTTATAAACCCTTGTTTTAAATTACAAATATTAAAGATTAGGACTTCCACTTGTATTCTAATAGCATTTCTACCTGTAATACTTGAACTTATAATCCGAAATCACTAGAACAACTCCCAACTCTTGGCACATATTCTGTATCTAAGCCATCTAAATGCTCGATCAGCCGTTATTAGGAGCTCAATGTAATCTCCTGTTTCGATCCGCCCAGCGCGCGTTGAATCCCAAGCTCGAAATCCTGAGATTTGTAGAATATTAAAATCGTCAATACCATGTCTAAACGGATAGGGAGAACTATGGCGGAAATTGCGCGTGGACTCAAGAGAGTTTAGCGGTGAGGACTCGGGAGTTTAGGGAAGGCAAGTGAACGTTCTCAAGGGAATTGCGCACTCACTAGTAGGGGAGATGCTTTGTTCTTTTTCCCTGATTGAAATTCAGGCCCGCTTCCTGATTGGTTTGATTCGAATAATTTAGAAGGGAGGGAATCTTGAGGGATTTCAGTAAAAAAAGTGCGTTCGTGACTTAGTTTGTATGGACAAATGGTAACTGGGAGTATTTCTTACATAGCTTTCTTCCCTGTATGTGAGGTTAAAGTGCTTAATTGCCCACAATTAGTTAGGTTTTAGAAAGAAAAAAATAATTCCAAGTAGAAATGTCAAAAAAATTTAAAATAAGAATTAAAAATCTTTACCGACAATTTTGTGTTTTTTGAACCTGGATCTTTTCATATTATATTTACTGCAATTTTTACTCAATTGAGTAAAAATTGCAGTAATTAAAATATGACAGGATGTGTGTTTGTTCCAAAGTATAATTGTTAGATAATTAATATTAACTCATTAATGTAGTGCAGTACAGTGGAAAACAGTAAATTATAGTATAGTTCAGTACAGTATAATAGTATAATAAATTTTTATTGTCTTTCGCTATATAATCCAGTAGTATTAGATAAAAAAATTATCTGAAATAGGGAAACATGTAAGGACTACTTTTTCAAAATACGTTCTGATTATCAAATCAAATAACATACTAAAAGTCCAACTGAAGTTCAGCAAAACGGCCGACAAGTAGGCCAAATGAATGACATTAACATAATCTAAAAAAATTAATTTTAGAGAGACATGCAACATAACAATTTGTAGGTACTGATAAGACAATGACAACTATATCATTTTTGGTTAAACTAATGCATTTATAGTAGTATCAGGCTTAATAGGTTAGGCCTTAATTAGTTAGTTTCGTAGCACCGGATCAAAAACAGTTAAATATTTTTTTTTCATAAAACCTATTATTTAAAAATGCGTTCTCATTGTATTAGCAAACAACTCAGCAAAAAAAGTCAGCATAAAACCATCATCAAAAATTTAATATTGAAGGTATTATGCAGGAAAACTGCAGTTTTGTTTAAAGGTTTATGATATTAAAGGTTTTTGTTTCTATATACTTCATAAACACTGTAAAAAAAACCCTAAAAAAACCCTGCAAGAAAACTTCAATTTTTAATAATGAAGAGAAAATGCAGATATTTTAAAGGTTTAAGGTGTACATACATACATACACACTATAAAATACGAAATCGGCCAAAAATTCCAAAATATATTTTTGGCTCTATAGTATTCCCCTATTCAGTATCTTTCAGATGATACCAAGATTGAATAAATATTCCAAAAACTTTTTTATTTACAAAAAGTTATTCTATGCACCCGCTTGCAATGGCAATATGTTTAGTAAACTTTACACTCAATTTCTGAAGAACTGTATTTTTAACATATGTCCCTTCATTCGAAATATGATAACTCAAGTTTGATAAAACATTTAAAAAAAATTATTTTTTCTTTCAAATTTGTATTAGTTTTAAGATGTTATGACCCTCCATCATAACGATTCGTTCAAAAAATAATTTTAAATAGTATTTTAAAGTTGAAAATTTGAATAAATAAGTGGTTTTTAGGGTCTGTCGAGGTAAAAACTATTTAAAAAAAAACTTTAAATGTTATAAACTGTTTGGAGGGTCATAACATTAAGAAAGATCTGCGAGTAATTTCCAACAAAAATTATGCTTCTAGATTAATTACAACTTGCGTAATCACGTTTGAAAAAACATGCTAATTAACATGTAAAATGCTAATTAGCTAATTAGTATTTTATTTTATTCAGTTTTTTTTATAATGATTCATCCCTATTTTTAAGGTGTTTTCCTACATGAAAAAACTAGATTTTTAATTCATAATTACTAGATTTTTAATTCATAAAAAAAAATGCAAGTGTATACATACGTACACAGGAAAATTAAAAACTTAAAAAAAAACAAACTTTTTTTTGTTTCAATATCTTTTATAAAACCTACCAAAAGCCTTCAATTTGTGAATTTTGATGAAAGTTTTATGCTGACTTGTTTTGCTGGAAGTGAAAAACCCGGAAAATACAATTCGATAACCGCCTAAAAGTTGGTCAAATGGCAATAAAAGGATTATTACACTTGCAACATATCAAATTGTAGGTGCTGACAAGACAAAGACAACTATTCCACTTTTCGTTAAAGTAATGGATTTACAATAGGCTGATTAAATTAAACATTAAGTAATTAGTTCAATAGCATTATATAATGTAAATACAGAAAGAAGAAAAATTATTTAAAAGTTTATGTTTTAAATTTTTTTCTTCTGATTTTTATTAAAAACAACACACTAAATATCTAAAAATAAGATAGAAAATAGGACAAAAATAATTTTTAGGGGGACATAAGTTATTGTTACTAAAAAAATGCAATTATATTTTTTGTTAAATTAATGCATTTTATGATTTATTAGATTACGCATTAACTAAATACTTCAGAAGTGGTAGTAGTGGTCCAAAAATAACGAAAAAGGGAAAACATATTATAATGCTTTTTTTTAATACGTTATAAATAACATTGCAAATAAAATATTAAAAGCATAAGATACTATATCTGAAGCTCACAAAATGGAATAAAAATAATTTATATTATATAAAAATAGAAAAAAAATTTACAGAATATAGGATATTAACATATCTAATGGTAGGTATTGACTAACGGTTTTTGCGAAAGCTAACTGACATTGAGATTTTAAACAAGCCTACTTTAAATGTGCAATGCACCTGCTTTTTAGACTTTTAGTCCTCTTTGTTACCATCAGATGTGTTTGAACGAGAATGACCTTCACAGTGACTGCTCATAAAAGTACAGTTTAACGCGAACTTCCTGCATCCCCACATTTTACCAAAGGCAGACACTTTTTGCAACTAAAAGAAAATATATTTAAGAAGGCTGTCGGGTATAATTCGTTAATCAAAAATTCAAATTAATGAAGAAACTTTCTTACATGTAAGTATGACAGCATTAACTGTGGATGTACAAAAATGTTCTGAAATCATATATAACTTTAGAATACCATGTGCACATTTATTAAGACACTCAGGGTTAACTGAAAATACATTTTTCCATTGAAGGATATTCAAAACATTTATAGGTTTGTGCTTGTATATCGTCCCTGTTAATTGTAACGTCCATGTATATATTTTTCCTGTTTGTGATGGAACATTTTAATTTTTATCGTAACCAGATTTCTTGAAATATTATGACCAAATCCAAAATGAAGTGAAAATTTATGTGATACATACTTTCAGTTGACACTAAATCAAACGCATTTTATATAAGAAGTAATACTACTATCAAATCGTAATTTCTTTACATGATACCAAAAATGATTTTGAACATGATTTGAATAGTTTCACTACAACTTTTGAAATGATTTTGGCACTGTCATTGCTTATTTTTGCACACAATATAATTTTTTTATCGAAAATTTGAGTCTTTTATCTGACTTTAGGAGATATCGGCGGTTCATATTTTATTTTCAGAGAATTGCGTAAAATTTTTGGCAATGGTCTTTGAAGCACCCCCGACAGGGTTTCTCAGTTCTTAGTCTCTCCCATATAGGTATGTCAACTCGTAGCCATCTGTGAAGTGACTCGTATTGAATAGCGACCATTTCTATGCCGGATTTAAGTTCTATTTACATATAATATATTTCCCTAGCATAAATGTATCGATAATTTTTAAATTTAAGCTAAAAGTCACGAAAATGCCTTTCTTAGTAAAAGTGCTATTGCAGATCAAATTGAAATGCGTGCGGGATAATTGTTGATTTCACAATGAATTAAAAAAATATTTCGTCTACTAGGAAATCAAAATATATGAAATAAAGACGTTTTTGAAAAGTAATCATATTAATAGAGTTTATTTGATTACTATAAGTTAAGATTCCCATAATTTATGTTTCATGTTATGTTATCTTTTGTTTCACGTTTAACAAATATTTTTAAATTAAAAAAATTGAATGCCTTACGTTAATCTGTGTTCTTATTTCACCTTAAAAATTTCTTCTAAGGTTTAAAAAATATTAAACCTTAAAAATTTCACCTTAAAAACAATTATTAACATTTCAGAGAAAAGTTTTTTTAGTAAAGTAAATGTGTAGATTAATAGGAAAGTCAACACAACGATGTGTCACTGTTTACGCGGCGTTTGCAAACTATAACGGTGTATGGCACATAGTTGTACCCTTAAGGGGTACAACAACGTGCCATGAAAAAAAAACACCCTACCTCAAGACATTGGATTCTTTTTCAATACAGGATCTAATTACTGAGATATGTAGTGGTGTTGGGTAAAAATTTCAGCATGATACAGCAGAAAATAAAATTTGACATTAAAAATACCTCAAAAGTTGGAACAAAGTTGTATCAGTTAAAGGTATTTTTTTGTAAAAAATATATTCAATTAGCGTTTATTAAAAAAAAATTTATTAAAAACACGTCTTATTTTAAATTCCAGAAATTTTTGAAAATTTATGAAAGTAAAACTATATGTTCAAAATTATTTATAGCCAAATGCAAATGAACTTTTCTTATTTATCTGTAGGTCTCTTATACTATTTATTGTTGTCATATATTTTAATTAAAATTAAATGTATGACGATTTAGACTAGATATTAAAGTTTAAAAATAAAATAATTTTTTTTTTAGTTATTCAAAATTACAAAGGTCTCAAAGTAAAAAAAGCAACTTATATTTTATTTTATATCATATTGGTAGAAAATATTTTAGTTTGTGACAAATAAAGCCTTTACAAGGTTTTCATTAATAATTATTTTGCTGAAAATGTGAATTTAATAAAAAGCTACTTAAACATGAGATTTATATCAGAAACTGTAATACCCTAAAATTTAGACCATTTCACACGAGTTACAAAATTTACATTTGAATACTAGTTTATTTTTCTAGCTAACAAATTACTTAACTATTATTTGAGATATGAGGTACATAAATTTGATATAGAAAGGAAACCATACCTCATGAATATAATTCCTATTCAAATATCAATTCTAAAATCATATATATAAAATGTAAAATGTCATATGACCAAGCATATATGCTGTACACATACCGTGTTTTACAATAACTATTTAATACTCTCTCTATTGCTCGACAACTTAATGAAATTTTTATGGAATATTAATCAATCGACAGATTGAAATAGAAGTGATGTTAACCCTCAAATAAAGTGTTGTTGAATAAAAATAAATGAGTCTCCAAGTTCCATTTAAAATCTCTTGTGGCAATAAACATGTAAATATATTAAGTCCACAGCAAAATGGTGGTTGAAGGCAATTCGGGTAATGCATAGAATAGTAACTTATTCATTTCTGCGATGATGAATTGGAGGGATATCTTGATATCGATTCATCACATGAAGGGACAATGCTTATTTAAATGCTTTAGATCCTTTCATCTGCGACTATCAATCAAAATATGCGAGTCCTATCCCACTTTCTTGAAGCATTAGTTATGCGATTGAATTCCAGCTACTTTGGTGTAAGTCGTCTTTGTTTTGTTATAGAAACGATTCTTTCCGTGTCTACCTTTCTGTGTCTATTCTGCCTATTTACATATTTGGGAATATAATCACTTTAAAGACCTTCAGTTCTTAATTCATTTTCAGTTTCAATTGGACTGTCAGTTTTGCTTAGTGTAAAGTGAGAAGATCGAAAGAACATGTGAAGAGGTGACAAAACTCTGACTAGATGGATAGACCTATTTGTTTCATAAAATTTATTAAAACTCCTAAGTGTAAACAAACAGGGCGTGTCTCAGTCCGCTTACTAACATAAGACCTCTTGAAAGCGTGTCTCAGAACATAATTGTCGTAACCTCCAAGAATCCAGATTTTGTAGCAGAGTTTATATATATATATATATATATATATATATATATATATATATATATATATATATATATATATATATATATATATATATATATATATATATATATATATATATATATATATATATATATATATATATATATATATATATATATATATATATATATATATATATATATATATATATATATATATATATATATATATATATATATATATATATATATATATATATATATATATATATATATATATATATATATATATATATATATATATATATATATATATATTCATATATACAGGGTGAGACCAAAAGTCCCTGATATATTTTAAAATTTAATGTAAAGCCAAGTAATCGGCATACTAGGGTGCCTCTTGGACTAATATGTTTCTTACAATAATTATTTTTATGTCTTTAACGTACTGCGTCACCTATAGTCGAAGTTCGGAACTAAAATTACTATTAACTTGAAAAAACAATATTTTCGAGAGAAGTATTTTAATTTAAATCGCACTCTTATAGATCAATTACTAATGTTAAAATGTTTCAGAAATTTTTGGCCAATCCTGTATATTACCCAAGCTACAATCCGCACTGTTTGCAACTCGAACTGAGACGAAAGCGAAACTTAGTCAGAACAAAATACGAAAGTAGCATTCAGATGTGAATTTATTTTGAGAAGTTTGTTAGCAATCAATGGCATGTGTAAATGTTATTCGTATGTGAGTGTGTTAGTGCGTTTACAGAAATAGCGACCATACTGTGTCTTTGCATATATTAACATCTTAACAAGCTAACAAGCTTGTTCCTGAACAGGCTAAGTATATCTAATTATAAATATGCCATTATCTAATTATAAATATGCATATGTTCAATGTAGTTAAACAATCAAAAAAGTAAACAAATAATATAAAATAATCCCAATTTAGCAAATATAAAATATAATGAAAGTTTATATACTTTAATAAAAAGCCCAATGATAAAAATAATTTAGTCAAAATTCATTTAACCCACTAGCGCTAAGGAGTGTAATAGTTCCATCAAGGTTTATCCAGTTTTCTCAACCAATACATCCAGTTCATAATTTCACTAAAATACTATTTTTGCATTGCTTTGAGGTGTAATTTATACTCTATATCTACAAAAGTAATTAATATTTAAAAACACGAAATCTTAGGTAGTAAATGAAATCTTGTAGGATTTCCTTATGACCTTAAGTATAAAAAAATAATGTATCTGTTTCAACAGTGTGTTCAATAAAGCCATACACTTGTACTTAAAAATATCTAATAAATAGCACTTACCTGAATACAAACTTTTTTATTTCTCATTAAGGTGAATAAAGTCCTTCTGTACTAGCCACCTGGAACAGCAAAAGTAGTCTTTACTAGACAGGTGAGATGGGGGGTACCAACAAACACACTTAGACACGTCAATCTGATGGCGAAACTTTGGAAGGGCGACAAAGCACTCCACAAGACAAAGAGTACTTCTTTCGTACGCAGCTGAAAGTGCATCTTACACTTACTTACCTCGAATCGCTTGCTTGACCACTAGAACTTACATCTTAGAACTTATCCTTGCTCATTTATATATAAAAAGAGATGGTGCCTCATATACATTTTTAATACCATTCATGAAAACGTATGTGTTAAAAAGCCATTAACTTGATTTTGATTACTGAGCTATGATATTAACTATCCGTGGTTTATCTGAAACTATTGCGTTGATTTTATTTATCAATGGTATATTTATATGTTTTTTGGCATGGTTTTATTACGAGTGGAAAAATTAAGAAATTACTCTTATATAGGAATAGTTAGGTTTCTAACTTTGCTTCTTTTATGTAACTTTTAATTGATATATTTTAATAGTAAGAATCATCCAATCACGCATTGCCAAGGTAAATTGCAAAAACATCGCGTAAGAGCTGTTTTCAAGGAAATTATAACCCACAAAAATAATGACATTTAACATTCTTTATCAGACTATTAGAAAATCATGGGAAACAACACTTCAAGTTGTTTCAAACATCCTATATTGGTAAGGAATGGTCTTACTTTTTCAAATATAATTTTGTGAACATAATTTAGGTAGAAAACACATTATATTACAATACATTATTGTTATGTTTTATATGGTTTTATTTAAAAGCATATGTAACCTAGAATCCCTTGCTACTTAACATTTTGAGCTCTAAATTGTCTTAACCGCAGAAAAGTCACTTTTCAGTCACTTAAAGCTGATCACGCAGCATACTTGCTTTTTTTCGTGCGGTGAACATGGCAACTTTTAAAAACTACAAGGAACTGAAGTAATTCCTATTTCTTTAATAAAATATTTTCTGTTGTCATAATCTTTATAGATGTTTGCCATCACTTCAAGGTGAGGAACATTTGAAAGTAAGATTATTCAATTCGAAACAGAAATAGCGTAATTGAATTTTATTTTCTTAAAGGGGGAAAAGTGAAGTCTTGCGTGACTTTGCTTGAAGTTTGTTCCACAATTTTGTTTGCTTCTTTATTATTTTTCCGAATGCTTGTTTTGCGTTCGAGACATTCCACTCATTTCAGTACAGATACTTTCTTTCCATTTTGGTTGCTGAACTTGATAAACAAGTTTACTCGAAATATTGAAATGTGTATTTTTTTTTCTAAAAAGAACTTAATCAACTTTGCCTTGGAAATCTTAAGTTGGGGACTTATGTGGTGGTTTTTTGAAATATCACCACAATTCCAACTTTTAATCATATTTGGAAAGAATATCTGTAAGTCACGACAGTTGAGTCGAAGTATTTACTTATTAGCATGTTCTGAACTGTGAAACTAAGTAAAAATATGCTTTTCCAACTACAATGAAATTGACAGAAAACTGTTAAATTTGTAAATTAAAAAAATATGTTACTATATTTAGCTTTGTATCAATATCTAGCCACGAAACATGCAGTGTTTTTTAATCATAACCTTTTACTCTAAAGAACAAACAGGCAAACGAATCCTTTTAACATGTATTTCGACATGCACTTTGACAATTACATTTTCTCACATATTTTTTCGAAATTAGGTGAAACTTTTTATTTTACTCACATATTTGCGCCATAAACTAAACCGTTAAAAAAGTTTAAAAGTTGGTTTATGAAATCTTTACAAGTAGGTAGCTCAATCCAGCAATCTATTCTGGAGATTTAATTACTGAATTTAACTGTGTATACGTTAAAGAGTCAAATATATGCACTGTAATGGGGTCACTTGAAGCCCAATTTTTTTAATAATTCTTGAGTCAGCTCTCAAAATATAAACGTGATTGTTGGAGACAAGGTTAATCATGTCTAAATTTTCATTACAGCAGACGGAAGCGTGATGATTTAAAACATATTTTTGTTTTGGATTCAAGTAACCTCCCAGAGTCCAAGTAACTTCAAGTTACGGTATGCATAATTTTATCAAACAATTATGTATTTAACGAAAAATTCCAGGTACTTGAGTTCCACTTCGATCCAAGCCATGAACATTAAAGAAAAAAATTAACAGTTTTAAATATTAAAAATAAATCATTTTTTAACTTCTTAAAAAAATTAGAAATAACTATAATTCATTCTTTTACAAATATTTCATTTTTCTGCGAATGGCAATTTATTTCAAAAGTGATATATCACCCACAACTTGTCATTTTTGCGAATCCATATTCAGCAAATCTGGTTCGTATTAAACGCAAGTAGTGTTATTACTGTCTCACGAAGGACATTTATAGACAAGTAGGTGAAACACAAGTTTAAAAGATAATCGGCATGAAATTTGACAGTTGCATTTTTTCACGTATAATAAATGATAATTATATACACACTTCTTGACAGTGATTGGTTTTAGAAAAAGTTTGATGATATGGTAATTATCTCTTGAAAATGTCCCTTACTCCCTCCAAATCATTGATCATGGGTCTTTAGCGGACACATTTGGTAAGTGCAAAACTTCTTTCAATATTCAACACCAAAAATAAATAAGCGTGATACGTGCCAGCTTTATGTGTGGCCTATAATTTTACTAGATTTTAAAATGAAGTCATTGCATCAGTTGCGTTAAAAGTTTAGAAATCTCCTAAGCGAGTTTCTTTGTCCTAATACTGGAGGGGAGTTGAACAAGAAGTGGTCTCTTTTTGCATAACAAGTGCCAATTTAAAACGATGAGACCCCAGCATTTTGGAGTCATTTCCAAAGGCATCACGTTTATAGGATACGATTATTACCAGTTGGGGAGGGAAGCTAGTCCCTCCTTTTAGCTGCAACCACCTTTCCCAAGCCTCCCCTGCCGCAGAAAGCGGCACAATAAAGCACGTAGGGAAGAAACAAAGTTACTCTCGCTCAGAGGGGGAGGGGGATATTTTCCAGCCCGGAATCATCATCAAAGTCACCGCCATTGCAGCTAAATTCTCCCCCTGTCCTGTGAAGTTTGGGGGAAGTGCATTAAAATTCTGAAATTGTCTTTCGTTAGCGACTTTGCAGGGAAATATAGCCACGCAAAAGAGAGTCATGGTACGGATATACTTTGAAATAACATGCAGTCACGCAACACACGTATATATATATATATATATATATATATATATATATATATATATATATATATATATATATATATATATATATATATATATATATATATATATATATATATATATATATATATATATATATATATATATATATATATATATATATATATATATATATATATATATATATATATACATACGTGTATTGCGTGACTGCATGTTATTTCACAGTATATCCGTACCATGACTCTCCAAAGACTCATGACTCCATGACTATATATATATATATATATATATATATATATATATATATATATATATATATATATATATATATATATATATATATATATATATATATATATATATATATATATATATATATATATATATATAGTCATGGAGTCTATACATGGAATATATATATATATATTAGACTTTTTCTAAAACCATTCACAGCCAATAAGTCCAATAAGTGTGCATATAATTATCACTTATTATATGGGAAAAAATGTAAGATTAGTAGGTATAGATTGATAGTAAGACAAATACACAGAAGTACATTAGATAGTTAGCGACAATAGAATGGATAAAGTGTGGTCGTTATAAAAAAAATATATAACTAAATTGAAGTGTTTCGAAGTGTTTTCTGCAATTCTTTGTGTATGCCAGATTATTATCATATTGTCGCCTTAGAAATAAAAAGCACGTATATTTAAAGTAGATATTTTTAGAATCTGTAGCGGAACGTGGTTGGCTACGAAACATATTACGCCCGAGAGGCCCGAATGAATGAACAAATAATTGGTTCGAGCAGACAATATTGCTTATATGGATCAGAGGGTCGATTGGGTTTTGGTTTGTTTTCTTGCTGTTTTACCCATCATGAAAGTATATAAAAACCATATTTTACCACGAGTGAAAATTTTTGCTAAAATTAAGCATTAGCTTTTTGCTGTGCAATAGGTACATTTATTCATGTGTTAAGATGATGTTTTCATATTAATAATAAAAAATTTCGTAGATTTTATTAATAATAAAAAAATTCATAAATCTTTTAACTTGAGATAAAATACGTTTTTTTTCAATACTTTTCTAAGAGGTACAGCAACAAGAAAATAAACCAAAACCCACTCGAACCTCTGATCACCCTCTTCTCTCTATAAGCAATATAGTCTTCTTGAACCAATCATTTGTGAGATCACGTCAGCCTCTCAGGCGTAATCAGTTTCGTCGCCAACCAGTTTTCGCTACAGATTATAAATTTATACTTTAAATGTAAAGAGTTTTACTACACTAAGTACTACTACTACTAAGCCAACGATATATGTTATTGTAATAAGAAAATAAAGAAATAAAATATAGAAACTTATTTATTACCTTCGACATTAACCTATAAATTTGTATTGAGTTATGCATAATTCTTTACTAAATACGTATATAATTAATTTTAAAACATATTTTGTAAAATAAATGCATTTAATTTATTTATTTTTAGTCATTAGTAAGCATTAGAAAACAAGTAAAACTTAAATACCTTTATAATTCATTCAATTCCATGTATTTATTTACCCGATAACTACAATAACATGGGGCAAGACAGCAAACTCCAATTTAAGAGTTTTTAAAATAAAAATTAAGTGATCCATATCAAGACAAATGAGTAAGATTAAAGCACAAATTTGACTTCATCATTTTTAACAACATAAACATAGGATCTTGAAAATTAGCTTATGTGTGTGTCAGCAACCTTTTGATAGATGAGCAGCCATAAAATGAATAATGTGACGGAAGGGAGTTTTCGATTTTTTTTTCTTACTTGCACCACTGTCTTTTGCACAAGGTTTTTAATTTTAAATGCTTCAGTTACGATTAAATGAGGCTAGAGGAATAGAGCAGGTAGTCGTCTTGTTTTAATAAGCGCATGCTTCTATTGTATATATATCGCAAACAAAAAACAAATATATATATATATATATATATATATATATATATATATATATATATATATATATATATATATATATATATATATATATATATATATATATATATATATATATATATATATATATATATATATATATATATATATATATATATATATATATATATATATATATATATATATATATATATATATATATATATATATATATATATATATAGTTGACAGTTGGTAATTTAGTTTTCATGCACAATTTTTTTATATATGTATATAATTTGTATTTTGTTTATAAGAGCCACATCTTGAGTATGCTGTACAGTTCTGGTCACCATATCTTAAATAAGACATTGAATTGTTAGAGAAAATTCAGCACATGGCTACTAAAATGGTTCAAGGGTTTTCAGGCATGAATTATGAAGATAGATTAAGAAATTTTATTATGTATACTCTGGAAGAGATAAGGGTTAGGGGAGACTTGATTCAACTATTCAAATTTATCAAACAAGGAGATGTGGAGAGTTTAGATTTTAATATGAGTGATAGAACGAGAGGTCATGTGTTTAAGTTAAACAAATCCCATTTTAATCGGGAAGGGAGAAAACACTATTTCTATAATAGGGTTATAGACAAATGGAACAACTTGCCAGTGAATATTGTTAATTGTAAAAGAGTAACGGATTTTAAGAAGAAGTTAGATATGCATTGGGGGATAGTTAAGAGGTACTAGATGGAACAACCTTGTTGGGCATTGAGCCTGTTGTTGGTCGTCAATATTTGTATTTGTATTTGTATTAACCGTTGTTAATGTCAAAAGTATTTAGTTTTGTAAAATATATTCAAACCAAAAATATTTTAGAATATTTTTTTCCTTTTAGTTTCACACAGCCGGTCTTTTGTTTCTTTAATGATCATTTCTTTTTTATACTATTTAGATTTTTTATGCTAATAAATTAGTTCTCTTATTTATTCGCATTTAAAGAATAAACATACTTAATTTTTTATTTCTAGCCTCTTCAAAGTACAAAATATATAATTTATTATATTATACTTGAAAATGAACTATTATGACAAAAAACATTATATATTGAAACATTAGGCCAACAACGTATATGTATCTGCATACAATTGGAAGTGAAAGGTTTTTATTTACGATATACTAACTTTCTCTAAAAATTATTGATTCAGTCTACTAATCATAACATATGATTTCCTATAAGATTTCTTTAAATAAGTATACAAAATAATAATAAAAGAATATATATATGTCTTACAATATATTTAAGATACGCTAAACATTTCTAAAAGTCTTTAGAGTACATCTTAACACTTTACTTTTGTTCTATAATTTGAAGTGAATTCTGGTCAAAATATTAGGATTCGAAATATTTTCTTTGTATTGTCTTATTCCATCCGTTTCAATTGCAAAATCATATAAAAATACACAACATATATTGTTCAAAATATAAATAAAAATCATGCTTTCAAATAGTTTTTTAGTTACAATGGAAATAATAAATTATGTGGTGGAAACTTAGGAAATGGAATACTTTTATAAAATGTGTGTCAAAAATAAAATTATATATGAAAAGCATAGTTTTATTTAACATAATTTGTTGCCGAAATAAAATTTATTTATATTGTTTTCGGAGTAATAGTGTTTTTCTTAAATTTTGGCTATTAACCATAAAATATACTTTTCATTTCCGTGCAATTAGGTATTCGCTTTTTAATCATTTTTAGATTAGATATTTAAGGGGGTCCGATACCCAAAATTCGCAAAAAAGGTCATTTTTTTATATTTAAAAAATAATATTCAAACTTATCTTAATAACTCACAAAAAACTGCTTCAAAAAATTCCTATTACTTTTTTAGTTATGAATGTTTTAATGATGTGTTCCTATAACATAGTTGTATCATATGTAAACTTTAAAAGCAAATATCTCTGTTCGTGGTTTTGAAATTTAATGAACACTAAAAATGCTAAGGCTTTTTTACTATTATACTTAAAATCATAATTTTTGTGTGTATAGCAAGATAAATATATTTTAAATAGATGTATGCATTCATATTTCCTATTTTTACCATAATTTGTTTTTTTATAACCACTTAAAATGGAATTTTATTTTTTTCGTCAATTTTTTTCCAAAATTTCTAATATATTTTATTTTTTTAAAGTGATGTATCTGAATCAAAATTTGAATGCATACATGTATTTACATATTATTTAAGATCTTAAATAAAAAAAATTGCTTCAAAATATTGAAAAACAAAAAAGGAGTAGGAATTTTAAAATTGTTAAAAAATTTACTAAAATTTTAATTTAAAAATAAATGTGCAATTTAAAAAAAAAATTGAGCGTCTTAAAATGGTTTTTTATTCATATTTAGAAAGAGAAAAAAAATTGGATTGTACAAGTATAAAAATAAAAAAAAAATGTCGAAGGTATCGGACCCCCTTAAACAATCATTATTAATAATTTCGAAGTCCGTTAAACAAAAATACACCGAATTCTAAGAAAATTAGTCTTATACATTTAGTTATTTCCCTTCTAATCTCCTACTTATTTATCATGCTTATAATTATGATTAGGATGTCACTTAATCTTGAGACAATATTTGTTGTTTTATCAATGTTTCTCTTTTGTTCAACTACAAAGTAAATACATTAATTAATATTACTGGTATAGTTACGCTAATAATAAAGATATCAAATTATTAAATTACTAGACTCAGATAATTATATGTTATTACTGGATAGCTTTTGGGAAGTAATTTATAAAGTAATCGTTGAAGTTAAATATATCTTTAATTGGTCTAATAATAAGGTAATTTAGAAGAGTTTTGTTATTTTACTGTAGAACCATTTTTAGTTGTTTGTGGACGTACTCAAATTATTTTATTAACAAATTTCGTTCAATTACTATAACATCTGCAATGAAATGGATTAGAACACATTGTTTTGATATTTAAATATATATTTCTAGGTTATCTCACAAATCTTCTCATAACGATTGTAAATATATAAATACTTAATAAATATCTTTCATTGCCAAAACATAAACTATTTTTCTAGAAAATTGCGCTGAATTATATATGATATCTTTGATTCAAATAAAGCTTAAGTAGTAGTTCTAGTAACAGTGGATCTCACAACCAAAAAATAACAACAACAAAACGAATTTTACTGGAAACGGAACGACTAAAACTGCTACCATATTGAAATGGAATCAAATAATAAAACGGCCACCATCTTGAAACAAAATTAAAAAAAATGTAAAAAAAAAAAAAAAAACATATGTCGGTTTTAATGACTTTAAGGGACATTCATGCCGAATTTGAAGAAAATCAAACAGTGCAATGCGGTTGATCGTGACTGTGTAACGTACACATTGTTTACAGACAAACACACGAAATGCCAAACAGTCAAGTTACAGCAGGAAATCGCTAACGCTCTGTCAACTACGTAATTATGTAAGAGCTTAAAAACACACTCTATTGAAAATATCTGCAATTAAAGATTGCGGAATAAGCGTGTTACTTTTAAGCAAAAATACATTAGTTTTATTTGAAAAATAACAACAAAATACAACACTCAAAATAGGTTGGAAAAAGCTAAGTATAATTTACTCCTATTTGCAATAATAACTAGCATTTTTGCACTTTTGTGGATGTCTTCTCCACTTCCTTACACATCAATTAATAACTGGATATAAGTAAAAAAAAATCCAATTAGGGCTACCTTATAAAAAATAAAATGTGTTTTGTACAAATTTGAAACCACTTTCTAACAATTAGTTCACGATTTTAAGAATTTATTCAATACTTAATATTTTAAATTAATAACATTTTAATTTGAAATAAATTATATTCAAATAATTGTGCCGTCTAGTTTCAGAACCAGATAGGTCCATTTTCATAAATTTTACATGAGATACCAAAAGCGATTGACAGCCACATACTTTTGGATCGAAACCCATGACTTTGAATGCATTTTTAGACTAGATGCAGACACTTTTGACCAATACATCTTTGAAATGTGATGTAGGGAATTAAGAACTTGTAAAAAATATGAAAACATGATTTTAAGAAAAATGTCAATCTATGTGTTTTCGAAACTCGACGGCTCAATTATGTTTGAAATATATAACTGGGGGTATTATACTCTATTGTTTGAGAAAAAAAATTACATCTGGTCAGTCATTTTTTATAAATTTGATCCTATGAAAGCCATATATTTTCGCCCTTCCAGGGTTTAAAAATTCCACTTACATAAAATCCGACTCAGATTACGATTTATCGATAAAGTGTTGTTTACTGCTAACCCACATTAGCTAACATTACATTAGCTAGTCAAAAAATAATTTACTCCAAATTTTAGCACTGCAAGTAAGAGTACAGTTCGATGACAAATCCATACCATTTGTTTTTGAGAAATCAATAAGACTCATTATTTTGGATAAAATAAGTTTTGGAACAGCATAACCTTTTTTAAATACTATTTTATTTCAGAAATAAAAGTTAGAAAACATTACTACTCTTACACAAGTTGGTAAATTGTATTTCCCTTGATAGTACAACATAGCAGAAAAAACTATTTTTCAACAAAAGTATTTTGATAAGACATTATTTGGAACAATAAATTATATTTTAAGTGGATATGGGCCATAAAATCATCAGAACATTTCCAAAAATATTGAATTGCTTCAAAAATTAATCCATTTTATTTTGAATCTAACGACAGAAAACTTATATTTCTACATTAAGTATTGTTAATTATGTTTTGTGAATAAATATGTAGCTTCGGTACAAGATTGCCTTGGAACTCATTTTTTTCAGTTTCTCAGTGATGACTTTTATCATGTTTTATCAATTATTATTTAGATTGATAGAAGTTCAGATCTATTTGAAGAACTACTTCAATTTTCTACAGTGCATTTTCAAACATGTTACGTTAATTTGTCTTTAGAGATTAGTATTAAATAGAATATGTTTTTTTAATATTTTTTACAAAATAGTTTGTTAGGTAAAAATTGGGATTTTTTTTCAATTATTTTTATAAACAATCGTTTTGCAAATAACAAAAATCTGTAAAGACAGTTTATTAAACACATTCTTTTGTTTATAAAATTGCAAAATTAAAATTTCTCAGAAAATATTTTCTTGACTTAATATAAATATATTAGAAAGGCCACTTTTTTGTAATTTTTAAAAAAAAAATTATGAATTTTGTTAATGTTTGAATATGAGATTATAATAATACGTTGTGCACACATACGTGAAAAAAAAAATATAATGAAATCTCCAAATTAAAAAAAAAAAGTTAAATGTGTCCCATATCCCTTTAAATTTAATTTGAACATAATCCATAGTTTATTGAACAATAACTTTATTCTACTGAACTCTCATTGATATTGATAGAAAAATATGATTTTCTCGGATTATATTAATTGTGAATAATGCAACTTTTCGAGTTGCACTTCTCCATTTCTTCACTAAACATAATTTTTTTAAACACATATGGACTCATAGAACACCCTATACACCACACAGATAAACATCAATACATCCCATCCACCAGATATCTTTACCAAAGGTTCATTTACGATAAGCGTCCCCAAGCCAAACCTTCATTATAGAAACGACATCCCGGCAACCTGATGGGCAGCACCACGCATTTCGAAAAGCATATGTTGAGCCGTGTTTCATTTTCGAATGGTGCTTCGACCTTCCTTATTGCATTTAGCCTTCTTTATCTCCCTACCTTAGCACCGGTTTGGTGGTCTTCATTACTTACTTTCTCTGTTATCAAGATACATTGCAGTCCCTCATTTGTGGGGTCGCTGTACTTTACTGGGAAATACGAATTAGACCCCGCAATGTTTGCTTTTTTGGGGGGCTTTTTTTCTGAAAGCGTCTTTGCGTATGGATGGTATTTTGTTCAGAATAATGAAGGCTAATTGATATGTTTGGGTATCGTGTGTAATGTTTTTATTATGCAATGTCATTTTGTTGTTTTTCTCTTGCTATCGAACTTTTCTTTTGGATTTTGATTGGATTAGGTTGTTTGCTTATTTTGTTTCATGTGATACATTTTTGATTGGATGTTGAATATTTGGAATATATTATATATGACATTAATTATTCTCTATTAATAAATGCTATGCTGTTTTTGTAAATTTATCCACGGAGGACAAATATTATAAGTAATTAAATTACAAAGTATGTCACGCAAAGATTCTTACGTGTTTTTATGCTTTAAAGATAAAGTTAATTACAATTACTAACAATAGAGTAGCAGAGAGTAAATATTTAATAAACCTACCCAACAACAGAATATTTTTAAATATTTATTCTGCTATTTTAGGTAAAAAATGAATTTGAAAAATGTAAGCAACTACTAAAGAATGCCGACTACTTCAAATAACTCCGCAACACTGTCTAAAAAAATTAATAAAAAATTAATTTTAACAATTTCTTCAGTATAGAGTCCATTAACTTTTAATAAGTCATAACTTATTTCAAATTTAAATAGATATATAAATTTTATTTTTTCATTATTTAATTCAGGACTAAAAAACATTTTTAGAAATAAAATATTTAATATATTGGCTGTAAGAAATGTAAATTTAGTATTTTTAAAATTATAGAAAATGGAAAGATGAATTTTTAATTTATTGCATCATTTGTATAGTTTTTTATTTAGTTTTTAAAATGGTTACCTAACTATAAAGAAATTAAACAACCATCTGTTTTACCATACTTAGGAAATATATATACAGACTTCTTATTATTACCATTAGCTTGTGTCATAGAATATATGTGTGATGTATAGCCTTTGATGTTTTTTAATATCTAAGTTTAAGAAATTGAATTTTTAAAATGAATTGCATTGGTATACAGTAGTGGTACGCCTAAAATAGTTCTGCCCGCGATGATTACGTAGTTCGTTATGGATTCCAAAAACTTGTTCAAAATCAGCTCGGCGCACAGCCTTTTCAACTATAAAAGAATAAAGAATCGAAATGTACAATTTATGTTTAATAAGAATCAATATGATAAAGTTAACATTACAAATTGTATATAACATCAATAATTATTTTACTGCAAAATTGCTCAAAATAATTTGTTATGAATAAAAAGAATAAACTTTTACTACATAAATGTTTGAATGTCCAAATGTAACATAAATGTTTGAAACAGTTCACATTAAATTTTATGTTTTGCATTTGATAATCTAAATTTCAGGATCATAAAAAAAATCAAATATTGTTAAAAACTCGGACACACAAGAACTATGGAGAATAAAATTTTCACCAAACAAACAAATATCATTAACTACTTTTTATCAAAATACTTTCATAAAAATCAAGATTCTTATTCTCCTGTCGGCCCGACTGCGTTTGGCATATTTTAGAAAAATTCTCGAGAGTTGCTTTTTTATGAAATCAGTTATTCTGCGTATTTTGAGAATACAAAAGGAATAGTTGATTTTATTAAATATAAATAGCAATTCATGTTTTTATGATTTTTGCAACTGAAACCTTTAAGTTTGATTTTGTTTTAATAAAAATTAAATGCAACGCATTATGTTATTTTTAGACATTAATTCAAATTCAACCATCATAATTGTTCACATATTTATGAAGTTGTTTCAACTACTAAATTACGTCAAATTAATTTTAGTCAGCACTTTATATCAATATTTTTTTTGATATTTTTGAAAGTTTTGGAAGGAACAACCTAACAATAATCATATATTTTAGTATTTTCATAATTTTATTTAAACGTAAGTTTTATTTAGAAATTGAAAGTAGGGTCAAAAAAGTGATTATTAATTTTCATATATATCTCATTACTTAAAACTTAATGAGTCGGACTCACTGAATATATATTTGAAATTAATTTAAAGCTTATTTGTAAAACATTTGTAAATGGTTATTAAAATTTACTCTTCTGAAATATTTGAAGGAAGTCAGTAGCAGATGATAATTTTCTACATCTTGTAAATGGCGATATGAAGACGGACTTTAAAGAACTATAACATTTATTATTTGTTTATGTAAGATTTTTAATAAATAAATTCTATGATTTAACATCAGTTCAATCTGTACTTATGTAGTAAAGAACTGTTTTAAAGAATGTTTTTTAAGAATATTTGTTAGATATTTATATATGTAAGATTTTTGAATGCACACACTTTATTATTTAACTAAACATATATTTGACTTTTGAGATACAACAACCCCAACTGTAAAACTAACTATAAAAGTTATTATTTAATTTACTTCAAATGTTTTTTTTCAAAATAGAGAAAAAAAATTAAATTCTTATTTGAAAATAGCTAATTATATTAAATATTTTGTTAGTAGGGTTACACCTAACGGGGGTAAAATCCGACATTTTAATTGGTCACGTGACTTTGAAAGCCCTTAAAAGTTGTGCATAAAAAATAAGACTTAATTTGAACATTACATTAGCCACGACAATTAACATGGTAAAAAACTTGGGAAAGCAATTGGACTAATGAGCCATTTTTTGAGAATAGACAAAAAATAACGAAAACACAGTTTATAACACGACCGACTGCTAATAGTAAAAATAACTTAAATCTCCTAACGAAGAGTCTAATTAGCAACAGATTTCATTAAAAAGATGAGTTTTGTATCGGAATTTTTTTCAGCAAGTTTGAAGTTTTTAGATAACCAGTTAACGATCTAAAATCTAGTGTGGATTCTGTTAGAATTGCAATGACTTTAGTTTTTTTAGAAGCTTAGGTTGTTTTTATCAAGGGAAATCCTTTGTTTTACTAATTTATGTTGAATTTTAGTCAATTTACATTCCTCATAAGCCGCATTTTTCAATACAAAATTTCGGAAAAAAAAACAATGTCCTCCGCGTTTTCAATTTCTTCACACATTTAATTACAAGTTGAAAAAGTCAATAATTCTTTCGTTGCTATATTTTTTTACCTTTCTGCTTGTTTTAGTACTTTAAATTGGAATTGAAAGTAAAAGCTTACAATTAAATAATAACATGCGATATACTTAAGATTTTTTTGGGAAATATGAATTGGCAAAAAATACTTATTTGCGGCACCTTAGCAATAAATGTTAAACAAAAAGCTTTGGATGGTAAATGCAACTATTTTTTTATTTTAGATTCTGAATCACATTAATGGTTGACACTGTGTAGTATTTTGAAGGCATCATTTCCTGGAGACGCTAAGCAAAATGTTGAAGCCGAAATTGTAAAATTGTTTTTCCTCTCAAGAATTTATGTACTTATATTTTTAATTCTTGTATGAAAAAATAATAGTATAGTTATTTAATTACAAATATTTACATTATTTCTTTTCAAAAGATTTTTAATATATTGTAGCATTGATCCGTTTTACGAATAAATGTTTTTATTAATTGCTAAATAAATTGAGATTTCCCATATATGACAGAATCCCGTATATGACGTTTATATGGTTAAAAGTTAACGTTTTCCATTCTAAGCTTTTTTGAAACATCTTGATTAAAAACAAAGTATACAATAAATACATATTAATATTTTGTTTTATAATTTTTTTATTTTATTATATGTAAAGCTTAACTATGTTAATATTGAATAATTAAATTAAAATTATTAAAAAGTCTCGTATTAGATAACAAAAAGATCAACATAGTAAATCATCAATTTAAAGGTAGATACTATTAGTAGTTATTCCAAATAAAATTTTACTCATACAGTAATTTACAAGAAAAAAACAGTAAATACAGTAAAATTACAAGAAAAAAAATAACAACACAAATCACCATATGAACTAAACCTTATAAAATAGATTTCAATGATATCTGCAAGTAAACAATAGAAGTGCTAATATAATCATTTGGTAAATGCACCCCAAATAAGAGTATTCATATTTAAATATCTTGCTCCAAAGTTTTGAAACAATCTCCAGCTAAACTCAAACATGATTTAATCGCATTATGCGTGTAAACCACTTAGCATTAATTAGAAAACCAGTGAGCCATATGCAGAATTTGCCTTTAGGCAGAGATTAGCCGATGACGAGAATGTGTTATTATTCATTCGTAAATATAATATTTTTCTTAGATGCCATTTTTCGTGTTGTGGGTTACAAGAAACGAAATGAGATAGCAATTTTTAAGTATTCATTGAATGATTATTATTATGCATTGTTTGATTATTATTATACATTGATTAATTATTATTATACATTGATTAATTATTATTATACATTGATTAATTATTATTATTATACATTGATTAATTATTATTATACATTGATTTATTACTATTATATATTGATTGACTATTATTATACATTGATATTATCATTATATGTGGACTGATTGTAAGAGCTTTTGACATGCTACAAAAATTTAAATCATCTACAGATACAGTGAGCTCACTAAAGTAATTTCTTACCAATTCCAAAGTCGACAGCTAGTCATGAAAGTGGTCTAGTTATAGTAAAATTACAATGCGATGTACTATAAGGCCATTTATAAACGCTCACTAGAAGCAAAGTCAAGAATTAGCGTGCCTATTTCTAAAATTATACGACCTGAAAGCAAATAACCAATTACAAAGTTGTAGAGCTGCTTCAATTTAGTATGACACACCTTGAGAAAATGATTGCTACGAATATTATAAAATTAATTATTAAATAAAGTGTCCTCTACGTTAAGAAGGTTGAGTCAATTGCCGCTATTTGAATCAATTTGCAAACAATTACAGGTATGTTGGCACTTTTATGAAAATGCATTAAGTATTTGCATTAAGACCAAATGTTTAAATGTCCTGTTCACTTTTCTGGTTAAATAATTTTTTTTAATTAATAAATTTGTTTGTATATACATTTGTGTGTACTGAAGAAATGCATTTATACAAGAATTATTACGAATTATTGAAAATACCTTTTATACTTATCTGTGCTTTCTAGTATACTGTATTTAAACATTTGTGAAAGTGATGAAATGTATTTACGTGTGCATCGATACCAAAAATTGTAATGCATCTAACTTTATTACATTTCCTTCCTTTTATTTTATACAATTATTATTATTTTATATAACCCATTTCTTAAAAGGATATAACATAAACATTCATGATGAAATATAGAGCAGCTTCTTCAATATTTCACAGCAATTATAGCATAATTAAGACCAAATGTTACTGCGATAAATAATACGCTTTTGAATATTTAATATCCAGGGACATAAACCTAAATTAAACTTTAAAGTACCTTTAATGAGATCCTTGTTAAGAGTACTAAGAGCATTTTGAAACTTTCCCCAATGCAGTGTAATTAAAAGTATTATTAATGATCGAAATTGCTTAGTTTTCAAAAACAAGCTTTAAGAAAATTAGAGATACCATTTGATAAATATTTTCTTTAAAGTCGGTATATATTGGTATTGCTACATTCTCTGAATGATCATTAATGAAACATCCCCGGGCTTCTATGGGAAATACAAAGATTTAAGTACTAATTACTCGGTTAATTGTTCATTCACTTAAACATTTTCACCGTAGATGTACTAAATATAAGTACTTTGAATATTTTTCAATCAAAATAATAAATATTTTAATGTTTTGTATCAGCACGAGGAAGTAAGTCGAAAAATTAGTTATAACTGGAATATAAATCATAACATGAGGCGTGCAGTTCAAAATTTGCCTTATCCAAAATGTTGAAATCTGAGTTAATCATATTTTTAATATACCAATTCAAATGTGAATTCATTAAAATAATGCTTTAGTTAAATAACATATTTTATCCTATTCAAATTTCATTAAGAATTTTAGTGTTCTCTCCACAACCTGTTTTATCCGCATGCATGTTTATTTTAAATCCGTTCTTTTTTACGTCGCATTAGCAATTCTTTTGTAATCCAGTATCTAATCCATACATACGAGTAGATGTTTTCCAAAACTTGTCAACTACTCAAAACACTCAACTGATTTATCAGGTTATGACAAAAATCAACTGTTTGCAAATGGAGCGTCTAACCCAAGCAAAAATAGTACTATGATAGGTATGGTCTTTGTTTTAAAACTAAACCATTAATATAATTTTTTTTAATTATCAATAAATTACATTTACAAAATTGTAACTGTTTGTAAAAAATTAAAATTGAAATTTTGAAAAAAAAAGAAACTAGTAGTCTTATAATGCTATTCTAAAACTTGTCTTATGCCACTGCCTTTTCAAAAACGTTCTTATCAATATTTTTATTTCAAAACTAATCTACTCCAAAATAAAATGTGAAATAACTTTTATATTTACTTTACAGGATTTATTAAATTTTCAATCATGAATTGTGATGTTGCGTACAAGTCATATCAATTAAAATTACGAGAATAAAAAATGCAATAATTATTTAACATAATATGTTATTGTCCATAGGTAAAGTTGTATACTTTAATTTAACAAATAATCATATTTGTTTCACTAACCCACTAACGGTATGCGACTTTTGTATTTATAAAGTTTTTTTCCACTGACTGGACATTTAGATTGTAAATGTCTGGTAAGTTGTAACTCAAACCATTACATGAAAAACATAATGGAGTATATTATTAATTTATAAATTAGGAGGGTGAATCTGAAAGGAAAAACTTTATTTTGCAATTAAGAATAAAGTGTGTATTTCTAAAAAAGTTTTTTTTCCAAAAGTTAAACAACCTTATCAATAGAAGAACATAATAAAATATGCCACTAAATTAGAAAGACAATGGCATAGTTTAATTTAACTATTGATCTAAAATATAACATTTTGCAATTAATAATTTTATATTGGAAAAAATAAGACACTTTATCAATTTCTAGGGAAATTTATTAGTTAATAATTATTAATTTTAATAATAAATTTAAATTATTAGTTTTATAAATAATAGAAAAAGTTATATTCTTCTTCTATAATTAAAAATTGAAGAAAAAAAATATTGCACTTATTTCTAAAAACTAAGTGTCAATATTGTGTGCTTATGTCTAGAAGATGACATGAAGAGTTGTTGATTGAAAATGTTTAAACAATTTTTTGCTCACATTTTTTTCCATACACCAACATAAAAGCTTATTTCTATTGTTAAAAAGAAAACCGAGGCACACCATCAACAGTCTTTATTCATAGCTTAGCTCTTCTCGATAAGACACTAGGAAACTACAGCTGCCTTTCTTGTACGCCATTGTTCAGATTCATTTTTTAAGTTGTTTTTTTAACTTTTAAAGGGGTCTTTTTTTCAAGCAATTTTCTTGTTAATTAGAAACTATTTTTCGTTACATGGCTAGTTATATTGAAATAGAGTATGGACCCGCTATGATGAAAAGTCCAGTTTATAAAAAGTTAATTAATGTCGAAGAGTAATTTGTTTAATTTACGAAAGTTTTTCGTAGAATAAGGCTCGATACTCGTTTTAGCGACAACAAACCGCTGTGACATTGATGAAAATGTGTTGTCGCAACAGATTTTTTGTTAATCTCGTCTAGCGATCAATTTGCGAAAAAGCAATCCATATAATGAAGACAACTTGAATGAAGGATACAATTATAGTTTTGATATTTATTATTTTTTTTATGAAAGATAAAGCATTTTTATCATAATATAAAAGATACAATATATTTTTTGGGAGATTTTTTGAGAAGTTAACAAAAGTATACTGTATAACTAAAACACTTAGAAATAAAATTATTAGTATTTTTCGATTTACAACACCTCCGAGAGAACGTACTACATTTTTTTAACGCGAATACTTCTTTAAAATCGGTCCGGGACAGAACAGTGGCCATCGGCACACGCTTGTGTGAAGCAAAAAGTGTCGATATCCGAAATTGACAAGTAGAAAAAAAGGTTAAGTTTATCAAATTACAAATATATTTTTTAATTAATTGACTGTGACCATACTTAGCTCAACTTAACAGTAATCTTTGGTTAAAAAATATTTACTTAATAGGGTCGTCATTTTATGCCGAAATCTTATAAAGAACCTTTGGAATGCCATTGGAAAATGCTTTGTTTAACGGCAACCCTCTACTAGGACAAAGGATTAAAATCATTACTTTTAGAAGAATGGGTTTTATTGCCTGAAGCTATGATCACAACAACCTTATTTTCAATATGTGAAGCTATTGTGTGGCTTGTATAGACAAATTCCTTTGAAGACAGACTAAATTAGAAATATGATGTTTTGTGTTTTAAATTTTTGGTCTAATTTTCCGCCTGTTTAAGTTAGTTGCAATGTTACTTTTGGCTCTTTCATAGTTTCGAGTTATCGCAAGTTTTGTGTTTGTCATCTAAAATTTGGTCACCAGTGTATATAGAAACGTACTTAAAATAAAGATTTAATAATTCAATTTTAGTTTAATTGTGTTATATATTAAATTTTTAAGAAAGTTTAAGTTTCTCTGGCGTTTCTATATCTTAATCAATGACTTGTGACTCTTTTGAAATTTCTTTAAAAAAAATATTTTTAGATAAATTCGATCGCTTTCAAAACTCGACTTTCCCATCCATTGTCCCTCCCCTTTTTTTAAGCCATTTCCAAACGAACGAAAATCAAACCCGTAAATAAGCAATATAACAACATCAACATAAAAAACGAATCATTGTTCCCAGAAATTCAATAATAATTTACCATCGAAAAGCAAAAAAAAGGCGATCTACAATAAGTATTCGATCAATCGGTCGCTGACAATCAGTAGTCCCGACAATGCGGCGTTTCTAATAACCCAGCACAACCACTTTAGCTCTACCTTAAACGGCATTCCAGGTAATTTATACACAGAGAAAGGAACTCAAACAAGGCTCTTTCACAGCAGACACCATGAATGATGCCGTCGAAGCTTTGTCGTTTTTCTAAAGGGAAGACTCACCATTTATTTTTTACTTTTCGCACGATGTTGTGGAAGAATGGACTCGGAGCTGTCTTGATTTGCAGAAGCGCTGTCTTTAATTAAAACTGACAGCGTCTACTCAGCGAATGAATAATGCAAAATGTAGAGTCCCCCGAGGCTATAAAACGTGTTTAATAGGCGGATGCACAATTCCTTTCCTGCGCTGTTTACGGAAAAGGGGGTGAATGGAAAAAGAGAAATAATTGAGAGGTGAGGGTTGAAGTTGCAATAAATATTTGGGAAGGGATTCGAGTTTCCCTTGAAACTGTAAAGTATGTGTAGTTGTCGAAGAACTGTTGAATTTTTACAGTTAGAAAATTGTTTGTCAGCGATATACTTTTAATCTAAAATAAAATAAAGTGACAATATACTCGCAATACAAGTTTAAGCGTATAAAATGAGTTTCCGTTAACTATTTCAAGGATACGAACGTGTATATTTATTCGTGTTTTCTCAGCAATGGGTATTATTTAAAAAAAATTCTAAAAATTATCTTTCATAGCAGCTACCGACCGTGTAAGAGGACGAGTCTACACTACGGTTTTCCCTGTGGTCTGGTTGACTAGAGTTGGCGATGCCTATGCAAATTCCTATATGTTACCATATAGTGTAGTTTCATATTCTTATTGTTTGTAGATATAGGAATCACTCAATCTTTTATATATTGCACACTGTTAAAAATAGGTACTCAAAAATAAGTAAAATATACTAATTTTTGATTACATTCGATGCTTATCACAGCTCCGAATAATAAGTTTTATTTTTGAAAAAGACATATACTCAAAAATGAGCACAATGAATAAAAAGAGCAGTAGCTTGTTTAAATAGGCTGCCTTCATAAATCACTTTCAATAAATATCGACAATTAGAACCAAGACTTACCGGGAATCGAACCCATATCCTAAGGCACCGCAGTCCAGTACTTTATCTGTTTTACTACCAGGGTGACGTAAAGAAGTTATAAACATAATAAATGTAAAAAGGTGTGCCAAAAGAATGGGAAGAAGATAATTGAATTGTAATAACTCAGTTTCCATTTAAGCAATCGACGTCAAATTATTATCGTCTTTGTTAAGATGACTTGAACAGAAGATGAAATTAGCAATATTAAATCACATTGCTCTTTTTTTAGAAAGTACGGTTGCTTGAATTTGAGTACACTCATTTACAATGCAATTGTACTCAAAGAAAAACGAGTATGTTCAGGTTCTTATTTTTAAGTACCTTTTTTTATAGTGTACTTATCAGTTTTACGTAAGGTTTAGTTCTAGTTTTGTAGTTGCTACATTAATTATTAAAGAATATTTTGTTAGTTAACATTAATTGTCATTTTTTTGACCAAACCAGACCACCTCCATAAGGAACCTAAATATTGGGATACACCAATTGTTTGTAGCTTATACACTACTTGAAAACATTTTTCAAATTTAACCCTCTGTTAGTTTAGGACAATGCCAAAATTGTAACGGAGTGTACTAATTGTACTAATTTTATATTAAAATTGAACGTATATTATAAATATATATATTTAATTTTTATTATTTTAATAGATATAGCTTCCAAGAAACACACTATAGCTTTAGATTTTAAAATTATTTCACCGTCAAATATTTTTATGAATTTAAAGTTTATATGTATTGCTAGTTTGTATGTATTTCTGTATGTGCAGTTTATTGCTTTTGTGTAGTTATTGCTTTATGTCCAGTTTACGTGTATTTCTAGAAAACTAGATATTCATGGACGACTCAAGTAGGGTTAAATATATTGGCAAACTTTATAATGCATTCTCTATAAAAATAATATTAAAATTTTTTTCAAAAGAATAATGTGTTGGAAATATAAATTAAAATCTCTTTAAGTGAACATAAACATACAAATTCGATATTTTACTCATCCCATAGAGGTTTAATGAAATCTATCACACATTTTAAAACTAATTATTTCTAATTTGTATAATTTAATTTTTACAATTTAAGTTGTGCATGCATAATGTAAAATATACCTCATTTGTGGACAATTGTTTAAATTACAAGTATTGGGGAATATTTTTTTTTTAAATAATAAATGTGTACATTTTATTATATGTTGAATGTTTATTCAGATTATTGTTTGATAGCAGAAATAGTGAGTCTAAGATTATTCTTTATTCTAATCTTAGATTATTTTTTTATTCTAATTTTTGATCATTTTTTATTCTAATATTAGAATAAATGTGTATTATAAAATATTTTAGGATAGTAATATTATTGTAGATTATATTATTTTTTATTCTAATCATAGAATAAATGTGTACTATAAAATATTTTAAGATAGTAATGTCATTGTAGATTATAATTTTTTTTATAATGTATTTAAGATACCAAAAATATCGATAATTGAGTAAATAATACTATAATGATCTTGGGAATATCCTTTGAAAATCGAATGTAATCGAAAAACTTATAAATATTTTCATAAAAAAGGTTATGAAAAATAGTTTCTTTAAACTTTCTTAAACATTTTTTTTCCATTTACAACCATCCCCCCCCCCCGAATAAAATATCCGCATAATTTTATAATCTTTCTTGAATTAAATTTATGTAATATCTATATGACCTTAAGTGACTTCAAAACATTGGTAGTTTAAATTTTACATGTTTTTCACGTTATAAATAATTAACCCACTTTCAAGCAATTTTTGCAATTGTATAGTATTTATTATTGTTTGAACATTTAAATAAAGTTTCCTGGACATGTCATTTTTATTACTTTATTTTGTAAAGAGATGGCTTGGTACTTCAAACATTTAAATTAAAAAAATAGTGCAAAATGAAATATTTTTATGAATTTAAAAATTTGGTACATGGCTAGAAAAATTAGAGATCCTTGGACGTATATGTACGGCCTTGAGCGTCAGAGAGTTGAATTTCTGTACATACACAAGCGGAGTTTTAACCAACACAGGTTCAACACAAAGCCGACACGTGTTAATTTAATGATGGACCCCCAAGTAGATTTGGACCCCTGTTTCAACATGTTGTTTTCCATATGGAAAACAACATGTATGTACTTCTATGTGACCAACATGTATGTACTTCTATGTGACCAACATGTATGTACTTCTATGTGACCAACATGTATGTACTTCTATGTGACCAACATGTATGTACTTCTATGTGACCAACATGTATGTACTTCTATGTGAACCGACATGTGGGTATCCACAGGGAACTCAACACACTTCTACTATCAGTGTTGGCCATATCTCTATGTAAACGATCACATGTTGGGAGTACCCACACAAAAATACACATAATCCACTTAAAATTTTTGCAATTCCAACACATTTCCATTTTCAGTGTCGGTCATACTGCTATGAAAACCATAACGTGTTGGGAGTACCAACACAAAATCTGCACATTCCCTCTAAACGTACTGGTAAGACTAATACGAAACTCGTATGGATTTCACGTTCAAAAATCTGCTTGGGTACCAATTCAATAATAAAAAAATAGTTTTATGTTATATATTTAAAATCCAAAAATGTATCTCGTATTCAAAAGATAAGCCACGACTTTTATAAATAAAGATAATCCAAAGAGAATAAAAATATCTAAAACTCTTTCAAAGCAAATTTATTCGAGATTAACAAAAGAGAAATAAATCAAAAACTAAAATATACCATTAAAAACAACCACACTGACACATTAATTTTTTTCGAAAATACATATTTCCCTCAAAATGGCCATCCATTTATTTTAAGTCTCTTCTTTCTCCTTGCTCAATTCCAAAAACATGGCGAAATAATACTTTCAATTTAATATTAAATCAACAAATCAGCTTATACATTTCATATATGAGCGGGCAAGGAACTGTAACTGTGCTTTCGGCCGTCCCCCTCATGTTCTGGAACTTTCTTTGCAAAAGGCACAGGGATCATGGGCAGAAAATCTGGGATTATTTCTCCCCTTTTTGATTCCGAAGTAAAATATCGCAATAAGGGACTTATAGAAAATGGAAAATGTACCATGGTATGTAAATAAAATCTCTTCCCCCGGGAGGGACTGTCTAGGAATAAATAGATTGCAGAATGAGCTTGTGGTGGATGTGGGTTCATAGATTTATTTTTATAATGCTTTTAGTGATGGGGAATTTAGTTATGCGGAGATTTCATTCGCCGGGATAAACAACAGTGGGGTTTTGGTTTGGGTGGAAATGCCATTGCCCGTCGTTTTGAAAGGGGGATAGACGGGAAGTTGTGATTGACATTGGGATTAGGTTTAGGGATCGATGCGATAAAGGTACATTTTTATTATATACTACTACAATACTGCTATACATTTTAGGAAACAAGTTTTTGTTCATTTAAACTTAAACTATTCGCAGTAGGAAAATGCCGCATTATCATTTTTGGAAGTTCAAGTATTTGAAGACTTTAGCTCCAAAACTACTGATGTCCATTTTGATAGTTTTTCAAAATCAATCAAAAAATGTTCATAATTTAATTTAAATCACATTATTGAAAGAATTAAAGTTGTATTTGTATATGCGTTACCTCTGCATTGAATAAAATATAAATATACTTTTGGATATTGTCATTGTTTTTTATCTTAATAAATAAAATTGCATATGCACAAGTTTGCGTCACAAATTCCGAAAAGCTGTTATAATTTTTAATAATACTAACGAATATTGGTTTAATATTATATTTTACAAACGTAAGATACTAATATATTATACAACTAATATTTTTTGGTTTTATTTAAATCTATGATCGGACTGCACTTGGATATATACTCGGGATAGAGAAAGGGTTAACTTGCCCTTTCCCTCCCACATCTACACTTATGACTGTTATTATAATAAATATTACCTATAGCAAAATAAATGTCTTGAATTTTCTTCAAATGACGTCCAATCCTCCGGCAACCAGTGATATGGCTCGTACAGGATTCGTAAGCAGTTGCAGTAAGTACAAAAATTGAAGATTTTCGAAAAATCAGAATTTCCGAAAAGTCTATTTCATTCCTATGATCTTTAAAATATTTTATATGGATGTATTTCTTTATTTGAAATTTACGGAAAACAATTTATCCCAAATTAGTCAAAATTTGCCTTACGCAATTTCGGAGAGAAAAAAAAATTCTTTTGATATATGGCCAATATATAAAAGTGTTCCAGTTATATAAAATAATATAGTAATATTAATCTGCAGAAGTTCATTAATGGGGCTAGGAATCGTATATGAATAATCTCAGGAGTGGTATGTGAATAATTATACGGCTTTTAGCGATATAGATGCCTTAGTACACATATGTGGTAAGTGATAATTCAATATCTTTTGAGGTCTAGGTACCCTTAAATTTTTCAGAAAAAAAATTATTATGTCGTCATCGAATAGAACTGACAGTTGTCCTTAATATAAATCAAACCGTTTTCCGAGTTTTTACAGACTTTATGTATAATTTTATAAAACTCACATACAGTTTTACTTTCATTTAATCGTCTGCTATGTTTTGGTTTTCAATTTTTTTCTAATAAATTGCCTAATTTTTAAAAAAAATTATATATCTTCAATAAAATTTAGGGCTTGGTTTGTGCAACTATGTGCATCTTCATTTTCGCACGCTATTTGAAATTTTCCAAATTCAATAACCAAATTCCAAATTCAATGAGAAACAATATAGTAATTATTACAGATTTATAACTATAAAGATACATAAATTACCTGCGTAATGTCCTTATTAAGGATGTATAACAACGTATAGCTACATCACTGTTTCGGCCCAACTATATATAGTTTGCGTCCACACTGTGTTAAATCGTTCAAAAAATAATGTTGGAGATACAAAATATTTTTTTACATAAATCATTATTATAACTACTACACCATTAATTTTATATATAAAAATAAAATTCACACACAAAAAAAACCGGCAACAACCCGTTTCTTATCCAAAATTGAAATAAAACCTATTGCATTTTTCTGACAACGGTAAATTCAGCTCAACCTAAAAAGTCTCTACACCCGCAAGCTCAGTTGACATGTGATTTCAATGTTTAAATAATTAATGTCGTACGGAAAAGTATTTAGAATAGGAAAGCAATTATTTATGTATGATGAGACTTTTACGGAAAACTTTTATCAATATTAATCTATTTTTAATGTTTTTAAATGTGAATATTTAAATATGATGCCGAATTCTTCAACATAGGATACATAGTATCCTGTTCTATTCATCAAATGCAAGTTTAATTCGGTTGTTATCATTCACGTTTGGTATTTCTGATAGTTATTTTTGATGAAATGGAACAAATGACGAATATTTCTCCTAAAGGAAAGCGCCGCATATTTTACAAAAATTTTACATTTCCTAGAAACATTTCACTTTTTAGGCGAGAGTGTTGATGGAATTTCCATTAGACTGAATATCTAGATACATAATTCATAGCTGAAATGAAAGACTTGGAAATTAGGGTTTCTAGAGTAAACTCGAATTAGAATTTGAGATGGAAACGTGTGTGAAAAGGAAATGGTTTTTATAAAATGAACTTGTATTGTTAAAAAACATGATACACTCGAGTGGCTGTTATAGTATAAACATTTTGCCCAAATCTATAGCGCACTGTAATTGAAATCCTATTTTTAAAAATACAATTTTTTACGAAAACTAAAATGCGATTATTAATTTAATGATTAAGAATGAAGTTTAGTTAACATTTTCCATGTACATACACTTACTTAATAATAGTTATATAAAATTGTAATTTTAAGGGTACAAATAGAAATAAAAATGCAAAATCTTTCATTTCAAATATTATTTCTAATTTTTTGTAATGACATAATTTTTTTTATTTTCATAACAAGCAATACATTTTTATTTTTTTAATATAACTTAAAATTTATCATAAATGGTTGTCCTTCAATTTTGTTTAGTGCATAAAACTATTTTTTTTTAAAAAAAGTACTTATAAAATTTTTATATAGAAATGCTCTTAATATTTTTCTATATCAAATTGAAAAAAAAATAAAATAAATATCCGAACAAGAAATTTCTAGAAAAGTAGAAGTTCTAAAATATAATTCAAAATATTATACTTATAAATAGTGTTTTAAACATAAAGAATAATAAAAAGTACATTTTAAGTCATACGCTCAGCACTAATAAAATATATGTTAATATATTTTATTAGTGCTATATAATGATATTAAAGCTCAACACGTTATTACGGGTATCGTCACGTTAAAATGGTATCTTGAACCATAAAAGAAGTAACATCCGTTTAACAATTTTATATACTTTTATTATTATTATTTCATTCTAGAAAATAGACTTTGAAAACTGTAAAGCAGTTCAGTTCAGCCAAATGTTAGCCTGGTACAGAACTTTTAACAATATAATAGGCTACTTGTATGTCACCGCCAAGGTTAGAATCGGGCTTTATGCAGAGTGTTGGCCGATTTCTCCATAGTGGTGCCATCTGCTGGGTTTAGTATGAAATCAATTTTACTTTAAAGGGATGGGGTGGGTTTTGGAAATATCATGCAGTGACCTTCCCCTTGTTTTGAAGGTCAAATGTACATCATTTCATCAAGTTCGGAATGAAGAAATGAAACTATAGATTTGTATTAAAACAATAAACCCACATATACTCTTCTTTATATATATATATATATATATATATATATATATATATATATATATATATATATATATATATATATATATATATATATATATATATATATATATATATATATATATATATATATATATATATATATATATATACAGAGAGAAAGAGAGAGAGAGAGAGAGAGAGAATTTGTGTTTATTATATAAGGGAAAATATTTTAGTTATTTATTAATAGCATGCATGATAGGTTATTTATATTTGTGTTTGAATATATTTTCTTACGATGCATTTGTAATTAAAAAGGCTAAATTCAAGCTTTTACTGTTAAGTAAACCTTTAAACTAATGATTTTTATTGGAATGTTTGTGAAATTTATTAATTTTATTCTACTTTAATAATATTTGTTTTAATATAACTATTTGATTTAAGTTATTATTATTAATGACACTTCGTCAACGGTCGGCCACGCCGTCCTTAGTAACGAGCAATTCTCTCCTTTGCAACATTGAACAACGCTAAACCATCAAAAGAAAATGATGTTGATCGGTACTTTCTGTTGTTACTACTTTATTGTCACTGTGTGTTGAGAATAAAAGACCATTAACTAAGAACATCGTACAAATCTAGCGCAGGTGGCTAACATTTGGCGATAAAAAAAAATGCTTATTCTAATGCCTTCCATTCTGAAAAAGAGGGAAATTTTATTTTTGTTTTCTAATCGAATTGCCAGATTGTAATATCTTCATTTTGAAAAAGATGAAAAGTTTTTTTAAATTAGTTCAATTGAGTTCGCCTTTTATTGAAAAAGTTTACAGATGTATTAGTTCAAATTATACAACCTTTTTGTTAATATAATATAAAAAAATTAATTAAATTAAATTAAATTAAATTAAATTAAATTAAATTAAATTAAATTAAATTAAATTAAATTAAATTAAATTAAATTAAATTAAATTAAATTAAATTAAATTAAATTAAATTAAATTAAATTAAATTAAATTAAATTAAATTAAATTAAATTAAATTAAATTAAATTAAATTAAATTAAATTAAATTAAATTAAATTAAATTAAATTAAATTAAATTAAATTAAATTAAATTAAATTAAATTAAATTAAATTAAATTAAATTAAATTAAATTAAAGCGTTTTTCAGTTTTAAAACTATTTAAAACATTCGGTTATTAACAAAATTATCTTGCTAAACCATCGTTGTCAGCAGTTAAAGAATATAGATGCTAAAATAATATTTTAGTCAATACCCACTTAATTTCCAGTTACATTTATCATCTGCGGTTCCAATTCAAAGTCGTATAAATGTATTTTTAAGTCATATATCCTGTTAAATTGACCAATCGATTCTGATTTCATTGTTAAAATGCAACGTTAAAATGACATTTTACATTAAAAGTAAATACAAACATTTTAAGAATAACACATATTAAAGTTATTTTGAGAGATTTTGAATTATATGGAAAACACATTTTTAATCTATTATTTATTCATGAATTCATATTATTATTATTTAAATTCCTAAGCAATTAACAATACAAAAGTTATAAATAGCACTTCAGCATAACTTTCCGGATAACAATGAACAATGATTATGCATATTTTTTTTATTTTAAAACCATATATTTTATGTAAAAAATGATACCACTCCTTTCATACGCCCTCCAACTAATTTTTGCTTCATTAAGATAACGGTTTAAATTGTATAAATATAACTTATTTTCAGTCTAATAAAATACTTATATTCATTTTAAAATGAAGAAAATTAATGCGTATTATTCATTCATTGTTTACGCAATTTAGTTGGGGAGTTTCTCATTCTTTCAGGCTATAGTAAGGTATGTAAAAGAGATAATATCGAACTTGCGTTCCAATTATTAATAAATATTAATAACAATAGTTTTATAATATGAATATAAAACTTATTTGGTGAAATATACGGCCTTTTTAATCAGTTTTTAATTTGAATCACGAAAATATTAATGATAAAATGTTCTAATACACAATTTGAAAAGCATTCGGTTGTTATTGATCCAACTAAATTAGTCAAAAATAAGAATTTATCTGCATGGCATATATTTTTTTGCATGCATTATCCCATATTTTAGAGGTTAGTTGAAGAAAAAATATATGAAATACACTTATTTGGCGTAATTTATAATGGTGATTGATGATAAGTGTTCATATATAAAATAATATATTATAATTTATATATTTATAATTATCATTTTATGAAAATGATTATGTTTTTACGTACTTATGAAATTAGTTTTACACTCTTTATAAATTAAATCACATTTAAACCTTTCCCACACACTTATCTGTTCTGGACTGCTATATGTTATAAGATAGTTATTTTTACCCTCTGAGGACTGAACAAAATAGCGATGTTTTGGAGTTGTTTTCTATAAAAGAGTTTAATTGAAATTTTCAAAACATGGTTTACAAAATCTAATTATTTTATTAAAAATAGATTTTAACCCTCAAAGCGGCGAAATATAATTTTTTTACATTGGTTTAACATATATTTTCAACAAGTGTCTTAAAAAGAAAACCAATTTATATTATTTGTAAATAAATATTTTTTAGAATATATAAAAGTGTTTTAGATTTGAATTTTTTTCTCAAAAATGAGTATTATGAATTTAAAATTTATGATTGTTACTTGACAAATTGGTAATAAAATGAAGCAAAAATGCGGTTGCAACGGTCAGAAGTCCCTCTAAGAAGCAAGATAATATTAAAATCGTAAGTGTATTCCATTGCAAGAGAGTTGAATTTATATTTCCAGTAGATGACTTTTGAAAAAAATATTCAATTTGTATTATTTTAATAAAGATGGCTTTTAGAAACTAATAATACCCCATTATTTGAGAATTAAGAAATGTTTCAAAATTGAGTATTTTTATAAATTTAAAATTTATGTGCATTTCTGGAAAAATACAGACACAAAATTACGATTGTAACGCAATTTTTTTTATATTGTTCAATGATAATACTATATTATTACATAGTGCTACATTTATTTTGATTATACAATAATTTTACAATTATTTGTAAACATTCTATCAATTCAAATTAAAACTTTATAAATAAAGTTAAAAACGATTATTTAGTCATTTTGAAGTGGATATTCCGTTTAAAAAATTATGTTTTATATATTTCTAGAATATTTTTTTAAAATATGATTTTATTAATTTCATATTTAACGAATCAGGAGACAGCAATGGTTAATAAAACATTTTATAAAATAATTGAACAATAGTTTGATTTATGATCACTGGAACAATTTTTTTAAACATTTGTTAACAAATATTTGAATAATTAAACCTTTGAATGTTTAAACAATTCTATATTTACAGCAAATAAATCAATGAAAATGAACAGTAATATGTTACATAATTATTTTATTAGAAAGTCATAGTTTTAAATATTTGAAAAAATACATAGCCCGCCTTGAAAATTTAAAGTTATTAACGACTATTACAAAAACCCTTCGTCTAATAAATAAAACTTATATTTCTAGCGCTATGCTCAATAACTTGGCTACGCTCGGTTTCGATCCGAGGACTTCGGCTTGCAACGCCGATACTCTGCCAGTCAAGCCAAAGTGGTCACACTCGCATGAGCGGGAGTATCGGGTAGATGAAGTGAACCCCACATATTCTTAGAATATTTCGAGCATAGATGTTTCAAATTATGTTAGTTAAGAAAATATGTTAAACAGAACGTTATAATAAAAGGTAATTTCATATGCCTTTCTTCAATTAAACTTTCTTTTGCTTTGAATGCTTCAGTCATTATCTCAAAATTGCACTGAGATTAGACACGAAAATACGTCCTCATACCCGTCTATTCCGATAACAACACATATACAGATATGACTTAAACGTCTGCCACCAGAAGAAGCAACTAACCGCTTTGCACAATATTTGCTCTAAGAATGACCAAAGCAAGCCAAATGTTATTTATTTCAAAGGCTTTTGCCTCAATATTTGCTCTGCTTTCTTTGAAATGGAATATTTCAAAACCACTAATTACGCGGAATCTGACTCAAGCGCTTGCATCTAATTAAACTTGAGTTAAGCAAGCAGTTAGGTGAATACAAGATTAGTTCTTGTATTCACGGTATTTCTATTGTTTCTACTTCTTTTTTCGAAACTCGAGAGCTATTTTCATCTTTCGGTGTCTGCGGTTTGTTATGCAGTAATTATGTAGTAGTATTCCTTTCCGGTTATCATAATTAAATCCAATGTAAAGATTATACAACTTAACCTTTTCGTTACAGAACAGAGGAACAAGTGAATGTGGGATATTTAAAGCTGTTTTATAGACATTTAAATAAGCAACGATTTACTAGGTTTGTTAACTTAATTATTAATTATATGATAACTAATTTTTTTTTTATATTTGTATTAATTTTGTTTTGTTATCATAAACTATTTGATGTTGTAACTATTAAATAAAATTGAAAATTAAGTTGATTGTTCTGTATAACTATTAACAATTAAAGTTGCAAATTTTTAATTATTCTAATACATGTTAGGTTTGATTCCCTTCATTATTGTGAATCTTTAAAAAGTTTATTATGTTTAATATAAAATTATAAAAGCGTGTTAAAATAAAAGAGAAGTTAATTAAAAAAAATTGCGAAATGCGATTTCGATGGCTAAAAACTCAATCAGTGTATATCCGTCCATTTGTCTCAATGTAAAGGTGAAGGAAGCCCTCTTTCTTCCTAGTTCCTAGTCCAAGTTCGTTTGCGTTTTCTGAAAGTTTACAAAACTGGACATACAATGATTTTGCTTTTAGCAATTAATTTATTTTGTGCAGAAAATCTTTCGAAAAAATAATATTTAAATATAGACAAGCAAATAATATTGCACATATATATTTTAATATGTATGTATGCAATTATCATTGTAATAGAAAATGTCATATTTCAAGGTTACTCATATACATTTATATATATATATATATATATATATATATATATATATATATATATATATATATATATATATATATATATATATATATATATATATATATATATATATATATATATATATATATATATATATATATATATATATATATATATATATATATATATATATATATATATATATATATATATATATATATATTTAAACAAAATTACGTAAGCGAAATTATAAATTGCTAGCAACATATATAAAGTTTTGTTGTACTCGAAATACAGAAAATCTTATCCCTGTATAATTGTAAAACGTAAATTGTTTTAAGACGCGGATTAATTTCGTACGGAAGTTTTAACCCGCGTAAAATAATGGAATTTTACGTCGAAACTTTCAAGAACGGATAGTGTTATAAAACTAATATTTAAACAAGTTATTTTCACACAGTCTCACACAAAAAAACATTGTATCACATTTTATTTCATTCCAAATAAGTTGTAACTTATGCATTCATATTTAAGAAGAATTTAGTTTCGTAAAATATTAAAATTCATTCTAAAGAATATTCTAGAAATGACTCCAAATTAAAAAAAAAATTAATCAGTCTTTATCATTTAACTAAAATAACAAAAATTAGTATCATTATTTTGATTTTGCGAAATATAGCAGTCCGTTAATTTTTCAGAACTTTCATTTGAAAGCACGCGCATATCACACCTTTAGTTTCCTAAGAACCACTATTTCTATTTTCTGAAATAAATCATACCTTAGTTCAATTTAAAATAAACTACGAGGGAATCTTACCCCTACATATAAACAAAACATGGTCTCTGATAATTTTTCCTTGTCGAAGGTTTTTATTATATAACCATTCAAAATTTTTACCACCTTTTGATTACACTTTATATTTCTTCATATTTATTTCAATTTCAATTCGATTTCTACACCTTGGGCTATTTTAATCATATGCATTTAAATCGCGTTATATTTCGGCGAAGATGCAGTGTTCTTGTGCAAAGAAGTCAATTAGAAGAGCACTAATTCCCATTAGAATATACCAGTTCACTCTGTCCGTTCTAACGCCATTAACGCATCTCAGAATTGGCGCGAACTCTCTTCGATACTTTCCCGCCTTTTGCCTAACAACGCAGCTTTTACGTGAATTAAAACTCGGTCGCAGTTAAACTAATTTCGAACTTTAAAATGACAATTGCAAGTGGGGGTTTCTAACGGAATAAAATTGGATGGGTTGAGCCGAACCCTCTGTGGACTGTAAACGGATGCAACACTAGGGATAATTGGGATATGGCTAAGTGAAAATGGAGGGCAGTCAAATTGTTTCCCTGTCTAGCCTATTCCTCAAAATGCCATTTATATATAGAACTGAAATAGCTTTTGAAATATATTCTGGCCGTCGTTTCTTTAAATATTCACTAAACTTCAATCTCAACTTTAAGGTACTTCTTCTATAATAAATTACCCACAAATATATTCTACAATAAGATCGTCACGTTAAAGTATTTTCAATAAAATACTTACCCATGCATTGCATATAATAAATTTTCGAAGTGCATGGATGTGTATTGTAATTTTTTAAATTATTTATTCTTGAATTTGTTTTTAATGAGCAAAATATAGTCACTGTGTGTGTAAGTAATATTCGCTTTATTTAAGGATAAACCGATTGCCTAAATTTTACAATAGTTTTTGTTATACAAAGTAAATGAGAATTATATTTACAAATTTGACACATAATAAAACTTAAAAGAAATAAGATAGGTAAGTCATGTTGCTTGTACATGTACACAGCAATACATGAATTCGTACAAATGAAACTCTATGCAGTGCTCTTACATGCACAAGCAACATAATTAAGCTATCTTATTAGTTTTAGGTTTTATTGCGTGTCAAAGTATCAAAAATAATCCTTATTCACCCTGTATAATGTTTTAAGAGTTATAAATAGTCTTGATTATTGTAATGTTATTGTTATTGCGGGAATATAAAGTTAAGAGAAATGCTTTGACGTATTCATTGTTTAGGATTAAAAAAAAGTGATTTAAATACTAAAAAGTAGCTGCAAGACAATGATAAAGTATATACATATGTAATATATTCTACCAATAACTTCACCTAAGTCAAGTAACAGTCGAACGCTAGTGTTCAAAATAAAATTAAAGGGTAGTTGAGGAAACCATCTAGGAATTATAGATCTTAGGATAAATTATGTATATGGTAGTTTATCCGGATCTTAATATGAGGAAATAGGGAGCATTTGACATAATATGACATACCGCGGAATACGGAAATTTGTTAACCAATTGTAAGCCGCGAAGTCATATTATCTTTATTTCCGAACTATAGAAGTTATTTATCAACTGTAATATTTTGCATAACTTTATTTTGGTCAAATATGTCCCGAATACATCATTTAGAGGAATGTGAGATATAGAGATTCAAAGGGAGTCAGTCATCGATAATCTGATTTTGTGACACAATATATGTTCAAAAGAGATGATAAAGGTCATAAAAGATCATCCACAGCATGTTGACCGTTACCTTAGGTTAGTAGCACATAGAATCCGAAAAGCAACAGCTAGACAAATCAGTTTGGACTTTACAGCATTCAGTAGAACGCATGCAAATGTATTTATTATATATTGAAAAAGTTGCATAAAATAGGCAACTATGTAAAACAGCTCCCTACTAGGACCTTCTAGAAGCTGAGATCTACCCTTTTACTCATAAAATAACTTATAACACCATTTTCTTAATGCATTTTTATGAATTCAGTTTAAATACTGTTTTATAAATTCAGTGGTAAATGACATGAAAAATGAACTAAGCATCTATTTATTTTACCATTTACCTTATAACTAATTAGTTTATGCGGTTTATCCTTTATGGATATGTATGTCCAAGGTTTAATGAAATATACCCTTAATTAAACAGCAAAGCGTCCATACCCATCTATCTTTTGGCATTAGGCATTTTGAGTCAGATGCCTCGACGTAATAAAGCGTGACAAAGGGAAGATTTGAAATGTTTAAGCCTCACCCTCCCTTGGCAGTCTATTCGATATACGATTTCATTAAAAGCAACGGAACCGAATGAAAAATCCCTTCAGCGCAGTATGAAATATCACTAGTCAAGCAGATAGCACAAATAACGATTTTCCAAAACGAGATAGGGGGAAAAAATCGGGGTAAAATATGTGATATCCGGCTTGCTAGACGCATCAATATGCGAAAGGTTCAATGGTTTATTAAGAAAAGTAATTTACTCGAATGCATGAGTCAACTCATATGTGAATAATTTAAACATTTCTCCGATCTATGTAAAAATAGAGTTAATTCGATGTATAAGAAGTTTAGGCAGCAAAACGAATTTGACTGGTTTATTTATTTATTTATTTATTTATTTATTTATTTATTTATTTATTTATTTATTTATTTATTTATTTATTTATTTATTTATTTATTTATTTATTTATTTATTTATTTATTTATTTATTTATTTATTTATTTATTTATTTATTTATTTATTTATTTATTTATTTATTTATTTATTTATTTATTTATTTATTTATTTACTTGGTTGTGTATTTGTTTGTGTATGTGCTTATTTATTTAATAATTCAATTGTACACATATTTTTGTTTAGTTGTTTATTTAATAAAAAGTATTTTTTATATAAAACCAATTCAGAAATGAATAAATAAAACATGTATGAAGATATTAACACACACAAAACTAAAAGTATAAACGAAAATAATCAATTATTAATAATTCAATTTATAGAACTAAACGTAAAAAGAATAGGATTACAAACTAAATTTAGACATGATATTGGTGACAACATTTCAATATTTTTTTAATTTTGAACAATGTTTGACAAATGCATCTCTAGCTGAAATGTTCGAACAATAGACGGAATACCAACTCTCTAAAAAAGTAAATATTTTTGATCGTATTTACTTCTTTAGTTTCACATTCTTTTTCTTCATTTTATCACCAATTTGGTTTCATCTAATAACTAAAAAAAGAAGTTTAAAGAAATTTAATCTATTTTTACAATCATAGTTTTACAAAACGAACTTTCAATGCGAAAAAAAAAACATTTTATTGCTTTGAAAGTATTCCTGGTAATGATAGTGTTAAAATTGCCCTCACTTCATTGGAAATCAAATGCGGAAAAGCTTTACATTTAATATAAACTAAACTAGAAAGTTAATCTATGAAAGCAACATATTTGAAAGGTGCTTTATTATTCTGGATGGCTGGTAATAGTCTCTTGCTTCTAAGAGCTATTTGCTTCGCTGAACAAGGTTGAGTATTATTTACTTTGCTCTAGAAAATCTTAGTTTATGTTAGCTATTAAAACGCGAGGGCTAGTTATTTGAGAAGGTATTACAGTGCGAAATGTATCCTTACAATTTCAATATAAAGCAATTGAAAAGAAGCATACGAAAAATATTCAGATATGAAACTTTCGGTTCTAAATTCATTATCACAAATTAATGACTTGTAATGTTTATATAAATGTATGACATTTTAAAAGTTTCAGGGCATTTGGATTTTTTATTTTATTTAATAGATGGATTTTATGAATATTTTAAACTACGCACTTTAAAAACATTTTTCTTTCACAAACTGTTATATTTAAATGATTCACTGTAGTATGTGTTTGTGCAAATAGCAAATAAATGTGAAGTAAGAACTTAAATGTGCAACACCTTCAACGTTGTTCATAAACAAATGAGTTTTTCAAGCTACAAATTTTCTTTTCCATATTTATTTCTCTGTAAACTATTTATTTGTATGTTTTTATAAGCACAACTGTACATAATACACAAAAGAAACAATAACATTTGTATGTCAATTTTTGTCAAAAATGAAATATTGGTATCAACGAAAAGGTGGAATCTAGTTATTTTCTCATGCACTAACATTGCATGTCAATACCAAATAATAAGTTTGAGATACCGGTTTAAAGGTTTCAATTAAGTTAGCAATCTTCTTTTCGCGTTTTCCGATAGTTTACAAAAATGTGACATACAACCATTGTGCTTTTAACTATTGTTTTCTTAGCTTGACAATATAACGTTTCTTGATACTTATTATCCTATTTAAAGTACTATAGTGTATTTAAATTAAAAGGGAAAACCACTAACATTACATGTCAATACCAAATAATAAGTTTGAGATGCCGGTTTAAAGGTTTCAATTAAGTTAGCAATCTTCTTTTCGCGTTTTCCGATAGTTTACAAAAATGTGACATACAACCATTGTGCTTTTAACTATTGTTTTCTTAGCTTGACAATATAACGTTTTTTTATACTTATTATCCTATTTAAAGTACTATAGTGTATTTAAATTAAAAGGGAAAACCACTAACATTACATGTCAATACCAAATAATAAGTTTGAGATGCCGGTTTAAAGGTTTCAATTAAGTTAGCAATCTTCTTTTCGCGTTTTCCGATAGTTTACAAAAATGTGACATACAACCATTGTGCTTTTAACTATTGTTTTCTTAGCTTGACAATATAACGTTTCTTGATACTTATTATCCTATTTAAAGTACTATAGTGTATTTAAATTAAAAGGGAAAACCACTAACATTACATGTCAATACCAAATAATAAGTTTGAGATGCCGGTTTAAAGGTTTCAATTAAGTTAGCAATCTTCTTTTCGCGTTTTCCGATAGTTTACAAAAATGTGACATACAACCATTGTGCTTTTAACTATTGTTTTCTTAGCTTGACAATATAACGTTTCTTGATACTTATTATCCTATTTAAAGTACTATAGTGTATTTAAATTAAAAGGGAAAAATAGATTTGTATCGATATGTTGAGGCTATTTTTAAAATGTAGTGAAATATTTAGAAAAACCCTCAATTTTTGTGCAGTTATCATTAAATAATTGCAATGTAATGCTATTACTTGATTTTAGTTTAAATACCATATTGTAGATCCATTAATACAGTTCTTGACGTACTTTCACAACAAAACCGACTAAAAGAAAATTAATACGATATTAATGACTCTGGAATTAATGTTTGTACACAACGTTTAAAATAAAAAAACCCATTCGCATATTCCCTTACTTTATTCAAAATACCCCCAGCAACGCTACAAAGTTCCACTTCCATGCAAAAACCGAAAAAAGAAAACCGAGCTTGATTTGTTAAGCGCCAATCGTTATCAATCAATGCCAAGATAAAACTTGATCATTCTTTAAGATAATCAAATCCGTTTTTATTCAATCAAGATTACCTGCAGCGTAATCGAAATTTAACAAAGTTCCATTCTTCGTCAACGAGGTACTTTCTTTGGTCGTTTCATTCTTATTGGGCTGGGTTTCATTTTTGGATTTTTTGCAAGTAATAAGAAGATAATTAAGTCCAGTGATAAATGACGCGATGAGTAGTTTTGTTTCAGAGAAATTTCAATACTTCAAGTCGATGACTGATATCGCGTTTCCCATCAATTACGGTAAAAATGTAAACACAAAATGTCCCAAGAAGGTAGTAACAAATTTTATTGTTAAATATTTGAGATAGATAAACTACGTAATTTGAAAAATTGCTTTCAAAATGTTAGATACCATAGTATGATGGACGTTACAAATTTCAAATTAATTTAAAAAAAAGGAATTTTGTTGTAATTTTGCTATCAAATACTTTTTATATTTTATGATATTTTTGGTGTGTTTATAAAATGGTAGGTGTAATGTGTGAGATTATTGGATATTTTAAGTTATTGAATATTTAAAGTATGCCACACTGGTTATTATGACAGTTGACATTCTATTGTAAATTAACATTAGACTGAAAAATATGCAAGTATCGTAGAAAATCGGACAAATCTAAAGCACAATTACAGCTAATTGTTTAAAATCTTACAGTTCGATGTATATTTGCAAGTAACAACAAACTACTACGTTATTTCGATGATTCGAAATTTTCACCATCGACATGAAGGACAGAGCGCTATTTTTCAAAAACAAGAAATATATTTGATTAATCTTTACTAAAACTCTCTATTTTAAGAAAAAATGATAGCCTCGCATCATAATTTTTAAAAACTTGTAATTCGCTTTTTAAATTTAATAATATTTTTAAACCCATAGTAATGACAATATATTTGGTCCAATATTATTCATATTGCTAACAAATATTTGTAAAATACGTTATTTTCCTAAAAAATACGCGTGTAATAACTCAGTAATTGTGCCCCTTTATATAAAATTAAATTATTTAATATTTAATTTAAGAGATAATTTTATATTTTTATATTAGTATATATCATTAATTATATAAATTACATACATTTGCAAGTTATTTGTATTTTTGTTTCAAGTATCTTGAAATTCTCTAAACCATTTCTAACATTAATCTAATTAACAAGCACATTTCTCGCATATACATCTTAGAGTAAATGCAGATTATAAGTACCATGCTAGTATTGATAATTGACCAATCGAAAAGGTATAATTTCATTCCATTACGAAAATAACCCACTTCAACCTTTTGAAATAAATGGAAATTGTTCACTTACAAGAGCAATTAAAACCCCGAAATATGCTAATGTCTTTATATTTGTTGGGTCTCAATCGTTTTGATTTTTTTTATGTTTGAGAGAATAACAAAATTACTGCCAATTTTTGTAAATTACTGTATTGATTACGCATTTAAAAGCATTTTATTGATTATACATTTAGAAGACACAAAATATTTAATGAAAATACTTAAGTGAATACGTTTATATTGAATTTCCCAGATTCCAGATTTATTGAAATTGTCAACTCTCCTTATGAGTGTCGTTTAATAAAAACGTTCGCGTAATGAGTACTGTTTTCTTGAAATGAGGTTATTGAAGTGTTACAAATGATAATGCTTTGAGAAAGTATTACGTTGAATGTGATTATTAGTTTGTAGTAAAATATACAGATTGGACTTAAAGTCTGTGACACATTTTAAAGTTTAATATAAAATCAAGTAATTTACGTAGAAGAATGCGGTTTTGACCAAAATGTTTCTTACAATAAAAATTTTGGTTAAATTAAATAAAAATAAATTAGTTCCAAATTTTTCCTATAGATGGCGCTTGGATTTTAAAATATTAGAAACTATTATCATAAACTCATTACAACCAGTTACAGACAATTTGTTTTTGTAACAAACATTTACATAGCATTTATTGTGTGCAATCTTCTACCATTTTTCACGTAACAGCATCAGGACTATTGCGAAAAGCAAAAGAAACGCATGTATAAACCAAATATTGTATGTATGAATCAAAAATAGTATTTATAAAATAAATATAACATGTATTAACAGAATATAGTATGCATTAACATAATATAGTATGTATTAACAGAATATAGTATGTATTAATCAAATATGGAAAATATAAACCAAGCATGGTATTGTCTGTGAGCAAAATTAGAAAATTTGTAATATTTAATAAATTTTAAATTTTAGTCATAAAATTGTAGTGTTTATTCGTATAACTAAATGCATTTGACCATTTTGAGTTAATACATGAATTTTAAATTTTAAGTGCAAAATATAAACTATGAGAAAGGTATATTTTTCATGAACAATAAATATTTATCTAAACTAACATTTTCATGTACATCAAGAAAATGATTTTTTTTTGCTTTTAAAATAATTATTACAAATACAAAAAAATATATAATACTAACTTAATATTTTATTTTATATAATTTCAAATGTATATTTTCGTAAACCTTGATAAATAAAAATACAATTTGTACTGATATCATTTTTAGCCATCCCTTAAGAAGTGAAGTAACTAACGATATTAAATACACACTAGGAATGAGTAACTCTAAGTAACTTCATAAAATCACAAAATACGTCCTACAGCATAAAGTATTCCGACCAAATTAATTAAAATAGCTTCCGAAGTTGTCTCGAAATACTTCACTAGCTTCCATGGCAGTTATTAAAGCTTCATCGAATCGCAACGGAAAATATTGAGTACTGAAGTTATAATTAATTATCTTTGAAGCCGGAGGAAAGTATCTTGTAGCTGAATCCAAAGAGATCTTTGTTACTCACTTAATTGGGATTCGAATGTATTAGGGAATTACGAATCCAAGTTCGAGCACTCTACTAAGATAATTGCGAATGAAATCATTTGTAGTGAGAGAATGGCAATGAGAAATCAGCAGACGATATTTGGTGAGCGTTTTATTTTCGAACTCACTTATTCATCGAAATAAATGTATTTAATTTCGAGGAATAAGTGCGTTTCCGGATTTTTTTAACAATACTTTTTAATAGTTAGGTATATGACGGTTGTAGAGGGGTTAACCTCATGGATGTAAATGCGGAATAAATGTTTATGTAGGAAATCTTGTTTTATTATAACAATGTTTCAGTAGTATCATAGAAATTTAGATTAAATGATTATTTTTAAATAAATTTCAAATGCTTCATTTATTTTGTATCGACTTAAGAGGACACAGTACCCAAAGCATTGCTTTACTCATGCGAATCTGTAAGAAAGACTTATGTTCCATTAATTAAATATTGGTCAGAAAATTGTGATGTCTAAGGATTTTCTATTTTACCCAGGTAAAGTGACACGCAAAGAAGATAATCATCTTCCATAGACGTTTTCATTTGGAAGATTGATAATGGCTTTATTAAAGAGATTTCAAAAGAAACAAGATACCATGTGTCACCCCTAAGGAAAATGACTTTTGTGCTCAGAAAATTGTAATTTGTGAGGTTTCGAAGATTATTCAACTGTAATGATTTTTTTTATAAATTGAATTCCTAGATGAATTTATTTTATTTTAATAAAAGTTAGAAACGTATAGTCTATTTTTAATATAAACAAAATATAGCGTATTTGAAATAAAAAAAAATGCCTTAAAGGGACAAAATACCTTTTTGTTAATTCTCGATTTTGTTCTATTTACTAAAATTATAGTTTAGAAACTTCTAAATATTCTTGTCAAATTCTAGAAACGTATCTATGTTTTTAATAAGTTATTTGTGATTTTATTCTATATGGCAGTTATGTTTTTCAAGGAATAAAACTTTAAATCGTTTTTTTCAGTGAATGGATTTTCAGAATAGTAAGTATTTTGAAACGCTAAGGCTTTTTTTATTAACCTTCTGACCGTTACAAACGTATTTTTCCGTCCTTGTATCTTTATTTTTTCCAGAAATACACACCATTTTTAAATTCATAAAATTAATAATATTTTATAAACTTTTCTTGTTGGGGCATATATTCTAAGCCCCCTCTTTACGAATAAACAAGTTTTTTAAAAAATATATAAATACATTTATAAAAATATCATTTAAACATTCTAGCAGAGAAAACAACTTTACAATTTGGTTAATTTTGTGAACGGTCAGAGGGTTGGAGAAATGTGTAATTTTTAGGCATGTTGTAAAATACTTGTATATTATGTTTTTTAAGGAACAAAAATTTTAAATCGTTTTCTCAGTGTTTAGATTTTTATAATATTAAGTTTTTCGAAACTCTAAGACTTTTTTTTATTAATGTAGAAATGTATGAATTTTAGGCATATTGTAAAATACGTGTATGTTATAAATTAGTATGTGAATTAACTTTATGTGTAGTAGTTTTAAAAATAATATACTAATGTAAAAATTTGAGTTTTAATGAAAAATGTTGTGCTATTATGAATAACTATTTATATAAAAATCAAATACATGTAGTTTAAAAAAAAATGACAATTTTGTATCTATTATAGTTCAAAGTATCGGTGAAAAAGTTTGGTAAAAATATAAATATTAAAGAAAATCCATAACATTTACAAAAAAAAAGAAAAAAAATTGAAAAAGTTAAAATTTTGAAAAAAAAAATACAAAACTATTGTAGAATTTTTTTTAAAGAATTTTTCCCTTATATAAATTTAAATAATATGCAAGAATAAAATAAATAGGTTGGTTGCTCTACTATGGAATGGACCATGATATGCACTGTTTATATTAGAAATTTGAAACGATTAATATATTGTCATTTTTGTAGTTTTACCTTACACGATACATATTTTATTTATACATATTTTAAACATGTGTCATTCCCAGAGATAACACCACATACATATGGCATCAACAGTATTCATAATTAGTATATTCATACAAAAATTATGTCGATTTTGTTTTGAAAACTTAAAGATTATGGAGAACGTGTAAGTGCAAAAGTAAAAATAAATCTATGTAAGTTTCGAGAACGTATCGTAAATTTATCCATAATAATTTTATCTTAATATCTCTCATAACTGTATTGAATCTATATAACTGAGATGTTTATACAGAGAAATAGCTTCTATAGATTCTTCAGACTGTGAAAATGAACAAATAATAAGGAACATGTGAAGCATTTAATGAGATGTCTAGACAGACCATCTCTGATAATATCTGAAGATGTTAATTAGTTGACCAAATGATAAAATTTAAAACAAAATAATAAAATGATTGTCTGCGTTCGTCGCACCCTTACCGTGTGATTTTTTTAAACTATGTATGTACCTGCCTGTCTATCAATTGTTAATGTATCGAAATGTCTCTGTGTCAGTGATCTATTTATGTATATGTCTATTAAATTTCTTTCTCTCTTTGCCTTTTCATTTCTAACAATATTGTAAACAATTACTAGATATGTCTGTTCGTCCACTTATTAATACATTCATCCGTTTATATATCGATTCATTGATCTATTCATTAATCCATACATCGACCATAAAATATCCATCCATACATCTATTTGACATTAAATTTTAAATCTGAATCATAAAGTAAATTTTATTTAAAAAAATGTAAAAATAATTACATTTAAACGATATTTTGAAAGATTTATAAATTTATTTATTAATTAAACTTAAACACTTAGGACAACACATTATAACATTAATTTATCGCCAAGCCTTTAAATGTAGCAGTTTAAATGAAATTTTCGTCAGACTGGAAATATAAGCAAATATTTATTTAGCAACTTATAATTATAAAAACTTGGGGAAATTGCTTTCATATAGAAAATGTATTTTTAAAGAACTAACAGTTTGCTTGTTTATTTTTAATCTGTAACGATAATTAACTATTAATAGTTATTAACCTTAACAGCAAATATTGGTTAGATTTAATTACATACTAAAATATAAAAGTCTGAAATAAAAACATTAATATTTTCCGAATTTTTTTTGAAATTCATAGCAAGATATTGTTTACAAAATATTGTTTTTATAAAAAAAATATTGTTTGTTTTGAATTATAAATTATACTTGATAGAATAAATTTCAAATTATAAATTATGTTTGTTAACAGTCCGATATTTAAAAAAAATCTAAGTGTTTAAAGAAGATTTTTATTCACATACACAGAAATCAAGTTAGTCATTTCAGTGTTTTATCGAAATATAATTTAAAGAAAATTAGTCTACATCACAACTCATCTGTTTAATATTCCTGGCATATTTATAGGAAATAACTTTAGGATGAGATTATTTTATATTGATTGCTAGGAATCGTTCTAACAGCGTGTTATTTGTACTTTCACGACTGATGTCAGCCGCATTAAAGAAATACTAATGAATAGAAAACTTTTATTTAAACTTGTTTGTCTGCTAACTATTGCAAAACAAAATTGGCAATTCTTAGAAGATCATGACTTTTGAAATAAACAATTGGTTTTTCACAAAATAAAATTTGTTATTGTTAGTCTAAGACAGAAGAAATAATTGCTTCGAAAAGTTTTTTGTATGTACAATAATATGGTTTCTCTGAAAAAGCCTAGTCAATAATCATAACAAATTTCATTTTCTTAATTACTTTCATTTGTAGTTTCTAAAAAATTATGTTTTTAGATGTTTACTAGTTAATAAGGGAATTTTCTTGTATGTCTTTTATTATTATATTTTCAGTTATTTACCTTAATATTTAATTTTAGTTATACGGTTTATTTAATAATGCAGAGGGAAAGCGTAGAATACATTTTAAATGGTACTTGAATTTTCATATTTTATTTTGCATAGTACGTAATATTTTATAGTATACACATTTTTTTTTATCATTTTCATGTAACCAGTTTTCTATATCACTGAAATATTTCTCTAAAAAGTAAAATTTCGTTATTTTTGCGGATAAAACAATAACAATTTTAATTCGTTTAAAAAATATTTTTTTTAATTGCAATAGAAAAAATATGCATAGAAGCAAAACCTTTATGATAAACTCTTTTTTTTTTATATATTATTGCCAATAAAATTATAATATGATTAAAATAATTTATTTTGAGTACGTATGTCGAAAATTATAATCAAATTGTGGATAAGTAGAAAAATCCTTAATTTGAATACGTAATACACCCATGGTTCTATTTAATTCAGTGATTATCTGGTTATATGTGCAACTTTAACATTTGTACGCAAGGTAGTACTTTACATATTATATAAAAACTATTAAAAAATATTTCCCTTGTTGTTTTTATAGAATATAAAAAAAAACTTTCACCAGAACATGCATGATTTGAATGGTGTAAAGTGGTGGAAAATGCACAACAGTAGTAAAATGGGTATTGAAATTAAACATGTATATTACACATTGTGTTGAGTGTGTATGTTAAATATATGATTTGATCTCGTTCTTTCTTTTAAAAATAGTTTCGTTAAATTGAGTGCATTTCAACAAAATATTTAATTCTTACGTGATTGAATCCAAAGCTAAAAGTCGCTTTGTTTAGGTTATACAAAAAAATTTGTGATAGCTGATACATGAAAAATTACTAAAAAATCAAATTATTTGCCTATATTCCTGGGTTTTATATAAAATATAATAAATTTAATATATTCCAATAAAAAAATTAGAAAAAATCAACAATATTTAGCTTTTTTTCAATAATTTACAAAGTGGGAAAAATGGGTAATTGAATTATCAATGATAAAGAATAGGAAATTTTGAAATTTTTTAAAAAGTTCGAAAAAGTACAAAATCCTACAAACATATGAATTCAAAAGCTTATAAATGACAAGAGTTAACTGTAATAAATTTAAAACTATTTATATATTAATGTAATGAAGTTACGTAATGTTTTTAACAAATAAACTGTCAACAAAAGAATATATTTATTAAAAAATAGACGTCATTTTCTTATTTTATTATACGTGAAATATAATGTTTTAAATTAAATAAAATATCGTCTGCGGAACAAATTCAAAATAAATTAATTAAATAATAGAATACTAAATCAAAATAAACACATTATAAAGCAGTTCTTGGTTTTCGAATATAATAAATAACAAGTCTATGTTTCAAAATGGCACATTACAACTTTCTTTTAGAATAGACAGTTACAAAAACACTCCATAATAATCAAATATACTTAATTTTTAAAAGTTGAAAGTTTTTATTTATTATATTTTATTCAAGTTACTAATAGGGGGACACATTACCCAAACAATTGTTTATTTGCTAAAATTATAGTCCGCGGAATTTTCTAAATATGCTTACAAAATGCTAGAACTGTATCTTTTAATGAATTAATTGAGATTTTATGCTGGATGAAAGGTATGTTTTTCGAGGAACAAAAATTGTAAATACTTTTTTTTCAGTATTTGGTTTTCCTTGATATTAAGTTTTTAAAACGCTAATGTTTATATTTATATTAATGGAAAAATGTATAATATTTAAACATATCGTAAAATGTATATTATAAATTGGAATTCAAAATCCATCTATGCGTAGCAGTTTTGTTTAAAAAATATTCTAAAAATTTTAGTTTAAAGAAAACATTTTGTATTATTGAATAACTATTTATATAAAAATAAAATGCAAATTGTATTATAACTAAGTTGAATGCCAATTCTTATGTATTATAGATTAAAGAACCTAAGAAAAAATATTGGTTTAGAATTATAAATTTAAAAAAAAAACTCTTTAGTGTATAAAAAAAGCTTTAGCATTTTTTAAAAAAGCTTTAGATTAAAACAAAAGCTTCAAAAGTAAAAAAAGCTTAAATTTTGAAACAAAATACGAAAAATATATGAAATTTTTTTAGATTTTTTTTTATTTAATATCAAAAATAAAAGTTTAGATGGTACTATGTCCTTTAAATTAAATTTCTTTTTTATAAATAAAAATATAAATAAATTTTTTTAAAAATAAATTTCGCAGGCAGATTGTCGTTTCTAACACATTAAAATACAAATAAAACATCTTAATATTGAATTCGAGACCAATTTACCCAGTAATTTAAGGGCAGATACTACGCAGTTGTAGTGAAAGGTGTCGTGGCGGTAAATTGGCTAGTACATTTTTTGGATTGCGTTGTGTTATTTTTTTGTATCTTTATGAATAATGTCGTCTTGGAAAAAATACATACATACCAATAATTTACTTTTAAAACGGTGCTTTATTGACACATTAAATTATATAGGAGAAAACTTATGGTTGGGGGGGTTATGTGCAATAATGTGATACTGACTCACGTGTACCGGTTGGGGAGAGTTCCGTCTGAGGCGATTAGCTGGTTGTTTGGGGTGTAGATGACCGGCTACCAGGGGCGTTACCATGAAATGTGGATGCTGATGTCTGGCATCAGGACCTTTCCTTCTCCAGGGGCTCGTCTGGTTTCCTGGCATCAGTGGCGTTGGTACCAAATGGGAGCGCTGCCGTCTGATCTCATGGCATTGGGACTTTTCCGGAGATGGACATGAGGACGGGAGACGATGGAGCAAAAATTTACCCGTATCTCTTGGGCAAAGGCAGAGTTGAAAGTCATGTGGGAAACCTTGAATTTCCCACGGTGGTGTCTTGGGGTGGGGGTTGTAATTCTACATAAATTACCAAACCCACCACTTGGAATTCGCTCCGCCCTTCCTGGTCACCCCTCCTGGCCAATCCTGGCGTGGTTGTAAAAAAAATGGCTCAGTGACGAAACTCTCCCACAATGTAACACAGTAATAAAAACCGGCGACCGTCAGTCTAGCCATCTGACCAAATTGCACAAAGTACAAAATAGGTCAGATCCCTATGTAAAAATTGCAACGTGTGACAGCACACTGTCACAGTACCCCCCTTCCACTAATTAAAAAAAATTAAAATACAATTTTTACATATAACAAATTTGGGTTGGTAATTTTTAACATTTATAAATTTAGGTCTTGAACCTTATTTACATTTCATAATCACAACTGACACTCTTGGTAAACTCACATTTATAACATTTGGTCTTGAACCTAATTTTACATTGCTCATCTTATAATTGTTCCAGAATTTAATTTGTAATGAAGGTCTTAAACCTCCTTGTATCAAGGCAAATTACGTAGGAAAGTCTTTAACTTTTCCCGCGAAAAACCTGAGTTCTCGCATTACCTGTTCATGGGTATTTGTATATAGCAAATTGTCCTGTTAAAAGTTCTTTAAACATTTGTATGGACATCCTTCGGTTTTCTTTTTATCTTCTGGAAATCTCAATGGAAAGTTATAAAAAGTCAGTCACACCACTTAGTCAAAATCACACATATCCCCAAAAGTTTATATTTCTAAAAGTTCGTATTGTCTGTATAAAGTTCGATTTTCCTTATAAAAGTGTCATATTAGTTTCCCATTAATAGCACCAAAATTAAAATTAAAGTACACTAATTAATACAGTTATACACTTTAAAACACAAAATATCTCCATGCGAAATGAGTCGCAAAATACTTTTCTATGCGCTCCTATATTTACGCTAACTCGTCACATTTAATTGCATTACTAGTTAAAATCCTATATATATAATTATTCAATTATACACAAAATCATGTTTGATAGTCTCTTCAATCACACATAATTCATTGATTCTTAACAGATTTTTTTTTTTTTTAATTAAATACGTTACACTGTAAACACGTCACACACATTTTCCTTTCTTTTTTTTTTTTTATATCATTACAACACATATATAGAAACAATCATTATCTAATTCTACACAGTATCAATCAATAATACTCAAGACGCTTCTAATTGTCCATAATTCAATTCACACAGAAATAATACGTAACGTCTCAATTATTCACACAAACGCCAAAATCCCTTACTTAACGTGGGATCTTCAAACTAGCTTCAAAACAGAACCATCGCATCGTCTGCATTCTCCCATACTCTCGACATCATAGCTTAAGAAACCCCCGCGAAAAAAAAAAAAAAAAAAAAACTGTCCCACCAAGGACGTTCCCTATTCAACCGAACCCTCGGACTTTTCACCCCAACAATAATTAGCCAACAAAACACACTTTCCCCCCTTCGAAGAGAAGTGAAAAGGGGCTCGGTCCCTCGATTGTTTACGCATTTCCCGAACTCCGACTAAGGACCATGTGGCACTCAAATCGTCAGACCGCTTTTCCATTAAAAGCACAGGTAAGGTTTCGTATCACTCCGCTTTTTTTTCCTTCAAATTTCATTGTAAATTGAATGATTAGTCATAAATTAATATGAATTGTTTCCGCGAACGTGTTTAGTTCGACTTATCACCAAGTGCTCGCAAAGAAAATTTTGTCGCCAAATTGGCGTCACACGCCAATGTTGTAAGAGGAAAATTTTCTCTTTTCCTCTCCATAAACAATTATTTTATACCTGATATAACTCTGAGAAAATCTAACTCATTGTAATGCATAACCATTTAACCTTGCAATAGTTTACCTAACTATGACTCGGTTTATACATATTTAAATCGCCGCCAAGAGATAAATTTTCAATTGTTGCCCGTAGAACCTCTACCCGGCAGAACAAATGTTCTACATTAAAAACATGTCTAATCCCTTTATTTCAGCAATCAACACCTATTTCTACCCATTGGAAAATCTTATGTGCATTTAATAATTGACAACCATTTTCCTTATTTTTCCCATAATAATCGCCAATTTATTTTACATGCCAACTCAACGATGCCACAGCGCGCCTCTTTCCTGCAACCCTAAAACGTCGACGGGTCAAAACCGGTGACCCCTCTTTTCTGCTCTCCCCTACTACAGAGCGGCTAGCCTCCAAAATAGGCATCGAAACTCGTCTCCCCCCCTCCCGGGGGTTCAGTCAACAGAACAACAAAAAAAAAAAAAAAAACGCTCCTAGGAAATGTCTCACAGCCGGTCGTCTACAAATGGGTGAAATTTTTCCCTCTTTTTTTTTTTTTATTTTATTATTGAATGCCAGATATTTTTTTTTTTTTCCAATATAATTTTATGTCTTTACACAAAATTACCTAACTACACAAATTATTTTATGTATTTTCCACAAATTACCCTATGCATTTTTTTTGTACACATTATTTTATGTTATACTTACATACAATATTTTATTCATTGATTTTGAACACAATTGTATGACTTTCCACACAACTTACCTTATTTCATTCATATTTTTGTTGAATACCTCAATTGCATACTGTTTATTTATTTGTTTATGCTGTATTACATAACACCATGTTACCTGAGTTATTTATTATACAACAGTATACAAAACTCCCACACCTACAAACTAATCCAAATGGATTTTACGCTTCTCAATTTTTTTTAATCTTGAGGTTGAAACCTTATATTCTGACTGTAATTCATCTTTTATTGTCACGATATTTTTTGAATTTACCCGTACGATTTCAAAAGGACCGATGAATTGAGATTTAAATTTTGTTTTATCTTCTAATAAAACAATATCACCAATGTTAAAATTGATTTGACAGCTTTTACTGAGTTGCCTCTCGATTTGTTTATCCTGACATAACTTTATGTTTTGTTTTGTTTGCGCATAAACATTTTTTAACTGTTCCCTCAACCGGAAAACGTAGTTTGGTACAGACAAATCTAATTCTGCAAGACTCTCGATTTTCTCAGTGAACAAAATAGGCAGTTGTCTTCCAAAGAATACCTCAGCTGGGGTTTTGTTCGTTGTCGAGTGGATTGCAGTATTATAATAATAAACGTGCAGTTGAACAGCCAATTCTAAATTTTGTCCTTCGAGTTTGAATGCCTTTACAGTATTTTTTAAACTCAAATTCGGTCGTTCTATCTGAGAATTTTGAAATGGTGAAAACGCCAATGAATTTGAAATTTTTACACCCAATAATTCGTTCATTTTCCTGAAAATCTCCCCTGTAAAAACTGATCCCAGATCTGTCTTTATTCGTTTAGCAGGCGAAAAAGCTGTATAGTATTTTATGAAACACTTAGCTATTGTCAAAGCAGTCATATCGCTGATTAGATACGCCTGTAAAAATTTTGAAAATGTGTCAATTATAGTAAGGATATATTTCCGCCCTATTTCAACGTAAGTTATATCTGCCGATAATTCTTCGCCCGGTTTATCTGCAATATAATTTCTCCCTGCAGGAAACCTCCTTTGCCTATTAAGTTTTGTCTTGCCACAACAAATGCACGACTTTATGTAATTTGAACAATCGGCATACATACCTGGCCATATATATAACCTTTTAATCATTTCATAACATTTGTCTACCCCTAAATGAGTTTTATGTACTATTTTTAAGGCTTCTTTTCGTAGAGATTCCGGCAGAACTATTTTTTTTCCTATTTCATTAACTTCTGCTTGCTTTTCCCATTTAATACACATTACTAATTGAGAATCCTCATCAATATAAAACTGGTCTAAATTCTTTTTAGGTTTTATATTCCCCAAAGCCAAATCTTTCCTAATTTCTGAGATAGCTCTATCTTTATTTTGCTCTTCCAGAATTTTAGCAATAGACAAAATTTCTAATTTTTCCAAAGGCTGAGATATATTTAAATTTCCCACGTTACTATTATTTTGCGAATTTTTTTCATACTTAACCCTTTCTGAAACACTCTCCATTTCTATTCCGTTCGACTGTCTAGACAATATTTCCTCTTTTCTTAGCGCTTTTTCAGGAAATAATTGATCATCACATTCTTGTAATTTCATTCGCGAAAAATAATCTGCCAAATAATTACTCTTTCCCGAAATGTGTTGGAATGTGAAATCATAACTGCTTAGTTCTAGCAACCAATTGCAAATAATAGACGTTGGATTTTGAATTTTTAAATGATACTTAAGACACGAATGGTCCGAAAGTATTGTAAAATGCCTTCCGTATAAGAAATCTCTAAAATGTCTGACAGTTTCAATAATTGCCATTAATTCTAATTTTGTAGCAGGGTAACGTGACTGCGTGTTGTTCAGTTTTTTACTGAAATAAGCAATTGGACGTAAATGTCCATTCTCCTCTTGTAATAATATTCCAGATAAATTCTCCTTTGATCCATCCGTATTTATTACAAAGTCTTTGTTAAAGTCAGGTTGAATTACGAACGGTTCGTTGAAAAATTGTTTTTGTAATTCCCGAAACGCATTTTCACAGTCCATGTCCCACCGAAATTTTGTCTTTTTGCACGTTAATTTTTCTAATGGAGTCACGATTTTTGAGTAATTTGGGATTAAATTTCTATAAAATCCTGTCATACCTATCAGTCTTTTTACCTCTCTCACGCTTTTTGGTGTATTGAATTCTGTAATACGCCCTGAATTTCTTTTATTTGGTTTTATACCTGTTTCTGATATCTCGTATCCCAAATAATCTATCTTATCTAAAAAGAAATTGCATTTAGCAGGTGCTAATGTTAGATTATAATGTTTTAATTTTTGAAACACTCTATCTAGTTTTTCCAACATTTCATCGAAAGTCTTGGCTGCTATAATAATATCATCGAGGTAAAAATATACATTTTCGCAGATATCTTTTAATACCAACTCCATCAGTTCTGTAAAATCACTTCCGCTATTTTTCGAGCCGAAAACCAATCTATTATAGCAATAATTTCCAAATATAGAAGTAAATGCGAAATAGCTTCTCATTTCCTCTGGTATCGCCATTTGGTGAAATGCATTTGCTAAATCCAGAGTAGTATAAAATTTATTTCCAGACAATTTGGTAATTAACTCTCTTATTCTGGGAGGATGTATCTGTTTGGGAACCACAATCGAATTAAGTAAACGCATGTCAACAGCTAGTCTTAAACGAATAGGATCTCCCGGTTTATTTTGCTTTTTTTTTACTAAAACCATAGGTGCACTCCATAAAGAATCACTTTGTGAAATAATCCCAGCGTCTAGTAATTCATCAATTTGTTCTTTTGCTTGTTTTTGAATGGCAAATGGAATAGCGTATGCCTTAGACGCTCTAGGCACATCGCTTAAAAGTTCCATTTTTGGTATATATGCGTCACAATGCCCCAACGATTTAAGAGTAGACGAAAATACCTCGCGATTTTGTCTCAGTAACTTCTCTAAACGGTTCCTTTCTTCCGCTTTTAAATGTCCAAGATCAAAGTTATTGATTGAAAATTCCTTTATTCTTAATTCCCTAATTTCTGGAGTCGCCTGAATTAGATTAACTTCTTGTATTTCTAACTCGTTTATTCCATAATAATCGTCATGTACTTCGAATTGTGTTTCGGCATCACCCACTTTCATTCTTTTATTTAACATGACAGTTTGCTGTTCTAAATTTTTTACAACAATCAAAATTTGGTTATTTTTCGTTTGGCACACAGTCGGTAAAATCTCTACATTTGATCTTAAGGCTTTAGGCTGAAATACAATTTCCACGCCATCATCAATTTTATCCTTAAGTTTAACTTCAATAACGCGAGATTCTCCGGGTTCTAAGAAAACTTTTGTTTTTGTCGCACCTGGGGTAATTAGTATATTACAGTTTTGTTCGATGTGACCACCTTGTATATCTAATTCCTGGTCTTCAAATTTGAAATAACATTTTTCTAAATTTATTTCCGTTTTATACTTCCTTATTATATCGAAGCCAATTATTCCATCATAATGATTATTGATTTTGTTCTTAGTTACAAAGAAGGGATGGGTAATTGATTTATTACCTAATTTTATGCGTATTTCCGCACAACATATAAATTTAACCACAGATCCTGTTACAGTTGATATTGTTACCTCTCGTGATAAAACCTTTATTTTTTGTGTGTTTTTTAACTCGTAATAAATATGAGGACTGACTAAGCTCACACTTGAACCACAGTCTATAAGAGCTCTAAACTTAATTTTTCCGGCAACTACCTCTATCGTTGGTAACTCATATGTATTTAAATCGCTGACCACATTAACTTTCGCCAATTCATTGTTATCTTTTTGCCCAATATTTTCATAATCGTCCCTCAATTGATTTTGTTTTATCAGGGGATTAAGAGACGAATTTACATCTCCCGATCCCCTCCTGTCTCTAAAAAATTACTGCGTTCGCCCTCGTTTGTTGCATCTTCTTGTCTTAATTCAGACCCCTGCCCAATTGGTTTCCTACCTGAATTAAAGTTTGTTTTTCCACGAAATCTCCTGTTACCTCGCTCGGAAAAATTTCCCCTGTCCGTTCTATTCTCGTCGTAATTTTGTCTTGCAAAATTCCGTGTATTTCGATTTTCCGCAAATTGTTGTCTAAAATTTCCCCTACCAAAAGAATTGCGATTGAATTCATTCGAAGGATATTGTTTTCGATTAAAATTTCCATATCCGCTTCTTTGCTCAATCTCGCTATCGTTAGTGCGCTCGGCAGCTATTTTAATATTCCTATACGTCTCACATTCCGCAAAATAATGATTTGTATCCCCACATGCAATGCAGTATTTAGAGGGTTTTTCCAATTCTGCCTTTCTGGCAAAATCAATACTTAGATTATTAATATCTTCCCTTAACTCCGATAACTGTTTTTCCACATTATATTCAGAGCGTTCAAATACTTTGTTGTGATCCGTAAGTAAATTGTTTAATTTGATTTGTGCAATTGAATCTAGTGCTGTTTGTAAATTCGAGGCTGTTTTAATTGCGTCAGAGAATGACTTCGGGCCACTTTTAATTACTTCGATTTGCAATTCCGGTGATAGGGCGTTTATAAATTTTGAAAGCTGAAGTTTGTCTAACATTTGTTTAGTCTCTTCTGAAATAGCTGCTGATCCCCCCAGGTAATCGTTGGCTGCTAATACAATCCTGTGTGATAAATCCTTAATTCGTTCGCCATCTCTCATCTGAATGTTGTTAAATTTGAATTGTTTGGCATTAATATCTGTTTCCTCCGAAAAATACTCGATGAAGGCATTTTTTATTTTTTTAAAGTTCTTTGCTCCAGATAATGCAGGATCAGAAATCAGAAATTTAAGCGCCTTCCCTTTTAATTTGCTCTTAAGTACTGTAATTTTAGTTTGTTCTTCCCATTTGGCTAATTTAGAAATTTCTTCAAATTGATCGAAGTAGAATCTGACTTCGTCTTTTTGTCCGTCAAAATTAGAAATTAAAGTTATCCCATTCAACTTCGCGCCACTTTTTGCACTACCAACAATTAACTCTTCGTCTTCGGAAGATTCGTCTCTAGCGGGCGTATTGTTCCTATTTTTTCTTGGAGCCATATTTCTTATATATAACTAGTCTGATACAAATATTCAAATACATGCACAACAATCAATACACAATATATTTAACCAGATAAATTGCATGGAGGTATTTCGTTACTTATTATTACCATTTACCATATATAATTTCCAATACAACATCATTCATTTTTTTTAAATTGCCAAACATTGCAATAATTTCCAAATAAGCTCAAATTTAACAAAAAATAATTCAGAGACTGGTCACGAGGCACCATCTGTCGTGGCGGTAAATTGGCTAGTACATTTTTTGGATTGCGTTGTGTTATTTTTTTGTATCTTTATGAATAATGTCGTCTTGGAAAAAATACATACATACCAATAATTTACTTTTAAAACGGTGCTTTATTGACACATTAAATTATATAGGAGAAAACTTATGGTTGGGGGGGTTATGTGCAATAATGTGATACTGACTCACGTGTACCGGTTGGGGAGAGTTCCGTCTGAGGCGATTAGCTGGTTGTTTGGGGTGTAGATGACCGGCTACCAGGGGCGTTACCATGAAATGTGGATGCTGATGTCTGGCATCAGGACCTTTCCTTCTCCAGGGGCTCGTCTGGTTTCCTGGCATCAGTGGCGTTGGTACCAAATGGGAGCGCTGCCGTCTGATCTCATGGCATTGGGACTTTTCCGGAGATGGACATGAGGACGGGAGACGATGGAGCAAAAATTTACCCGTATCTCTTGGGCAAAGGCAGAGTTGAAAGTCATGTGGGAAACCTTGAATTTCCCACGGTGGTGTCTTGGGGTGGGGGTTGTAATTCTACATAAATTACCAAACCCACCACTTGGAATTCGCTCCGCCCTTCCTGGTCACCCCTCCTGGCCAATCCTGGCGTGGTTGTAAAAAAAATGGCTCAGTGACGAAACTCTCCCACAATGTAACACAGTAATAAAAACCGGCGACCGTCAGTCTAGCCATCTGACCAAATTGCACAAAGTACAAAATAGGTCAGATCCCTATGTAAAAATTGCAACGTGTGACAGCACACTGTCACAAAAGGTTGTTCTGAAAACGAAACCAAAAGTATATTCTTGGTGTGCACATTTTGATGGAGAGTAGCAGAAAGTTGTTCGTTGTTGCCTAACAGATTTTTAAATTATACAATAAAGATATAAAAAACATTCGAATGGAAGTATCCGGCTTCGTACATTTACACTTGACCATTGAAAGTGTATCTGAAAATTGTGATTATCGCTTTTATCGAACGTGTCTGGGATGTTTACGACCGAAATACTTTTCCATTCACTCCATTTCTCACCCCCTAAGAAACGTGCTTAGGCCCATCTAACTGTTCCCCATCTCCCATTGGGACGCAGGGGAACACAGTTGGGCGGATTGGCTTCCAAATGGCGCAAGTCCCAAAACATAGTTCCGATAAAAGAGAACTTAACGTTTTTCAACTCGCCTTGACTATAATGTTAAGTCAAATCTTATTCAACTCATTATTGGGCAACATACTGAAATAGGACCCACAACACTTCGTCCGCTGATAGATCTGAATGACTAGTAATTAAAAACTGTGTTTGTCCATTTTGGGATATTTTGGACGTATACCAGTTGACAGCCAAACCGCCCAGTTGAAGGGATGGCTCACACACACTTGATGGAATTTTTTTCGCACACAGTATTTAAGATCTATATCCAGAAAACGCGTAGAAAATTCACCAGTATATAATGCTTAAAGAAATAAATATCTTAAAACGTTACCGAGATACGGAGGATAACCATTACTGTGAAGTCGGGAAGCTCTGTGAAGTGATATTAAATCCGTTGGAGATAAGTATGTTTAGCCGATACAATTACTATATTATTGGGGGAAGTATTGGGATAATAATGGTTAAGTAGAGGGCATTGGAGCCATTGTTTATCAGGGCAATAGCAATCTTATAGAATTACGTTATTGAATTGCTTTTTTTATTGTATTGTATAATTATATTTTGTTTTTATTTTTTACTGAACATGTCAATTATTCTTTTGAAATTTTCTTACTTTTGTTAATAATTATGTTAAGTGTTAAGATATATTAGTGTAATATAATATTGTTAGTTCCAGAATTATAAGTCTCTAAAATGCTTCATCAAAAAAGTTTTATTATTGAAAAATAATAATAAAAATGTCTTTATGGATAAAGCAATTAACTTTTATGTAGTTACCAGATAAGTTGTTAGGATGTAAATTATGCAGAAAACTAAATATTACGGATATTAAATCGATAATGTCCCATTATTAGTTTTCAATTTAAACAAAAACCCATTTGATTAAAAATGCTTATATTTTAAAATGTACAGCTAAAGATAGATCGTATAAACTGTTATTCGAAATGAGTAGAATGTAATAGTTTTGAACAAACATAATGTTTGTTGTTTATCTTTATTTATAAATATTTGTATTAAATTGTTAGAGATTTATATTTAAAATAAAACTAGAGTTTTTGTCATTTTCTTTTTTCTTAAATGGTTAGTAATTAAATTATTTGTGTATAATTTAATGTTATGCATATATATTAGGACGGGTCTGTTTCCAAGTGGTGTTAGTTCAAGGACAGAGTTCCAAGATAAGAGCGTTTAAAGTTTGTAACTTGCATTGGCTGTAATGTTAAGGGGAATGGCATTTAACTCATTATTGGGAATCTATTAAACTATTGGGAAATCTATTATACTTGGAAATACAACTCCACTTGGTCAAATGATAGATCTAGACGCAGAGTAATGGAGAATGGTGATAGTTAATTTTAAGATTTTTGTGACTTACACCATTTGGCAGACATCTAATTTACAAATATGATTAAAAACGGTTAACTCAAAAATATTAAAGAATTATGGAAAAATTAATTAATACTTTAATAAAAACTTCAATAAATTATATTATATTCAAACTGAATTCACAAATGGCTCATATAAACAGAATATTTTAAACTTTTTTATAATTGTAATGTACTTGTCGGTACTTTGGTTTAATAAAAGTTGCTTCTCTCTTATTTTGATGAATGGAAGTCACAAAGATACCCTTCAGAAAGAAGTTAATAGTGTTAGGAAACATAGTTTTCCAAATCATTTGGCTATTACATAAATTTCATTAATTAATAAAATGTAAGGAACAAGATAATGAATTATGAAAGAGTATATATCGAACAGGATGTTTAGTGTTTTGTGTTTTAATATATATATTTTATCTGTACAATTTTCATAGAATCTAGGAATTTATATTTTTGTTTCATATGCCGCCTTTAGAAAATACGTAACACTATAATAAATATTGATTTTTTTTATTTTTATAATATACTTCATAATTTGATTTTTAAACTATATTAATGAAAAAGTTTTCAAAATTTATGTCTATTGCTTTTTTAAATTAACCTGCTATTACTCAATAACGATTGTAATTCAGATAATTTTATAAAATTTTTATATAAAATTAAAATAAAGCACTTTCTTAATCTTTTGTAAAACTGAAAAAAAATATGTTTTTAATTCTTCACAAATCTCAATTTTGTTGTAATTTGTACAAATATTTTCCACATATATTCCTTTCATTGTACAGGGTGGTCACACATTGTTGAGCAAAGATCAATGCTTGGCTGTTTAACTACATATAATAAAAATTGTTTTTGATATATTTTAACTTTATTTTGTTTCTTTTGAAACTAAAAAACTTGCTTAAAATATAAGCGAAGTACTTGGGCAAAAATTATGTTTTATTATGCCAATACAGGTAAATGTGATACATCCAAAAAATGACCACAGCCCAACATTGTGACCATCTTGTATTATTTTATAAACATCCTAATACAATCCAATTCTTAAAAAATTCTACACATAAACACAACTTATTTATAATCTTATATTCAAAGCCATATAGAAGTGTTAACTTGTGAAAATACACAGCGTTTTTTTACAAAAATATTGACTTATTTTCCAATTCTCATCACCAATTCCTATTTTTAAGGGCTATAATTGCTAAAAAAATATCCCAAGATATGAAGAGCAATACAGAATCCGATAGAAAAACTCAACGTACCGCCTAGATGTGAATACTTTTTGACATTTTTATGAACGACACTGCTATAGTTGCGCGTTTATTGATCATCCATTAATCATAGCCAAGTCACTATGAGTGGATTTGGAGCTCAGTGACATGCCAAGAGTCCTCCATAAAGAAGAAAGTTCTACATTTCGAAGGAGTTACTATTTTACTGAGGAAAGATTCGGCAGTAACATAACACTTGGGGTTAACCTGTGGAAATATTTTCTAAAATATTTTTATTTTCATGTTGTTTAACTGAAGGAGTTAGAATTTTGATGAATTAAACAATAACTGCAGTACATTTTGAACAATTTGTACAAGACTTTGTTAATATATTATGTATTTTGCTGAAATATTTGTGGATACTCTTTAATCTGTTGTTAGCCGTTAAGCACAACGAAAATATGCAGAAATTGGAAGTAATACTTTATTTCGTGAAAGAATAATACGATAGATTATACAACAATACATATTTTCTTAGTCTAGAATATTTAAGACTAGTTGAATCTACGTTTAAAACTGCAATAAGTAATAAGTTTTACCCACACTGAGTGATAATGTAAACTTTTTGAACATAAAACTATTGAGTTTTTCATAGCGTTAACTCACACATATATACATAACAGTAACTAAATTAAAAAATTTCAATTATGATTATAATGAAAATTGATTATATTATTATATACAGACACGAAACCCTATAAGTAGAATACATACTATGTAAACATAATTTGAAACTGCAGTCAGGAAATATCGCGTTTGTTTTGTGGTTTTCAATAAATTATACTAAAAGTAAAGCGAACTCTATACCAAGTATTGGTTTAATTGTCTAATAATTATACTTTTAATGAATGTTAAAAAATAACACATGAGTTATTCGAGCTTATATAATCTGGGAAAAAAGTACTTCAAATAATGCTAGTTAAAGTTTTGAACAAAAATTGTTATTATTATTATCAGAATGTAGAGTAATATATGGATTGCTAATTTGTCTAAGTAAAATACGTTTACACAAAAAATACTTTATATAACAACAATTATTACACTTTAAGTTAAAATTTTCTAAAATTATTGTTTTGAAGATATTAAAAGCGTGCATTTGTGTTAAATTAGATGTATTATTTTTGGCTGCATATCTCATCTTTTGATTTGTTCACTTTCCTCCAAAATTTGAGACTCCTCAACCTCCCAAAATAATCTCAATTTGAAATTCTAATAGAAAATTCTTATTGTACGGTAGTTGGCGGTCCGCATTTAAGAGAATCCTTAAAGTATTTTCCATTAATTTAGTATTCCCTATAAAGTAGGCATTAAGTATTCCTCCTCAATGTCTTCAATTGATCTTACGAACATCTGTCAGTAAGGTCGTTAGGTTGCAAAAGTTTCCTTCTAACAGCTTCCGCTTTTACGAGGTACTTAGTATAGTGATGAGATAGAAATTGGAGTTCGCTTTTGGCAAATTTTAGGTGTTTAAAACACCTCTTAGGAATATATATCCATACTAAGTTTGCCTGTTAAAGGGATACGATAGCTTGGTAAACATTGTGGTAAATCTTAAAGTAGCTTTATTGTAGAGTTCAAGTCTCTCAGGACTAAATAGTGGTAGGCCAAAACTGTTTAGTGTGATAAATCTATTGTAATGCAAAAATTTAGAGTTTAAAAGTCGAGAGACCTTTATCAATAATATTATAACTTATCTTTTTAGTGAGTCGTTATCAAACTTGTTACATTTTAATAATAGAAATAATTTAATTTCGAGAATTTACAAAATTCGTAATAACTTACTTTTAGGATAAAGAAGTAATGACCCCAAAAGTGTTGAGATAAACTTTTTGAAAAGTAAACAGTTAGACATTACTCTTGGACGTAGTTTCTCAAGAATAAATATTTATGACCAAAAATATTTTAGTATGATAAATTCAATGTAATGTAAAAATTTAGAGTTTGTGAAATTTTGTACAAGAAGATAACTTATCAAATTTTTTTTTAATTTACATTTTCAGTGCGTCGTTTTAACATTTATTTATATTTATAATAGAAATAATTGCGAACATATATTTTAATACTAATAAATTTCAGTAAAATTTAGTTAATGATCTCAAGTTTTATTCAGATTTAACTTTTGTAATCAAAGATTTTTTAAATTTAATGTCTTTTACGAAGACGTTATTATCAAATGATATTGTAACTGGAAAGTATTAATGTAAACATTCAACTATATAATTTTAATTTCTTAGTATGGGTATTTGGATATTATTTTGTTATTAGGTTTATCTACAGATACCTCTAAAGAGGGAAAGTTAATTGTTAGCCACCCTGTAGTGTTATTGTAATCTCTCTATGGCGAATAAAAACTAGTACCACTGTAAGAGAAAGTCAACCGTCTTTCTTGTTTCATATTTTGGATTTTGTTATTCCTCTCTCATTTTCTGAAATTTATAAAATGTTCAGCCATTCTTTCTCAGTAAATAGATCTTACAAAACTTAACAATTTTAATATTGTGGATTGGAATTTAATATAATAATTTTATATATATTAATTTTATATATAATTATTTTAGATAACATAATTTTATATATAATTATTTTAGATAACATAATTTTATATATAATTATTTTAGATAACATAATTTTATATATAATTATTTTAGATAACATAATTTTATATATAATTATTTTAGATAACATAATTTTATATATAATTATTTTAGATAACATAATTATTTTAGATAACATAATTTTATATATAATTATTTTAGATAACATAATTATTTTAGATAACATAATTTTATATATAATTATTTTAGATAACGTAATTTTATATATAATTATTTTAGATAACATAATTTTATATATAATAACTTTATATATAATAACTTTATATATAATAACTTTATATATAATAACTTTATATATAATAACTTTATATAGAATAACTTTATGTATAATAACTTTATATAATACTAAGTTTAAATATAATTAAATAGTATATCTTAATTATTAGGGAGGTTGTAAATAAAATTCAGTCGTCAACTGTTAAAATTTCGTCTTATAAATCAGACAATAAAATATCCTTTCTATTACATACGCGTGTATTCTATTATTGGTTTCGATGAAGAAGCAATTACGAATTAACATTTATTTATGAAAAAGAGTCCAGACTATACTTCTTACCGGAAGGTGAGGCGCCCTTGTGTGTGTGGGGGGGGGGGCTACTGACAAGTGTTAATCCCTTAAAGTTATAAAAAAATTCTAAATAATAAAAATATTGTATGTTAGGAACACTGTACTCGTAGCATTATGTGCCCTGTATTTCCCACGTATCCCCCGAGCACTGCAACGCATGATTGAAATGCCCCAAAGTGAAATTATTTCCTTCTTCATCACCATTGTATCTCTAGAGGCACGTATCACGGATATATCCGCTGCAAATGAACTGCATACCACCCCCTACTCCATGCGATTCTTACTTCAGGGTTGTCAAGGACCTCCCCCGCATTCCCTGACATTCCCCTAACAAATGTTGGGTCCCGAATGACCAGTCGACTCATAGTTCAATACCCTAGTCGAGCTGATAACAGCCATTAGTGGACCTTTAATACGATCTGATATATGTGTAACTTAAAATGAATTGATGTTACATATTGTAACAATGACCATAAAGGGATGCTGTTTGTAAGGGGGCAATAGATTTGTAAACCATATATTCTGAAATTATGTCACATGTACAGTGTATATTATTGTGGTAGATAGTTCTAATTAGGAGTCAGACCTCTTTTATTAGGCAATTTTATTAGGAGTCAAAACCTTTTGACGATAAAACCCATACTTTTTATTAACATTGATTTAGATACTATTGCCCATAGTGACACAAAAATCATTAAAGTTCTTGTTTTGTGTTGAAAGTTATATATAAAATTATATATAAAATATAATTTTTTTTTTTAATTTTAAATTTTTTTACATTTTAGACTTACGCCCTCTTAACAAAAACTGATTCAAGTAATTTTTAAGTGGTATTTTATAACATATATTGTAATTGAAGTTTTTAGTTTTCTACACAGTGATAATTTTAGCACATTTCGATGTTGATTTTAAATGTAGTCAGTATGTAAAAAATGTTTTAACATGTTCATTAAACACTTAATTTAAGGAGAGATGGAACCCACCTCATTTGACAATTTAAAAAAAATTGTGTATATCTTTATATTTTTTTACATTTGTGTGCAAAACATAATATTGTTTTGCATTTTTAGTTATTCTAATCCCGGTGCGTTGACAATAAGCAAGCCGTATAAAAGTTAAATATCAGAATTTATTTACAGTATAAATCACAGAGAACTATGTAACATTCAATATATAGCAGTATGAAGTTCAATAAAAAACTATATGCAATTTTGAGAACAAACATCGAACAACAGAACAGAACGAACATCGAACAACAGAACAAAACAAACATCGGACCATACTGTACATCAGGACCTTGAAAGAGTGCACATCAAGCCTTGAAATGAAACACATACTTAAGACCTGACATACATGCATTATACACCTGGAAAGGGACATGTCGCTATTTATCGAAAACCACGGTTGCCATGTGCACAGATCAGGAAAGCATCAAAACTACTATCCGTCACATCATAGCAACCAAATATAATGGGGTCGTAGGCCACAATCAAGGATTTAATACATAACAATATTAACATGATCACAAGGTCAAACTTTATTATTTTTTTATATTAAAAAAAATTGCGAAAAAGTGACCTTTCTTATTTTTTATATAAATCAAAAAATATTTTATAAAAAACTATAATTTTGAATTTTTATAAACAAAACAATGGGTTTAGCAATTTTTTTAAAACCAATTTTTGATATTTGCAAAATATTTTTTTTTGAAAATTAAATAAATTAGAAAATTACTTTAAAAAAAGAATATATATATATATATATATATATATATATATATATATATATATATATATATATATATATATATATATATATATATATATATATATATATGGGTAATTCCACGTAAAAGTGTCCTAAGAGGGAATTTTCAAATATTTTTTTACAAAGTTGACATTTTTATATAATATAGAAAAATAATTAAATTTATTATATTTTGCATTAATATAAATTTTGCGCATATTTTGTGACAATGGTGCAAATTCAAAATGGTTGCTATGCAATGAAACTAAACTTGCTTACATTTGCATTATTTCTACTCCTTGATTCCTAATATAAGTTAAATTTTCTGAATATTTTGAGTATGGGTTTTTAGAAATACAATTAATGTACAATCAAAATCCTTACTTTATAAAAATTTATCTTGATTTAATTATTGATTTAGAACCAAATGAAATATGTATTTTTCAAATGTAGTGTAAGTCACAAAAAAAGAACAAAAGTTCTTCTATTTTTTTTAAATTAAGCCACAATTAAAAAAAAATCAGTGATTTCCTCCTCTATACTAATCTCTATCAGACTGCAGTTTTGATTTTTAAAAGAAGGAAATTTTTTAGTGAATATTAAATAAATTAAAACTGTAGTGTAAGTCACAGCGTAGAGTAAGTCACAACTATATGCTGTGTCTGTAGAACAACAACGATTACAAAATGCACAGTAACAATATTTAAAAATAATATCATAAGTGATCTTATTTTTAAATATTGTTATTTATGATACTTTTCTTATTTAAACTGTAAATGGGGAAAAAGTAGCAAAATGAAACATAGAGATTAGAGAAAGAAAAAAACAAATGGAATATTTCAAGCAGTTAAAAATAATTAATCTAGATAGCAAGAGGAAAGGTGTAAGAACGTGGAAATTACAATGACAGTTGATCAAAGGGATTTTTAAAGCAAAGAAGAGGGAATAGATAAAAAAAATACAGGTAAAAAAGAATTTCCGCAACCGCTTAAAATGAACCAAACCCTTCTAATCCAAATTCAGTAGATTCTCCTAAGAAGGCCTATCAAAATTGTAGCTAATTTTTTAAAGATATTGCAAGAGTCAAGAAAAGTCCACCTTAAAGCCCAAATAAATGTCAGGCCATTGCAAAGAAACACTGGAGATAGGTCAACCTGCCTGCTCAACATTCAAGAATTACTGCACTAAGGAATGAAATAAAATTTTTGATAAAGATTTTTGTGAAGAGGCATATAATATTCCAGTAATCAAGGATTTTGTAATTCTTAGAGAACTGAACAAAAAAACGAGAAGACCTAAGAAAAAGATAACAATCGAGATGAACTTAATAGAGGCAATAGGGTATAGGTTTCATCAGTGCCGTTACACAAACAATATTTTGGGGGGGTTGAAACAAGAAATTTCCCAACTTAGCGATTCGAAATTCTCAACCCTACTATTCGAAATTCCCAACAATGCTGAAAATTCCCAATTCTAACTTATCGACCTTGTTCATGTTTTTTTTATATATTTTTTAGGTAGTATTAAACAGTTCTCTCAAAAGCATTGATTTGTTGCACCAATTTTTCAATACAGTGTCCGTTCTGAGGTTTAATTTAAATATAATCTTACAAGTTGGGCAACAATTTGTTAATAATATTAATTTTCTTCCGGCATAAATTTTCCCAACTAGGGGTTTTTGGTAGTTGAAATTCCCAACTTTCAGGGTTTCGGAACTCACCCCCCCCCCCTGGGTTTCATTTGTAGGAAGAAGAAAAGTGAAATATTTTGCTGGACAATTCATTTCTAATGAAGGCTCAGCAATAAAAGTGGATTTTTGCAATGCACAAGGAATATTTTTCATTGGCCAGAAAAAGCAGGTGCCGCAAATGTTGTAATTGTTGAAAAAATAAAAAAAAATTGCCTGACTGAAACTTTGATTGTAAATTCTATTATAGTTTTTCACATTATAATTTTTCAAGTTATGTAAAGTCATATTTTAATTTTATTTATACATTTTACCAGTTCCTATTTTGAGGTGTAGTGTAAGTCACGTTTCAGCTGTGGTGTAAGTCACACAGATTAATTTAAATTAAAATAATTTGAAAACACATCTAGAAATATAATTTTTACCTGATTAAACTTCAAACCCTATACAACGAAACTGGCATAATTTTTTTTTATATCAAAGCATGAGGAAGAAAACGTAAATTGAAATGATATCCAAAAAACCATGTCTTTTTTTGTAGTGTAAGTCACACTGTGACATTTTTATTTTTAAAAATTAAAGTTAAATAAAATGAAAAAAGTTTACATTGTCAAAAAATAGAACATATGTCTGGTATGTCTTGTGACATAAAAAGTTTTTTTAAATCACAAATTGCTTTTTTTAATTAAGCTTACAATGTGGTATAAATTGTCAAATGTAGTGTAAGTCACGCGTGGAATTACCCATATATATTCATGATTTTGTGTCCCATCCCTTTTAAATGCAATAATTCGTTTTACATTATTATTTTTTTGAAATCCTGGATTTTAGTACACTTTACAGTAATTTACAATATTAACATATTTACATATATTAAATACTATTTTTAGATTCCTTTTCCTGCAAGAAAAAACCCTTTCCTGCACGCCCAAATTTTGTTTTTAAAATCAATAAGGTTTTAAACAAATATATTTACTTATTCAGTTTCAGATTAAATTAAAAAATAATTAGATAAACTTATTAATAATTCTAATCTGGATGGGAAAATTGAATTATTCTATGAAAGATAAATTTAGTTATCTTTGCTTATTATTCAATTTATTTTACTTCCATAATACGACCGTCTTCTATGTTGGACAGTTAATGAATTTCTCATTTGCTGTTGATACAACTTTCTTTTCTTTAAATTATATACGTTATGTATTTTCGTGTTTGTGTGATTGGGTTACTGTTAAAACAGTTTCTTTGGAAAAATTACATTGGGTTAAAATGTCAATAATTTAAAATTTGCACAAAACTTCGGCATATAAATAAATTACGGAAGGGCTAATAAGATAAACATGAAAACTCTTTTTGACTTCATTTAGAAATTATCTTCATATTTCATTACAATAAAAAACTTTATTAGTTTAGATATAGTTCAAACTATTTTTTAAAGTATTTACTCATAAGTTACTAATAAATGCATATTATCCAGTTTGACATGTTCGTATTTTAGCTGTGTATGTTTGAAAAGAGGATTTTTTTTGTTAGATAAATTATCTTTAGTTTACATATTAATCTTTGCTTTTATGCAAGTGTTATCAAAATTAATTTTTCTTTTATTTTCCGTTTCTTTAAAAGAAAACTGAAAAATATGCATTTAGAAATTGATATAAAATGCAATTAGTTTTATCAAAAAAAGCAACATAAAATACTTTGATTTATATATTTTAAAGATTAATCATATTTAAATTATTTAAGTGTGTGTTCTTGATTTATTTTTATACTTGTTTAACACTGCATTAGTAACATCTTTCCGCTGCCAATGTTATTTCAATCTAAGCATCGCAATTTTGATGGGTTTTATTTATGCAGTGTTAATGTTAACTTTTGCATTTTTATTAAAGTAGCTTTAACTTTTCCGACATTCATCCTCTCTTAATTAGCATTAAAGCAGAAATTCAGTGCCAAAAGAGAAAGGAGCTCTTGGTGGGACTCGAACCCACAATCTCCCGCTTACATTACCGTCGCCTTATCCATTAGTCCACTATGGTTACTCTTAGGTAAAACATATATCCAAACTAGTAGTCTGAAAACATCCTGTTGCAAACTAAGGTTGTTGGATGGGGCGTGAGTGAGCTTTTAACGTACATGACGGGTTATACGTCACAAGAGGACCTCTTCAAGCTTAAGTGAGAATAAACTCATTTGTATTAGTGATTTTCGCCTATAATATTCGTTATAGGACACATTTTAAGAGAATCTGAAGATGTAAAACATTTTAAAAGTTTAACATAATTTCTAATTAAGATTCCATTAAACACTTCAAACTAATGCCTTCTTTATTTGAATACTATGATTTTGCGTCTTACCAAAAGTAGATTATTAGTTTCTGAGAATAGAAAAAAAAACATACTTGAAAAAACACATAATGGGTCTAAGGGAAAAACGGCTTAAAAAACTTATACTCTAATACACGTATTCTTAAATACATACAAGTACTTTGATAAATTTATTTGAATTGGAGTTTAGAATTTTTTTTATAATTAAACTTATTGAAACTAAATAGAGTCATTGAAAAATAATAATAATATTATGCTATATGATATTTGTAATAACCCTTTATGTTTTCCCCCTATTTAAATTGATGTTTTCAATTTTTGCTTTGTTTAACCTACAGATTTGATTCTGTGTTTTATTTCTTTTACCACATCTTAACTACCACATATTTAGGTCAACCTGTATACACGCTGTTCAATTGAAAATGTTTGGCAATACAAAACCGTAAAGAACTCTACACGAGTTTTTAATCTCGGCGGAAACTACATAAGATACTTTAATCTCGGCTGTTTTGCATCTCATTCCAAGTTGCCCGCGGCGAAAGGGAAATTTATACGACCTTTTTCTGAGCCCTCTTTTTGCTTTCGCAAACATAAATAATCAGCAAAGGTCTCTTCATTTAAAAGAAGTGCACATCTTCATCTATGTTTCATTATTATTTTTACACGATTCGAAAACGAACCAAAATAATAGATAACGTTAAAGGAGTTCCTCATTAAAAAAGAAAACTTCCCAGAAAAATAATATAAACAATTAAAATATTTTAATTTTGTATTTAATATCCGGTGTTACTAGGCTATTCATTAAAAAAATAGTGCATTATCTTATTCTTTTCTGATAAATGATATCAAATACTTTAGTATGTTTCCGAATTCAAAATTGATAATCATAACCACCCACTAATAAATTGTGCAATAAATTGTAGGGTAGATTAACGTACAAGAGGCACATTCGTTCCAAAGGAAATTTGACTTTAATAATCGGAAGTGAGAGGGAAAATTGTTTTGTCAGGTAGCCAGGTTTTTGTAGAGTTTTCTACAAAGTGTCGTGAAATTGGGATTCAAATTTTAATAACCAACTTAATCCCAATTTCTAATAAGTAGGTACTAATAATTAGGATTTAGTAGGTGTTGTAAACTTTCATCTACTTAAAATGCTAAACAGATGAATGTTTCAATTATCTGTATGTGTTTCAGTCAGTAAAAGTAGATTACAGATAATTCACATTTATATTTTTCATATTTTTTCTGGCTAATTCACATATATAATTTATTCCTAATGTGTTTTGTACACTATTATTCAGTAATTTTTGTTTATTGAGCGTCTGAATCCATAACCTAAAACATTTATAAGAGGTAGCTTGAAATCAAAAGTCGGACCTTACGTACCAAGGAACACATGTTATTGTCGTACCAGGATTAAGTATCAATTGTCAAGGACTCGGTACCCCAAAAATGATGAAAATGTCAATTTTTTAATTCGTTTAAACAAAAGTTTGAACCCACTAGGATGTTTTTCTCTGAAGTTATAAAACAATTGGATAAATATTTGTCATATTATAAACCTTTTTTTGACTCCTTGTCATATGTGCCACATTCAATACTAAAAGTTTTAAATCTAATTATCTCAGCTTGCAGGTGAAGTAAACATACACCTACTAAAAATGCTAAAATTCAAACAATTATTTATTAACCGGTATGTCATTTTTACATTAACATAAACGTATATGAAATAGAATTAAGGATTTAATAATAAAATAATTAAAATGAATTCATTTTAAAAATTAGTGTTTTAAAAAAAAAATGTAAGGGTTGTGACTTATTATTTTTTCTCTCTTAAACCAAACCACTCATCATCCCTAAAGTCATTAAGCATAAATGTACACTAATTTCGAAATAATTTCGTTGAAAAATAAAATCTGAAAAAGAAGAAGAGTTTTGAAAAATGCTTAAAATTAACAACAATTTAATTTTTAAAAGTTTTTTAAGACTTATCACAATTTTTTTTCTTATAAATATTATTTCCTGAATAATTTACATCTAGCCATCACAAAAATATTTATTGTTATCTGAAATTGTAGAAAATAATTTTTGGTATACAAGTACCTTTAATTTGTACTTGTTTTATTTGATCTCCAGCGTTGATGGACGTTTAATGACTATTATTACTACTATTGAACATAATGAATAAGTAGTTGTTTAATGGTTATCGGGGCTGAAACAATAAAAGTTTTACTCAATCAATTATCTCATAGTACTAAAAAAAATTCTCTGCTTTTTGACAGTGATAATTGCAATAAACATCTATTTGAAAAAAAACTAGCCAAAATATCCCTTGTTTTTAATCTTTAAATAACATGGCTTTTGGTATGGAGGATGTAGTCATTAGGGAAAATAGATAATCGTAGGAAAGATAGTTTTTTATTTAAGTTTTCATGGAAAAAATATAATTTCACTTTTTTTGATGAAAATAAAAAAAAAAACTGTCAAGAAATGATAGTGCATTTCAACATATTACAATATTTTATACAAAACAGAAAAACAAAAATAATAGAGATATGTAGGTCTCTCCTATTAATTTAGCTAAATAAACTATATTCAGCATCAAAATTCTCTTTCTTGCAATATAGCATACTTTTTTAAATTTCTTGTATGTACTTATATTATAAAAGATTCTTTTGTGTCAAACTGATTTTACAATTATTTTGCTTATTGGTCAGTAAACTTCATACATTGATGTTAACGATGACCCTTACTGGAAAAGTTATATGAAAAATGGAATATCTATAGAATTTTCTCTGAATAGAATTTTCTTTGTAAGATTTGATCCATAGAAAGTATTTTATGGTCAATCTTTCAATTGTGAAATATAGCAATATCTTCTGCGAAAGTACTGTTCATTAAATAATAAAGTTCAAAACCTTATTTTAGTTGCAACATAGGTAACTTGATTCTTGAATATCTTTTCTATTATGTTTGGTAACGTTTCTTTGGAAATAGATACAGACATCTAAAATGAAGTTTCTAAAAAATACTTACGTGGCGCAATAAGTAATTTAATATAAAAACATATCAGAATTTGGAGAATCGCTGCGTAAAAGATCGGTTTTACTTACGGTTAACTACATTTATATATAAAATTTTAGTTTAAATTTTAAATGCTTAAAATCTTATAATTTGTTTAATTTTAAATTCCATAAACTTTCAAATAAAGTGTTTCACTGTTTCCTTTTAAGCCTTTAAGGAAACTGTCAAATTTGTAAATTTCTTTTCGTTGCAAGATTGTTTCCAAATCATGTATTTTTTTTTTATTTTAATTATTTTAGTAGATGTTGCATTAAAAAACTGGAATTACGTTTTAGATTTGAAAAATATTTAAAATTTAAAGACTTTAAAATTTATCTTATGAATTAAAAATATATACGTATTTCTGGAATAGCTGGAGATTCATGGACGACAATAGACGTACAAACCGCTTAAAGGGTTAATAATATTATAATTCTATATAGTATTTTAGGTGTACAAAAATATTTCAAAGTAGTTTTGATAACATGAAACTCATTAACAAAGGCGATACTTATATAGTTAGTACAATTATCTCTCAAAACTTACGTCCAACCCTTATTGAAAAACTAATTTATCAATAATTAAAAAATATTGTTTATTAAAAGGCGGCTATTTATATTTGAACTAACAATATTCTTTTGCAGATATAAGGAACTTTTATCTCGTATCCAGTGTTTATTGGAGTCTGATGATATCTGAAATATCCTCTTAGGAATGGAGTGCCTATATGCTATATCCGTAGGGGGAGGCTTCAATGTCATCCACCTATCATAGAACACTTAGTATATAGGAATTCAGTTTTGTCCATTGGGACTTTCATTTCTTTTACTAGAGTGCATAGTAGAGTCAACGAAATGTAAGCGTGGCTAATGGTCCTTGGAATAGCATATTTATACAGGGTCTAACCGAAAGACTATATACTATTAAAAATCCTTTATGAAATCAAGAAACTGTCACAAAAGCGTAATGTAAGACCTCCTGTAGTTGGATCATACTCTCTCGGCTGAAATTGCCGATTCGGTGTGTCGTAAAAATATGTGCTTCGGCTCTCTGTAGCGGAATCACAGCTTCTATTTTGAACGCTTCATTTGATACAATGTAAAGTTAACCGCTTTACAGCTTCAGTTTTTGAACGTGCTATATAAATAAACTAGTAAACTGTAAAGTCTCCCAAATCTTCCGTTAAACCCAATCTTCCGTTTCAGAGCTATTTTACGGTTCTATATATACAGTATCTGTAATTTTTTTAATTTTGCCATTTCAGAAAAATCTGATAATATGAATAACTACGTATTTTTCTTATTAAATTAAGAAATTTAATATTTTTTTATTTAACATTTCCAACAACCCTTTATGACAAGAAAATATTTGTAATAAGACGAACACAAGTCAATAAAAATTATCACAACTTGTTAAGCATATAAAATATTTCGAAATGTGCAGTAGTATCTTAAATCAATTAATTGATAACCTTAGTTAACATTAAATAACTAATTTAACTTCAACATTAAATAATTAATTTTTCAGAAACATAAAATTAACATTTTTCAATAATGCCCTATTACTGTTAAAAATATTATTTGCACAATTAAATGTTTTTTTTAACATGGTATATAATATCTATCCATAACCCTTGAGAAAAGTAATTATCAGAATTTACATGTAATGTTATTTTTAATTTATATTTTGCACATTTTAAAAGTTATTTGAAAAATTAGAACTTATTTAAACATAAAGTTTTAAAGTCAAATGTAACAAATTATATTAATTACTTTGGATCTAGTATAACGTCAGATCCAGAGATTAAGATAAGTTTCATTTCTTATTTTAAGAAACAGGAATAAAAGAAAACCAATTTAAATGGTAAATTCACTTATAAACAGACGATAAGTAATTTCAGAGATTGCATAACTGGCTTTAGAAAATGAAATGAAGTTACTAACAAACTTTTATTGAAGACAGGAAACTATTTTGGAAAGAAAATAGTAAGTTTGACAATTTTAAAAGTTTATCTGTCCAAATGTTTCTCTATTATTCATTACCATATATTACAATTTTATAAAGATTCATTTCGAAGAAATAAAATATGTAGAAGTAATTATATGGAGTTGGATTAGAGTTTGTTTCATCAGTCAGAAACTAATCAATTTGATAGTAATTATTGAATATTTTAAAGCAATAGAAATTCTAGAAATGCAATTTAATGCGATTTTATATCTTTTTTAGATTTGTAGTTTAATTGAAATAAATCAAAGTATTATTTGTCATTTTATATTTTAAAAAATATATTTATAATGCAGACCACCGGAATTTTTCAATTATTAAGTTCGATAAAATTGATTTAAATGTACAAAGTTTTACTGCACTTAACTATTATTATAACAAAAATTCTATAACAATATATCAAATAAATTAGTGCATAACAGTCATTATATGACAATGTAGTAATAATATAAGTATAAATAAATTGTTTAAAATTGAAAAATAAAATAAAAAATTCGTATTCGTCGTTAATAAAAACTCAATAAATTAGCTAAATAAAAACTAATTTAAAAAAAAGGTAAACAAAGTACTGGGAAGAAGATCAATATGGTTTTCACAATATCTTTTGATACTCATTGATATGTTGTTGGATATCCACTAATATATTGTTACATTTATAAATAAAACTGATATTGTATTTTAAATTTATCTGATATTGAATAATTTTGTATGGGTTAAATTAATAATAGTTTCAAAATTTGTATAAATAATTCATTTGAAATCAACATTTTGTTTTCACGATATAAGTTCTACAAACTATCAAGCACTTGTGATTGTGTGTTGTTGTAAATACTTATTTCTCAACTGCGTGCTTGCGTGCAATTGTTATATTTTAATACAGTCGTTCTTTACATGTGGAATCGTGAGGAAAACTATTATTGACATTTTTTTTAATTATTCTATGAGTGCAAGCTAGAATCTGTATAAAAATACTGCGATATGGGGAAGAAGTATGCTACAACAAACGCAATTTTTGAAGTGCTTTACTTTTTTTAAAACAATTAACTGAATTTGAATGTATTTTGCATTTGGGTTTCTTTTATTGAATTGGAATAACTTATATTTTAATGCGCTGCAGTCTGTTCCAAACTTGAAATTGTAGAATATATAATAATTAAAGAAGTGACTGTCTGAGGATCGCAAAATCTCTACTTCCTCTGCGTATAAAAGGACGAAAACTTATATATAAGTACAATATTCATCCTAAAGAAAAGTTATTTGCGTTTTCCCAAGAATCACTTTAGTACAGTGGTTATTAATATTTTTTTTTCTCAAGCACTATAAAACTTTTCATGTATGAGTATGAGTATCATAACCCTTCTCACTCCTCCCTCTACACAAAAAAGTGTTTTTGTTAGGTATTAATGTTCTTAGGTAAGCTGGCAAATTAATCGAATGACTTAAATTGATGACTTATAGGTTTTAATTTTAGATTTGACTTATTTTAGGTATTTTCCACAATTACTATTATTACATGGATACTCATATGGATGTATATACTCAAATGGATAGCCACGTACCCCTAGGGGTACGTGTACCACAAGTTGAGAATCGCTGCCTTAGCAGGACAAAACAAGTTTTGAATGTTTACTCTTCATATTTAGAATCCACTTATTTAACAATAAATAGTCAATAAAGTTACAAATTGGTCAAATCTTTAACTGACTTACCAGGACTCTACTGTAAGAATATCAGTCATCTCTCTTTTAAATGAAGCAATTCCAGAAAGAATTTGCCTATCCCTTTGACACATCCGGAATGCGTTGGGGCAGGAATGCCTCTACATCTGTTGCAAGGGGAAGAGCATCTCACATTCTAGACAATTGATTTCGCAGTTTTAGAAGACTATGGATGAAACTCGGAATTTCGGGCTAATGGACTAATGTTTCGTAAAGATCTTCGGATAGGAGAGCGAGTTCATAGTCCACCGATTCCATGCGTTGCTTTTAAATCTATTCTTCCTTAAATATAATGGATGTGACACTTCATTTAATAGAACTGTACGAAGTTAGTTCGGTGTTATTGAAGAGAGTTTTGATAGATTCTGATATGTCTACGAGATTGTTGTTGACCGGACTTGTTTATAAAATATGCTAGCTTCTTTGCCGTGAATAGGTTTTTAAAATTGGTTTGGGTACAGTACCCATCGTCAAAAACTTGCGCGACATAAAACGTGTTGATATTGATAGCCTCATAACTCCAGGGAGAGTCAGCCTATGGGGATACATGACTTACCATCGTGTAGAGAAAATTGAAACACGCTGACCAAATGGACCGTTAATCCACATTCTTCTTATACCTATGTACCGTGTAAGGAAGGGGAAACGAGTCAGAATTTGAGCACACGTTGACCTGTTTAACCGCTGTAACTTCAGTTCTAATTGGCGAATAGTTAAATTGATGAAAAAAAGAAATTCTACTACATGTTAAAAACATGTGCTTGAAAATATGTAAAATGTACTAATTATTTAATTAATTCAATGGATGATTATATTAGTAGCAAATTTGAAAAATACATGTACTAATTTTTGAGCAGATATCGCTTGTGAGTATATTAATTCCCGAATTTGAATGCATATACTCAATTTTGAGAATGTACATCCAAATTGGTAAACAAATGACATTCTTCCTTAAAAAAATTATATTTTAATGTACATTTATTTCTTTGTTTTAAATAATTAAAAATATACATGTTTTTTCTTTGAAGAAATATGTATTTATTTTTTTATCACCAAATTTAAGAAATCTTATTTTAGAAATTTAGGTTTTAGATATATATAATATTCTAAATTTGAGACAATATTTTTTTTCATGCTGTTATAATAAAATTTCAATACGATTTCTGATTTGAAATTATATTTATTTCATTTTGAAATAAGATATTTCAAATTTAGGTGATGGTAAGAAATTAATACATACTGTATCAAAGAAAATACACATGCATGTTTTCAATTATTCAAAACTTACTTGTAGATGATTTCTGATGTGCGATAAAATTCGATCTTAACCACTTCTAAATGGCGACTTGTTTCTTTGAACTGCAACACCATCGAATTTATTGGCGGGAGTTGAGTCATACTTATGTTCTGTGAAGGTGCCGGGTAGAACAACTGTTTCGAAATATCCTTGCTTAAATTCATTTATGTGGCGGTCATTTCACATACCATACTCATATTTTATAACACAAAATAAAAAAAATTTATATTTTCGGAAACGCACACCATTATTGAGGCATGCGTCGTCGCAAATTTGCATTTCAAGTATTAGATAGATAGATAAGTTTATTGTAGTGGGCCGTAGCCCATTTACAAAGATTGGGAACATAATTTAACAAAGGCGGATACAAAATTAGATAACACAAAATACTAGATAATACAAAATACTAGATAATACATTTAAAAAAAATTATAACACAATTTGAACAAATATAAAAAAAAGACACAAATAAATTATATGAACAATAACAATTAGGGTTTAATCTGTCATTCTGTCACAAGTTCACTGATCAAGTCTTACCGGAATTTTAAAATAGTGATTGCGTAATTATAAAAACAAAAATATTCTTGTTTGTAAAATTTTAGGGTGGTTGAAATGTTAGCGGATTCAATTGTTGATAAGTATTTTCGTGTGAATGCATCGTAAATTGGACAGACTAAAAATATATGATTCCAGGTTTCATTTTCTGTAGTGTTAAAAAATATACAGGAATTATTAGGAAAAATTTCGAAAACAACTCCTTTAAAAAATATACGTGATTGATTGCAACGAATTTGTATAATAATTCTTTTTATAGTGACATCTATATTTGAAATAAAGTAGTTTTCGATTAAATGTGAGTTTATGATATATTTATACTGTCATTTTTGTAAGATTATTTTGGGTGTATTGGTCATGTTATACTTGTGCAATCGTTGAAGTGTAATGTTCAGTGACTTTACAGTATTGCGAAACCCAAACAAAATAAACCCAGCGTTTTGTAAAATATATCTAATTCATTTCAAGTATTTAACAGCCTAAAAAAATGTTGAAATAAATTTCATTTTTTCAATCAATATTATTTGTATTTTTGCAAGTGTCCCTCACTTGAAAGTTTTGGAAAATCATAAAAAAGGTTCTTTTTAAAAAAATATTTTATTTTTATTTTTGAAGGCGCATTATAGTATTTCATATCTATCTTTATCGCCCAAACTACAATAAAATATAATTTTTATAATTTGAAATATAAATCAACGTAAGTTAAAATTTTATTAATACGGTCTTAAACTAATGAAAATATTGGTAAAGTTTAAATCATTTTTAAATATCTGGTTAGGTTAAAAAGAAGAAAATACTTAAAAAAAATTTTTTTTGATGGAAAAATCATAAATTACTATTTTCACAAAATAAATTAAATTCTTGTAAATGTCTTCAGGCAAACTCTTTAAAAAATTCTTATTTTATCCACTAATGTAATGCCAAAGAATAATAGTCTTTTAGATGCACTATTAGATTTTTCGTCTGCCAATGATTATTTAGAAACTTCCAACAGATATTTATTTAAATAACAATAATTTGAGATAGAACTGCGTCTAATAACTTTAAAATTCAATGAAAAAAGTTTTATTGATATCACGTACCCCGACATAAGTATTTAAAAAAGGATTTAGTGAAATATATTCTTTTAATAAGAATATTGATTTAACTCTTCTTATTTTATGCAATACATTTTGAGCTTCCAATTTTATATTGCCAATTATATCTAATAATAAATTTACGCCTTCAAAAATTAAAAAAAAATCTTAAATGGCAATTCATTTACTCTCGGACTTTAACAACAAGTAATTGAAACAAAATTACCTTTGTGAGCTTTTTTAAAATTACCTTTTTTACCTTTGTGAGCAGCAACCCTACGACATGTAATTTCTGTCTAACCATAACTTTTACATTTGTTTAAAAATAAAAAAAAGTCAACGACTCTCAAAAAACATTAATGCTCCTTTTAAAGAAATTAATTTTCCAAAAAGAAATATATTTTTCAAAATTAAAATAAATACTGCTTGAATTCATGAGTACGACCAGGTTTTTATTTTAATAAAATATTTTTATAACGAATATCAAACAAATTTCTTATAATTAATCTTTCCCCGCTCCCCCCATATGTTAGTTTTATTAAACTGTAACGGTTGAACTCTTATCATTGTTCAATAACATCAAAAATGCCCCCAATAAGATCCCAAACACAAAATAGGCCACCGAACATAACGCAAGATGCAGTCATCACAAAATGGTCAAGTACCCTATCGGACAGAGAGGTACAAAATATCAATCAAAGAATCTTTCCACCCTCAAAAAGAACCAAAAACAGAAACCAGCAAGCGATAGTGAATGGGCAGCGAGAGTTGAAATACTCTTCTCCGATTGGCCCGTTCAGTGTGTAGGAGCTAGTGGTGGCGCTGCCGTCGCACACTCCCCCCCCCCCCCCCCCCAGTTGTAGGAGCCGAAAGTAAAGGGATCTTTACTCCGATCGCAGATTTTCGCAGTTGTTGCCACGGAATTTTGCGGATCCTTCCTAAAAATTGAAAAACAATCTTTCTAGAAAGGGATGGTCGAGATGAAATAAAGATTTTTTTTTTATATTTTTCTTCGGACGATCGGAGATTTTGGGGAGAGTAGAAGGAGAATTTTTTAAGTTGTTTTCCCTTCTTTTCCTCCCTGTGAACTTTACTTCTCAGCTGTTCCCGACAACTTTTGCGGCCGACTTGAATTTATTAACTTTCTTTCTGGCGCGCTATCAACAAAGCGCTTTTGATTTTTCATACCTGCCCTAATATCAATTCGCCCTTGAACTTTGTGTGATTGATATTAAATTATTCAAGTAGACTTTTAGAAAAAGACCCTGAACTTTATTTTTGGTTGGAAACCAGTGAAACTGATCTCTAAAAGTTTGCTCTACTCAACTTCAGAATGAAACCGAAACTTGGATTTTTATCCTTGATGTGTCACGTTCTGTATTTTCAAGGTAAGAATTATTTATATTTTACGCGTTTTATACGTATTAACAAATTGTATTATGAAATATGTATTTAATTTATACATGGTATGTGTTTGAAGCTGTGATATATTTACACTAAACAATTAAGTTAGAACAAAATGGTTTATTTATAAAGCAAAACATTCATATCAATATTGATTTTTTTATGACAAAGAATGCAAATCATCATACTTATATAATAAAAAAATGTTTTCATTCGAGTGTTTAAACATTCTTAGATTTTTTTTAAATTTGTTAATTATAAAATACATAGTTTTTCGAAATAAAATAACTTCAGATTAAGTTTATAATTAAATATACATAAAAGTAAAAAGTTACAGTCAAAATAAAACTAATTCCGTAATTTCTTTTTTAAGGACAACATTATTAAAATGCATTTACCCAAAAATATACTTTCACGGCAAGTGTATGTTAAGATATTTTACTCTATATTGACCATTAAAAAAAATTAAGCAGATTACATAAAATACATTTTTAGTCTAATTTTTATGTTGGAATATTTTCAAAAATTTACACATTTATTTCAAAACACGAGAATAATTATTTTTAATTATTTCCATTAAAACCAGGTATAAAAGTAAAAGCATATGTGAATTATAAGATAAAATGTATTATTTTATTTAATATGTATACATAAATTATCTATTTTAGATCGGTAGAAATGTTCTTGAAAGAAATGTTTTAAAAAATATATAACATAAGGCGTATTTTAAAGATGTTTTTTATTAAAGTTAGAAAAAAAATTCTAATTGGTAATCAGTAAAAAAAAATATATTTTCCTAAGTGCAAAATGTTTTTAAAATCATAGCATTTTATTATCTTAAGTTTCCTAGATAGAAAAGCTCGTAATCGGAATTTTGCGAGTTCGATCTTCGTCCTTCAACCGAAATTTGACGTTGGGGTACGTGAACGTTGTATTTGTAAGGGTTCAAATGTCCTTACGTTGATTGTGGTGTGGAAGTTTTAATAAAGGGGTTGCGTCTCAGGGGTTGTCCTTTTCATCTGAAAATGGTTAAAAATTAGGAAGCTGTGTTCCGGATTAAAAACCTGAAACTTTCGTCATCATCCCATTGTGTAAATTTAATGAAAAGTTATTTCCATAAACCAAGCATACTATAACAATTTGAAATAAATGTTAATTTCTTATTTTCTTATTATGCGTATTAATTTCCTTATTATTCCCAATATCGCATTTTCTGCTTATGGAATCGCGATTTCTTTCTGTATATGGAAAGTATTTAGAAGAATTAGATAATCAGTTTCCTCTTGCAGGCTATGCTGAAGTAAAAGAAAAAGTTCTGGATACAGTTGACTATTTCTTTTAAATGAAATAATCTTTAGCTCAGAGTGCTTCTTTAGACGCCCGGTATCTAACATAGGACAGTGCGCGTTCTTTTGCCTAACTCTTTTGTTGAATTAAGAGTTCATAACGGAATCGGTTAATACTAAAAAGTGCTTGTCCAACTTACTTTGTTTCCGGAAAATTAATAAAAACTATCCTATATCTATACTTTTTAAAATATCAAAATGCTTATTGTTTAATACAAGCTGTTTTGGTAAAGTCAACATTTCCATACTTAAAAAAATGTAATTTCACATTTTTTTAAATGTCTGGACTAATAAAATTTTAATCATATAACGGGAAAATAAAAATATCTAAAGCATGCTTCACATAAAATTCTGCATAATTGAGCATTGTCTGAAAAAAAAATTGTGTACACATATCGACTTTTAAGTGAGACACACTGGTTCCAGATAAATTTTTAACAACACATTTTATAACTCAATCATCCCAGTGGTTCAGTGCATTCCGATCGCAAGATCGCTACAGCTTAACTTTTGCCAACTCCTCTTCGATTCAAACTCACAATCCTTTGGTTTCTAGTCAAATACTGTTCATCGGGGCCACCGAGCATCTTTTAAGGCTAACTTAAGGCTAGTGCAGGCTTTTAAGGCTACTCACCTCGCCCGATGATGTTTGACTTCGGTGACCTGAGTAGAACCGATATGTTCACCATAGTATAGCCGTTGGCCCCTAGATCATGTTGTTCTACTTTAGTTTGAAGAACAGGGAACTAAAAGAACTGCTCGTGATGTTGTCGCCTGGGAAAAGACAGCGGAATTCAAATGATTAGTAATCAAACTGAAGACAAACCGAGTTTCGGCATTGGAATAACATTGGTGGCTGGAAGATGTTACTAATGCAGTGTCCTGGTATCCCTTATATAACGCCTAAATAGTATATAAACTATAAGAAATATACATGTCACAGATTGAAATTAGATTTTTCCATAGGGAAATCACAAATCATCGAAATCGCCACCTCAAAGATTTATCTAATCCATATGTTTGGATTTTCAAGAATCCTCGCCCATTCGCGATTTACCGGAGGAATGCAAATCTCGCGGCGCAAGGCTCTGACGGTGCGGCACCAATGGTGAAATGATTGCACGGATCGTTACGGTTACGGACATTATTAAGGCGTGTTTACATTGCGACTTCAGCTGCTACTCGGGAAGAGTTGTTTGGGAGAGGAGTATCGAAAATTTAATTCCTGAATAGTTCTCGAACTAATATTGGAAGTGGTTAATTTGCGAAAGTTGGCTAGTTGAATTAACTTCAGTCGGAGCTTCGACCTGGGAATTAAATCTGTCATTGTACAAACCGACGTCAGGGGCCTGAGATTCCGGCTTTGGTTATTGTCTTCGTCACTTGAGGCCGCTTTTGCACACACCGGCAAAATAAATGGTACCTACCGGTTCGGACTACTTGAAAAAGTTCTAATTCGATAAGTTAACCGATCTAATTCCCGGTTTTCCCGGTGTGTAAAAAAGTGACCTGACTGTACGTGTACGAGAATAAGGTGACAAGACAGTTACTGTAAGAAAGACTGATGTTGCTTTTTAATTTATGGTCAGATGACAAGGCAACATATGAGATGGCACCCCACTCAATATTCACATGCATAAGGATGCTTGGTTGGTTGAAATGACGTCGCACTAGAGCTGCACAGGGGGCTATTGGCGACGATTCGGGGTCTATATCGAAAGAATGACCCGTTTATACGTCGGATTATTTTTAGCGTGTGACGGAAACGATTATGGCAACCTTTCGATTACCAGATCACTATACACCACGGTGGGTCCCGAGAACACTGCCTGGCAATTTTGAGCCAAGGTCGGTTGGTTGAATTCACCTCTCATACGTTTTGTTTTAATTAACGTCGGACTAGAACTGCACATTGGGCTATTGGCAACGGTTCAGGGCCTATATCGAGGGAAAGACCGGGAACAATGTCTCGTATTTTTGAGCCATGGTCAGATGACGAGGACAACACCTGAGCTGGCACCCGACGTAACCTCAATAGGCGTCCGGACATTGGACCCCGATCAGATTTATCGTGCACCAGTCCCGTATACACGCCAGTATAAATTTTTGGATGTTCTGGACGACTTTCTAGTATTTTTGTAGCGATGCTAGAAGCACTCCAATCGTAAGATCTCTACAGTTTTACTTTTCTTTGTCGAGTCCATCGCACTGGCTCGAACTAGAAATCCTCTGATTACCAGCTGAACGCCTTTATCTACTGGGCAACTGTAGGTCCTAACTTCTCATAGGAGCTACATAATGGACAATTGTTGATAGAGTTTGGGATATATCCCAAAGGCACACTACACACTCTTGGTGTTGGCGTACGAGCGTTTGGACCACGATAGATTTAACGCGTAAAAGTCTCCTACACACTCGATTGATAGATAGTGTACCATCACCGATAGCCCATTGGGCAGCTCTAGTGCAACTTTAATTCAATAAACTTATACTCGGCGGATGTTTTGTAACAGACATCGAGTTATCAAACCGGCAACCTTCCGATTACGAGCTCATAGTGTTTGTTTTATTTTTGGGAGTACTATAATGTAAATATAGTTGACGCCCCGTTGGTGCAACGCTTTGGGCGCTGGACTGCAGTTGCCTAGGGTCTGGCTTCGATTATCCGGTAAGTATTGATTGTTTGTGTGTTGTATGTACCTTTGTGTATGGATGATCAAAAAAAAATGGAACATAGGGATAAAGCGGCCTTAGTGACACTCAAAAATCTCTTCATCAAATTAAATATAATTCGATTTTTCCCGAACAACTAGTGTAAATAGATTCTTCATTATCTGCAAAGAATAACAATTTTCATAGAAGGTAAGTGCAACAAATGTTTTTTAAGATATTAAACCTGCAGAGCTCGCGCTCCTCAATGCAAGGCGAATCGAATTGGAGGGGATAGAGAAGAATTGGAAAGATTCCTACTGGAATGACATTACTTACTATTAAGGACATCCACTTATAACGCCTGAAAGGCTCTCGAAAACAAATTAATGATCTACTCGACCAGATGACTTCGCTCATAGGGAGAAAAGGGTGACCAGATGTTCGAGTGGTTGATGGTTTATCTTTTTTAAATGTTACTATACGCTCGGGAAAATAAGAAACAAAATTATTTTACCTCGTGTGAAAAGATTTATTGAAAATTAGACAATTGCTTTCTTGCTGTGAAAGATGTAAATATTTATGTTTTAAGATGATCGCTTATTATTATATTCTAGACAAATGTGTGCTGGTCTTTGGTAACCAAAAAACCAAAAAATGATCCTCTCCTGATGTGCGGCGTAATAAGTGACGGCCCTAAAAATATTACGCTATATCAGTCCTTATTTATTCAATTACGTCCCACCTGCAATGTGATTCGTCTTGGATTGTGTCTCTCAGGCACAGCGCGAGCTCTGCAGTGTTAAAGTGCACACTATTTAACCCTTTTCACTCCGCAGTCCCCTCTAAGGCGACAACATAACGAACAGTTCTTTTGGTTACCTGTTTTTTAAAATAAAAAAAGAACAGCATGATCTTTGGTTTACAAAACATCGCCCTTTTTTTCAGCTTATTCAATTGCAAGTTCAAAAGAGTTTAAACATTTGTTTTCCCTCTATGACTATAAAAAAATTCTGGGGTAAATATCAGAAATATGAATAACTGTTCTGTAGAAAGAATGCAAATGTCAAAGATGTTCTTGAAGTGCAAAGGGATAATCTATTTGTTTTTTTAATTTTATTTCCAAACATTATATTTTTGCGATAGTTGCAGAAGGAAAATTAGTAACTTACAGCAATTTACTTTCTTTTTACAGTACTTAGATAGAAGTAAAAGATAAAACATATTTTTAAATAATTGTTATGCTTGCCAAATTTCACTAACGCTGCATTAGTAACACCCGTGGAACCTCACTTGCATTGCAATAACATTGGCGGTAGGAAGATGTTACTAATGCATTGTTAAGAGTTCGTTTCATTTACACTGCGTTTGTAATATCTTCCCGGTGCCAATGTTAGGTCAATGCAAATACCCGTCATAGTATATGTACTCGATGTTACTAATGCAACAAAGGCTTAAACTAACGTTGACAAAACTTAGCTTTGGGTGCGGTCATATATATTTAAAATAATTATCAATATATGTGACACAATTCAAACATTTTCAAATAAATTTAAATTGGTAATGCTTAAGAAACAAATAACAAATGAGCTTGATTTTAGGAGTCTTATTCGTAATATTTTGTTAATTTGTGGATTTTATTTCACCAAACAGAATTTTTCATTTAAACATTAATTTTCAATTAAAATTACGGTGTTTTACGTTGTTGACTTCACGATTGTACTAAATTAGTAATTATTTATCCAGAATTCAAAAGAGTACGATTTACTTCATTCTCACAAATAACACTTTTCTTGATCATTCAGTGATCTTCAAGGCTACTGTCGTCAGTTTTGATAATCGTTCCGGCATTGAATCACTTGACTTATGACGAAATAAGAATATCGGTTTTTGTATGTATATTGCCACAATTTAAACGAGCTTTTCTGGTACAATCCATAGGGCGCGTGACTTCGGATAAAGATATCCCTGGTTGGTTCGGAGTCGCGTCGTCGAATTTATTTGAAATCGTCCTCATTTTTGACGAAATAAATTGCGTGAAAAAAACAACAAAACGAATTTCCTCAGTTGACGAAATATTTAATAGAATTATTTAGCATTAGCATGTGTCTGTTTCGACAAAAATAACGAACATTCTTTCAAAAATGAGCATACATGTTGTTTAACAGTGTTGAGTTTCGCGTTACACAAATTAAACCATGTCTCTATAGACATTCCCTACCTAATTGTTGTATTCAAACATGACAATTTTTTATGTAAATATGGATAGAACCTTTTACTGTTCATATTTTTCTACTTTTTACTTTATTATTATTATACGCGTTATTGATTTCAAGCGGTTGAGATCGAGATAAGAATTGATCTAAGAGCTTTTAGCAATTACCAAGGAAAAGCTCAAACAAAGAAAAAGGGGAGTTTGCTTTATCTTTTCGCCCTAAAACCTTCCTCAACTCCTTTTGGTTGAACTCGGAATCCTTGGAGGGCTGAAATAATCTGTTTTTCAGTTGATTTGCGAGGAATAACTTTATAATTAAACTCCCCACGAGAGCTCTTGAACTTGCAAGTATTTTAACTAATTAGGTTATTACTAAATGTCAAGTGCTGGAATTCTTTTGCGAAAGTGAAAAGTTACTTAAACAAGAAACAGTTAGAGTAGGACTTAGAAAGCACTTTTTTAAAATAATTTAAATAATAATGATTACATGTGGTTTTATTTAACGTGTTAATTAAATTAAAGGATTGATTTATGTTTTAATTACAATTGGACATTGTATTGATACTATGTTTTACACTAAATGTGCGTGGTTCTCTGATGAACTGTTTCTGCGCGTATATCTAGTTCTCTCTTTCTAGATCTCTATTTTTTACACGAAATTCATAATAATATATATATATTGTATTCATAATATATATATATATATATATATATATATATATATATATATATATATATATATATATATATATATATATATATATATATATATATATATATTTATATTTATTTATAAGTAGGTAATATTATAATATGTGAACCGTTACGAGGAGTAATTGGTGATGACTTTTTTTAAATACATTTAAGAATTTTTCAAAATCTGAGTACTTGGGAAATCGACGGCGAAACAGGGTTTCAATTACATTAAACTGATTGTCCAAAATGCAGATGAGATAATTTTTATAAAATGTAGGCTATTAACCCTTTGCACTCCGAGGAACATGTTTAATATTTACGTTATTTTTAAGGAAACGTTATATTCAATTCCTGCTCTTTTTAAAGAGGTATTCTGTAACGTGTTCTTTATACGTTTAGGGTTGATAATTATAAAAAAAGGTATATGGTGAAGCTTAATATTAATCGCAGTATACCAAACATATATTTAGTGGTTTATGACATTTGTCAATTTTTTAAAAAAAAAACAAGAATTGTGAGGAATTTCAATCTGAAGAAAATTTTAGATCACTAACGTACTTGGTGTTTCTAGATGACAAAAATAATTTCTATTAAAATTTGTGAGAGAATAACTTTTTAAACTCAAAAATGTGTCTTTGAAGAACAGAGAAAAAATAACAAGTCGTTATTTTAGTGAATAAAAGGCGACACTCGAGTGCAAAAGGCAAACAAATATAGGTTAATATCCACGTGAATTCCTACTTTTAAATTTAGTCAAGCAAAAAACAAGCTAACCAAAAAAAATCGTTTATGTTCAAGAACAAGCAGTTTTTTGTTCAATTTAAAGAACATGGTATAAAAGAACAGGTCATGATTTTGGTTCGTCATCTGACCATGGTTCTAAAATAACGAGGTGCATGTATGAATGTGTGTGTGAATGTGTATGTGTTCCCGGGTCTTTCCTTCGAGATTGACCCCGAACCATCGCCAATAGCCCACTGTGCTGCTCTAGTGCGACGTTAATTAACAAAACCAAACCAAACCATGATTTTGGTAATTGAGTGTCACCACTCGAGTTAACGATTAAATATTTTTGTTTTGACTGTGATTTGTATTGCAACACAAAATTCTGCAAGAATGTAACTATGCCTTTCTGTATTGATAGGTTACTTATGCTATTATGTTATATTCAATGTTTTTTAAATTTTTTTTAATCATTTTTATTTAAATTTTGAAATGTGTGAAGTTATTATGAATGAAATTAAAGTTCAATTTTAATTGTACAACATTTAAAGAAGTATCCAGATGCCTCTAAAATAATCAATTATTGGTCACTTATAGACATTGAACACCGCACACAATTGAGGAGCAAACATTCAAAACGTGTTTTGTCTAAAATTTCTAAAAAATAATATATTACATCACTGACTCAATTGTCTATAGAACTAACCTATTTTATTCTCTAAAAAAACATTTTTTCCCATTGAAATTAACTTGCGTAGTTTGCAATCTGAACAAGTCAATGCATCCAGGAAAAGTTATTTCTTTTTTTCCCAGGAATCACTTCAATGTGAGAAAACACGTTTTGAATGTTTGTTCTACAATTAATAGCCAAGTTTAAATCAGTTTAAAGCAGCCCGAAATTTGTGCAGTTTGCCTCATTTGCTCAACTTCAACTTGAAGGAGTATCCTACGCATTTTACGAGTATAAATGCAGTTAATCGTAAATATAATACGGATTCAGAAATGACGTATGATCATACACAATTTACATTGTATTAGGCAAGATTTAGCTGAATAAAATCGTGCTTTCGTTTATCTTGTAGCTTTCGCTTAACGTTGAATTAAATCCGAATTGAGCGCAACCATGTCAGGCATAAGCGTCATAGAGAGTGCGAGTTAATGAATTCATAAAGAATTCATATGTAAACGCGAAATCTTAAGAATCATTCATAAATAATATATTATTTGATAAACTACCATTTATTTTTCCAGGGGGGATAAGCATCCTTATCTTAATATCAAATGAATGCAATCTTAAATAATGATGAGAAGGATTTTAATAAGGTAATATTATGTAGCCTTTTAAAATGATGTGTATCAAGCTAATTCTTTTATTGAGTTTTATAGAATTAAACCTATGTTTTGTTTTAAGGTAACTATATTTTGATTTGATTATAATCAATATACGTATTGGATATTCGTCTCATTTCTTTTTATGGCGCAAAATAAAATAAACGCATATCATTAGCGCCAATTCACTAAAAACAAAACATGTGGTGTTTCTGCTTGTGAGACCACAAATACTCTTTTTCGCTTTTTCTTAAAAAAATTATAAGCAATATTTTTTTTGAAAAAAATTATTGCAATTATCAAATGTTTCAAAAATATTTTTATACATGAATATTTAAAAAAATATATTGTGTCGAATATACTAAAAGGGCATTCCAGCGTGACATTCAAAAACCTGATACCAAATTTTGTGCTTTAGCAAATGCTTTAGCTGTGTGGAAAAGTTTTGGCGAAGCACGTTTCGTATCTCCATACAGAGCGTGATCAGATCATTGTACTATCAGATCAGTGTACCTATTTATTATTTAGTTAATTAGTAAATATCAACTATTATCTATAATTGTTTAATTGTAATTAGTGCGTGATTATGATAAGTTTCAAGTAGATATGCTATTTGAAATGCGGTTAATTTTTTTTCAAGATTAGACAATGCGAGAACAGATATAGTGAACTAAATAAAAGCGTTATTATTTTTTATTGAGGATATGTTATTTTACAATTCCCTTGACTAGTAATTATAAAAGCAATTCTTAACACATGCCATTTAAAGAAAATAAATTTTGCGAAAAGTTTTGAGCTAAGTAAGAACAAAACGACGGCAACTTGCGATAAGTTTGTTAAAGGCCACGCTTCCCTTGCCACACAAATCTTTTCAACAAAGATTTGAATGCTCTCTAAGCTTTCTATCTCTTTTTGATTTATTCTTTCATCCTATCAAAACAGTATTTTCATTTTTTTACTTACTCGGATTACTCTAAGCAGTTTTGTTTCTCGAATATCTTTGTGGGGGATTGCTTTCAACGAGGGACAGCCCTTACTCGGATATTAACTCGAGTGAATTCTTCAACTCGAGTGTTTTTAGGCATCGATTTGAAAAAGGTATTTCGGCCGAATAAATATGCATCATTAAAATTGCAAAGCACGGACGGAACTTTTTACGCTATGGAGTTTAACTGAGCGAGGAAGCTGGAACTCCATTTTAAGAATTCCTATAGCGTTTAATGTATTTTTCTAAAAGGTGCAAGGCGGATATAAACTCTAGTTTTACTAACGGATATAAAATTCTTGTAAACAGCCGTTACCAGTGTAAAAAGTAGGAGCTTAGTGCTTTCACAAAGTTAAACTAATTCATTTAAAATCGTGGGCCTTTTAGGGGAGAATGAATATATGTAGCGGATTAATGGCGTAAAGATATTGCACTTATTACTGATATCAATGGTATTAGGTTAATTTAAGCTATGCATACACTTATCATATCTATCTGACCAAAGGATAATCACAAGCTACCATTTATATGTAGAGAGTATGCATTTTTATTGAATACCCAATACATACAGACGAATATAAAAAGTTTTCACTACGTTGTTCGATTTTTGAGTCACATTCAACAATAAATAAAGTTAAAAAAATACAATAATTCATTAATTTCATTCTTCCAGTACTATTTAATCTGACGTCCTTTCAGATTATTTCTCAACTACGGAGATCTTGCTAACTATTCAGAAACAGGAAAAATCAAGACTGTGGAGGCTGATTCGTACTTTTTTACTTGAAAACATATTTCAGTTAAATTTTAATTTGACGACCATAATTCTAATTGGGTGGGTTGACAAGTTATTTAAGTCCCATACCAGAGTTCCAAGGTAAAAAATGTTTGTTACTCGACGAGTACTGCTCATTATTTTCCCGCGGGTAAGCGAAGCCAAACGACTAGTAATATATGTTAATTATGTTTGTGAACAATTAAGTATGTAATTTTTACATTATGTTTTCTTAAACAATGAAGCAATTTTTACAAAACAAATCACATTTCTCAATACATTTTATTTTTCGAACACAACTTTAAATTTCAAATTACATTTATTTTTGTTAACATTATGGGATGGTGTTTATCAAACACCCAATAAACAAATATGTTTAAAACATTTATTTTCGTGTAAATACATAGTGTTATGTTTACCGAACACCACATATACAAAGAAATATAAAATTTAATATAATTTGGAAACGCATCAAACCTTATTTCTAAGTTTCACGAATACTTGAGAGTGACACTTTGCCTATTTGGTAAACAGTCGGTATGCTACTTACTTCTAGGCTTATTTTCTCCAATCCGATGTTTAATCTGCGTAAATCAAATAGCCGGGAGAAAACTTACAAAGTCAATATAGTTTGTGGATGTCTTATATAGCGCGAAAACTTTGTAGCCAGTGGAGCATTCAATGATTTCGAGAAGGAGCGAAAATGTGTTTCGGATATACAAAATATTTTATGGTCAATAATACAAATAAATGTACATTTTATTAATTATGCTAGGTACTTATGTGGTTATTGCGGCGGAATTGAAAAACGTTTTGAGTGTTCATTCAACTGAATAAGTGTATAGAAATGTGTTTTTAAACTCTTTGAGTTTGAAAGTTATTGCAGTAATCTAATGAGTAAAACATAATTATATACGTAGAAAATAATGATACGAGTAGAACACACACATGAAAAGGTGAGATTAAAAAGGAAAAGAGAATATTCCAGTTGGATTTTTCAATGGAATCTTTTCCTTTTTAATCTCACCCATTCAATTATAAATGCAAAAACAATTGCCTGGTTACTTAAAACTAGCTGTTTGGCCCGGCGTTCCTGGGGCACCCTTTAAGGTATATACATTAAAAAAATTTAACTATTGTTAAGATATAACGCGCGCTACCGACTAAGCGAGAAATGCACATTCTAGATTTTGAAAATATTTTTTTTAAATGTTTTTTTATAAAATATTTCTATTTTTTTAATAATTAAAAAAAACTGAAAGGGCATTTTAGAAACTCGAACTTTAAATGCCCAGCCGGAAGATAAATACTACTTATAAACTATATAAACTATTTTAACCTTTTATACGGATAGGAAGTAAGGGTTTTACAATCCACAGCCAGACAATTCATTTTATTATTATATAATATAATTTACTGCGGAGAAAAATTAAAACTTATTGTTTGGCATTGAAGAAATTATAATTATTTGCATTGGGTTTTAATAAAGTATATGACTGTTTTAATAAAATATGATTAATCAATTGGCAGTAGTTCCGCATTTTGCTTATATACATGTGGTCACAAATGTTTGGGCGATGGCCATTATTTGGCTGTTTGACTGCATATAATAAACCATTATGTGTTGCTATGTTTTAAATAATTTGTCTGTTGCTACTTTAGACAAAAATACTGTTTTATTATACCCATACAGCATATTGTAATAATGACTATCGTTCAACAATTTGTTACCGAGTATATTGAGTGACATCAATAACACACAAAATTAAAATTAAATAATAGTGTTAAATTAATGATTCTTATTTTCAACTTTACATATTTAGGTACAAAAGCTTAGTGTATGCTTTAACGTAATACGAAAAAATACTAAATGTAATATAAAAATAAAAACATAACAAATATAACTTAATATTAGATACTAAATACTACATAATAATACAAAATAACAATAAATATAAAAACATAATAAATATAAAAAATAATAAATAAAAATATAGTGAAGTCGAATAGCTTTTTTAAAATAATTATAATATATAGCCTGCTTATATATCAACCATAAGTTATATTAAATACAATACTGTTTAGAAACAATAAATCTGTGTCTTTAAGTTAATAGTCATTTATGATAAACAAATTCAAACCCAAATCTATAACCATAAATTTGTTTATTAATGGATCGGTTGTTAAATATGATGAATTGTTATTCGTTTTATTTTCTTGAAGAAGCAAAAAGAATTGAAAAATGAATAGAGATTTAGCAAATTCCATTTGTCAACGACTGTTTGAAACAACTGTTTGTCAGTAATAAAATGCCAAGGCATTTGGATCAGTCTGCCTTATCGTTTAACAAGTAGACAGCCTTTCAAGTAAAAATAAAAAAATGACAACTTAATAAAATTGTTTCAAAATTCACTTTATTCAGACGTCAAAAAGAATCGGAAAATAATATTTTACTATAAAGAATGAATTATTTAATTTTGTGAAGTTGTCATGATCTTTTTGAAGCAATTTTCCTTTTTTATGATCAATGAAATATGTTTATTTTATTTTTTCTAATACTTCAGGTAACAATAATATTTGGTATTATACAAAAAATCATATTAACTAATAAAAAATATAGGTATCTATAATACATTTATATATACAGTTAGAATATACTGTACAATAATATATAGATCAAAATGTAAAAATAATTAATAATTGTTATAGTTTCGCTATAAGGTTAGAAATTGTATAACATTTATAAATTATTCTATTATCTATTGTGCTTTGAACAAGAAAAACCAATTTTTTATGTTAAACCAATGCAAAATACGTCCTCTAAACAACAGTTATCATATGGGACAATTATGATATTTTTATGCTCTACAACTTTTTGTTATTTATTTATAATATGTTAATTAACGTAAAATATACCGAATTTCAGTGGGGTTTATTAGTTTTCAATTTAGTTTAAAAAATGGGTTTATTTTACGTTAATTAACATATAATAAAATAATAACAAAAAGTTGCATGGGGAACAAATACCGTAGAACGGCCCCACACGATACATTGATTATACATGTTTTATTTGATACAAAAATAATATACTTTTATAGTAAATATATTTTATATAATAAACAGCTTTCAAAATGCAATGAACCTCCGGTCATATGAGTATATTTTAAATGTTTATCATCTGTGTCTTAAGTTGTGGAATAATTTATTCGGGGATGTAGCTTGAGGCTATAAACCGAAACATTAAAATACTCCTCATTTCTATCAAAACTCTTAACACATCTCTACTCACAAACATTTTGAGTATTTATTTTGTTTATTTATCAATATTTACACTGCGAAAATATAATTATTTTGTTTGAACATTTTGTATATAATGGGGGACTTTTATACACTATTCAGTATTTTAAAACTATTTTATAAATTTGAAACAGAAGACATAAAAATATCAAAATAAATGTACATAAAATGAGTAAAAAGGCTGGAATGCAATATCAAACAACTTACTGTTATACTTCATCAATATTGATGCGTTGAGAATTGTTTTTGATTATTTTTTTGCAGAACAACAGCATTCTGATTCAACCGTGCACATTTTTCTCTATAACTACTGGGTTGATGATTTGTTAAATTTGGTTTTAAGAATATTTTGGCTGTACTTACGTAAGCTGTCATTCTGCATATTGTCTAGTGAATCTGCAGATCGCGTAATATTTTCAGTCAAAGTGCGGAATTATCTATGAAATGAGAGTTTTACGCACTTTGTCTAGGCAATGCATACATTGACGCATTCTGAATTGTCAAAGAGCGAAAGTGTTTGTTATTTAGAATAGAAAAATAAATACAATTGTTAGAATTTCTTTTAGAATCCCTGTAGTTTTTAGAATCTTGCATCATAATAATGTTTCAAAAATAGCTGGTAACCCCTTGGAGCAGTCGCTTAGGGCTTCTCACCTCTTCCGAATAATCGGTTTTGACATATCACCACCCAACCAAAACTCATTTGCTATTTTAAAAAATACGTTTATTTTTTAATGATATAATATAGAACTAGAGGTTGACCGAATGGTCTAACCTTGGACACATGTGATTAAATTACTTTTTTCAAAAGGTATTAACTTACCCTTGCTGTTGACCACCGATAAATGTACTTATTTTCAGTTTAACGAGTGCCTAGTAGTCAATCTGCAAATTCCCTAGGCAAATTGCATGTTGACTGTTTTCCATATTTTGGGAGAAACGTATACGATAAGTCTATTATGAATTTGAAAAGATACTTCACACAAAAAAACACAGAAGTTTGCGTCGAGAAAGAAAGTCCCGGGAATACTGCATATGGAACGGTAAACAGTTAATAGGGTGTACGGAACTAATCGTGGTGTGGAAGTTTGGAGAGGGTTGTGCCAGCTCAAGCGTTATTCTCGTCATCTGATGATGCTTCAAAATTACGAGGCAGAGTTCCCAGGTATTTACTACAACAATAGTCCAATATCATATTGTGCAACTCTAGTACGATGTGAATTCCATCAAATAAGATTCCCGATAATTAACAGTCAACTCATACAGAGTGTTAAAAATAATATTCTACTCACATTACTGCCCTTCGAGATCTTTAAAAAAAGTAACAACACCAAAAACAACTTTGAACTGAAAACATCATTTTTTTAGTTTACTACCAATCTTTGATTACAAAATCGATGTTTATATGATCAACAAAATCAGAAATGTAAATAGAATACGTGACAAAATAATTGATATTACATTACAAATACATTAGAGGATTTATAATTTATTTGAACGGCTTGAACAATACAGATAGCTCTTTTTAACGAAGAAATTCATGAATTATTTTTAATCTCGTGCATATGTCAAAGCGATGTCATGTATCTGATACTTCATCTTACCCCGATAAGAAGATGCCGAAAGACAGTTCACCCCTTCAAAAGACAGTTCTCCCCGGGGTGGCAAAGAATTGACAGGGATCAAAATTTTCAAAAATGAAGAAACGTTCTTCTCCTTGAATGACGCTTTATTACTTTATGAATTAGACTTTTCTCCTCATAAGCACATCGAGATGAATATTAATGATTCAAAATGTCCTAATGAAATATTTTATATATTCTAAACGTTTCGTGGTAATAAGAGCTATGGGAATTAACGCTGCCTGGAGTAGAAGTTCTATCAAGTTTATTTATAAGTTATTGATAATCCTATTTGTTTTAATTAAATATATTATTTCCCTTTTTATATTCGGAAATTGTTTATATGGCATTTGTAGATTATTTAGTATTTTATTATTGTAGTAGTTGCATGATCCTTGTAATTGAATCTACTGAGACCAAACATGCGCTATTTGGATGTTATCCGAAAATTAGTAAAAGCTAGCTGAAGAACAGGCAGTATCCTTTACTATTTTAGATTACCAAGTTAGTATAACAACGTACTGGGATACTGGAGTTTGTGTGATAGTTCCTGGTTACCACAAACTGAAGGTTATTAATTTATAAAGCCGCGTTTACACCGGAGTTGCAGACACGTGTTAGCGACAAATGTCTGCAACATTTTGAAAAACGTGACTAACTTTGTGGGCAACATCTTGTGTTGCAGATAGCTTTAGTGTGTCTACAAAACAAATTTAAAGTGTTTCATCAGGAGTGGAAAGCAAAAATTTGTGTTGCAGACATTCTCCCTCTGCCTATCGGCGTCAAAACGTCACTCACGCCGACCACAGGACTGCCACATTGACCTTTTTAACGCTTAATTTGGCCATCTTTAGAATTGGTTTCTGGTATAATATTGTAATGAAATTCTTAAATAAAATTAAACCAACAACCATTCAAACCTCTGGTCATCCTTTTTCCTTATGAGCGAAATCATCTGGTCGAACCGATCCTTTGTTACTTCTTGTGATCTTCTCAGGCGTAATATGTGACGGCCCATAATAGTAAGTGATGTATTCTAGTAAGTGTATTTGTGGCTCGTCTCGCCTCCGATTCGATTCACATTGCATTGCGGAGCGTGACCTCTGCAAAGTTAACAACGTATACAAACATCGAAAAATCATTTTTAAAAATCCATGTTCGGGTCTATGTTGGGGTAACTAAAAATGAAAATGAAGATTTTAATTCTATTTTGATTTTTTTTAAAAAATCACAGCTGGACATTCTCAAAACATTTTTAAAACTTCCAAATTTTAAAAGGCAAACTCTTACACTGTACCGAGCACTCGCTTTTAAAGATGGTTTCACCCAGCACCAATGGGGTGCCTGTTGTCATGACGAATAAAGTGAGAAGCGTCCTCATTGGCTCATCCTTTTGTGTGGTCGTCAGATGTTGCAAGAACCACAAGAACCCACTAATATTATGACTGCAACAAAAAGTCGTCCACAAATGTCTGCGAAAAAAAGTTGCAGACAAATGTTTGCAACACCCGGTGTAAACGCCGCTTAAGATACGTGTAATACTCTCTGATTGTTAAGAATAGTATATAGCTGCTGTTAAATGGTTTGTCTGTACAGATCTAGTGTTAAGTTAGACACAATGAAATCAGGTTAAATTAATTACGGAATTAAAAATAAGTTGCAGTAGTCTTTAAACAATATTTATTTGCAGTAACGTGTTCAACTGAGGGCTACGAAATGGTTTCAAGATATTTCGGGAATGAACTATGGATACAGACTTAGAAATTTAAACATTTATCTACTTGAGGAAAAGAGGATATTAGAGGGGGGACTTTATTCAGATATTCAAATTTGTTAAATTAGGTGATATTGAAAACTTGAAATTTATAACAACCGATGAGACTAGAGGTTAAGCGTACATGCTATACAAATCGCAACTTAATCTGGAAGATAAAACACATTATTTCTGCAATAAATTAATAGATTAATAGAATAGCTTGCCTTGTTCATTCGTCAGGAGTAAGTATTTTTAAAAGACAATTGGATCGGCATTGGTATGCTGTTAGGATTTATTAAACATGATCAATCTTAGAAACTGTAGTTGGTCGTAATTGGTCTTATTATTTTTTGAGTTTTATAGTCTTAGGCCCATTCTTCACGGACCAGATAGACGCGTGCGAGCGTCTGCAGATGGCTCTGCGATTGATGAATCCAAACCACGTAATATGTATGGTCCAATCACAGAGCCATTAGCAAAAGCTCGCACGCGTATAACTTGTCTGTGTAGAATGGGCCTTATTTGCACAATACACATAAATCCTTTCAATAAAAATAAATATAAATAAATTATAACTTCATATGAAAATAGCTTGAGTATTTATGGATGGAAATATACAAGTGTTAATTAAGGTTTCCGAAACTTTATTGAAAAGTGTTACATTTTAGAAATTAAGTGGAAATAAAATACATTATGATTGAGCAAGACATTTGTGATAAATACAAAAACTTTATTTTTTCAGCCTAAATTTTAGAACAACCTCAAAGATAACATGATAAGTAAAATTCTGTATTATAATTTGAGCTATGGGAAAATTAAACTGGTTACATTTCAAAAATTAACCTTTCTAGTATAAATTATTTCGTGCATGCCTTAATGATGATTAAAGGCATATATCGTATGTGGCTCTTCGCTTTCTCGAAAACTTTTAAGTCCTAAAGACACATCCCCTGAGACACACATCATTGACATGGATCCCATATGAAGAAATCTCCCTGCCTCACCACGTTGCTTTATTACGCCCGGAATTAAATGTTTCTCTTCATAAACATTGCAATGAATATTAATAACTAGAAATCACCTGGAGAGTTTTCTGTACATTAAACATTTCCAGCTAATAAGAGCTCAGAGGATTGCTGGCTCATAAGCGATTGGGCTCGGCTCCTTGCCACCGACTTGCATAATTGAGGTCACACATAACTTTCTTCTTTCCTAATATTGATTTACTATCTTCCCACTTGTATGGCCAGCAATGGAATTATTGAATGCTTGGGTATGTTGGCATTCTCAAATCTACATCGATACGCCGCATTCTTATCTGCGGGGAAATGCTATTGAAAAAGTTTCAATGAAAGAGATCGTTTTTAAATTCTGCTTTATTATGGGGGAGATGAGAGATATGGAATGTATCAATTTAGTTTTGCAAGTTGCATAATGTTTGGAATAGAAATTTCAGCTTTAATTGAAAATTGAGGCTTTAGAAAAATCTCGATTTCTGTTTAGAAATATAAATACATTGGGCTCTTCTCGCAACACAACACCATATTATAGCAACCCTTTTTTTTATAGCGAACGATTATGTGTGCAAGAAGTCGATATAATGACTACCTCGAATTGGTAAACTATTATTTTTACCAACACTGTTAAAAATGCATGCTCATATTTGACAAAACTTTCGTTATTTTTGACGAAACAAAAGGCTGCTATATCTTCCGAATAAATATTTTGTCAAACTGAGGAAATTCATTTTTTTATCGAAATATATTTCGCCAAAAATGAGGATGATTTCAAATAAAATTAGAAAGTTTGATTCGAACCGCGGTTATCTCTGTTTAGAGTCCAACGCTCTGCATACTCGACCAATAAGACTCGTTTGAAATCTGCCAGTATCAGTATAAGAGCCAAACATCAGTTGATGCTCCCGAAAAGGGATTGAGGTAAATTATTATCGTTACAAAATTGAGGATTCTTGTTTCGTCAAAAGTCTCGTGATTCCATTACGAAACGATTATCAAATATGACGAAAGTATCATTGACGATCGCATAATTTTAAATAGTGGGAATGTTATTTCTAAAAGTAAAACTACTGTTACACAAACGACAGTGTATTTCCAGGACCTTCGTTTTTTAGTTCGTTTTATGATAGAGTTTTTTTCCATTTCACAGTCTGCTATAACACATACTTGTGGTTATAGTCTATTTTGTAGCTTAATTGCAACTTAAATCAACCAATCAAATAACCAACCCATGTATTCACGCCACAACTATTCCCATTTTGCTGAGTGCCATATCAAGTGTTGTCCTCATCATCTGACCATGTCAATCTCTGAATCTCTACTTAAACCTAAAATAATTCATAGTAGTATTTTCATATTGTTATAGTTATATGCAGTGGATTAAACACGGGAATGTGCTTTAAAAAAATGAAAATTTATTAATTTATTAATTCTACACAAAAACGCTTTCATTTATTAGTATCTAGATTTTTCTGTGTGCAAGTTCCAGTATACCAATTTCAATACTGTAATAACATAAAATAGTTGTTGTTAAGTAATAAATAATAAAAGTAACTAATAAATAATAAAGTAGCTAATGATAATAAAATTAATAATACATGAACTAATAATTAATAAAGTAAATATAAAAGTAACTAATAAATAATAAAATAAAAATAAAATAAATCATAAAAATAAGCTCATGCTTATTGTATTATGAGCTTCTAATTTTTGTTGTTCATATTTTTTAGTATCCTTTGTAACATGAAATTGTATTTATTAAACTGTAATAATATATCGTCACAAGATCCCCATAATGTATTTTAAAGTAAATTTTATCAAGTTTATATGCGATTTATTTGACAATCGGGTAAATTAAGATACAAGTCGTTAATAAAACTCCCCTTTCTGAAATATGTACTCTCCACTCTTTCAATTTATTGCAGTAAACACACCCCCAGTGGCCCCTAACAGGACAATAATGTTCGTATAGGGGAAACGGGTTTATCTGCAACCGCATAAGGGATGGGAAACAATCATCTAGAAAGGTTTCGCGGGTCTCTCTTCTAGAAAAAAGAGAAGTTAAAAGAAATAAAAGGAGTCATAAAATGGGGGTCAGAAGCGGTCTCTAATGTATGATTGGGGTGTTAAAACTACACAGGTGTGCCTCTTATCTCCAGTTTAGCGTCAAAAACTTCTTTTCGCGATTTCAGTTCCCACGTGGAAACTGTTTTCAAAGTTTGGGGTTTTATTCTGTGAAATGTTACAATGTAGAAAAAGGTTATGGATATCAGTCTGATTTATAAAAATGTTGCATTGTAAGAAATGAATAGGGTTCGATTGATAAAAAAGGTTTCAATGTATGCAACGGCTATGGTTAATATAGTCTGAGAAGTTTAAGAAAAAAAATTATTGTAGTGAATGATTATAAATGACGTAATTTTGAAAAATGTTACACTGTCAGAAATAAATATGGGTAATAACCCTTTGGTCTCGAGTGGCGATTCGCAGTCACTAAAATAACGCCCCGTTATTTTTCCCCTGTTCTTCAAATTCAAAAAGAACTGCATGCTTTTGAACATAAAAAAAATCCTTTTCTTTTCTTAGCTTGTCCTTTATCTAACTCCATTTAAAGGTATTGGGTTTCAATATATTTTACTAACCATTTAAACTCGAGTGTGTCTCTTTTCGTCACCAAAATAACGAAGTGTTATTTTTTACCCTTTGTTTTTCAAAACGAAAAAAAAAGAACACATTCTTGACTTTAAAAAAGTATTTTCCCACAAATTTTAATAGTAATACTTTTTATCACCAAGCACCAAGTATATATGTTGGTGATCTAAAACTTTCTTCAGATTAAAATTCCTGACAAACCCTGTTTTTTTTAACATTTAACAAATGTCATAAACTAAATGCATAATTGGTATACTGAAATTAATATTCAGCTTCACACATTTTTTTTTATTCTTATAAATATACATTCTAAACGTAAAAAGAAAATGCTAAAAAATACCTCTTTAAAAAGAACAGGAACGTGATCTAACTGTTCCTTAAATGAACGTAAATATCAAACGCATTCCTTAAGTGCAAAAGGTTAGGAATCGATATAGAAAAACACAACATTAATTAATCTAATAATAATAATAAACTTAACCTAAATATATAATGTAAATTACTATGGATATCCTAATGTATTTTAAAAAATATTACGTAGTAAAAATCATTATGGCCCGATTTATAATGTTACACAGCAAAAAGCGACTATAGGTGGCTTGATGTTTAGGAAATAAAATCTAATTTTATTGTAGTAATTGACTACGGATGTCATTACAATTTATTAAAATTTAACACTGTAAGAAATCAATATGATAGTATGAATTACAGTAAAAGAGATCTAGAATACTATGATTTCATTAAAAGAGCATAATCTTCCCTGTAGTAAATAAATAAATATGAATAGCATAGCGTAATTAACAAATATATATTATAGGAAAGTATTATGGATAATTTTGTCAAGATAAAACAATGAAATTGTATAAAAATTCCGAAATTATTAAAACCATAATAATTTGTATTATGCATATCCGTTTAAATCAATCCATATATTTAAAAAAAATACACACTTTCAAAAATATTTTTTTATGCAAATTCATTATGTCGCTGCAGTTAAATATGATGGGATGAAAAAAAAAAGCATTTGAAAAATTACTTAAAGTTTGAAACTGAAATTTGTAGCCTTTCTCTTCAATTCCATTCCTACTAAAATTTATAAACTTCTATAAAAACTCCTTCGAAATACCACTAATCTTTCCGGAGTAATACTTTTCTCTGTCTAAAAATAACTTAGGAAAATATCAACATATATCGATGCAAAAACATATTGACTCTCAAAGTCTTGAGAGTTTAAACCTTTTTGGCGAAATTCACAAATGTAAAATATTTCCAATGCATACCCCGATGCAATAACTTTGCATTTTGGAAAAATTCCTCGTGGAGCAGCTAACTTGCCTTTTTAACTCGTTTCGCAACTGAAATGATGTAATTCGTTTCATTCTTTTTCAGAAACTCTTCAAAGAATTTGAAAAGTTCTTTGGTAAATGATTCATGTAAAAGTCGTTAAAGTGCCTTTTTTATATAAATTCATTTTATCGGTTTTTTGTTATTTGGCCGTAGCTCCTAGGTCGCGAGTTTTTTAAGCAGATATGAAAATATTATTACACTATCTTCGCGTATCGGGTATTTGAAATTTGTATTTCAAATACGTGACCAGAATTTATATTGGCAAGTTTTGAGTTTTAAATTCAATTATAAGTACGTGATATGTTCATGTAATAGTAATTTTTACACGGAATATCATAAACATTAAATAACACTTAATTGGCTAAAATTTAAAATGTTAGTGTGCCGATATAATATTTTATTATAATTTAAAATGTAATTTTCGACTAAGTCATTAATTTTATTCACATTTTTGTAGTCCAATAATATTTTTTTAAGGTTTTTATATATTTATGTACTTATCTATTTGAATCCATACATACCTGTAATTGTATTACTTTAAATATAAACAACGTTTTCAGAAAACACTACATTTATTGTGTCTAAATAAGCATCCCTATTTATTTAAACCGCAGCCGGATGCGGGAAACGTCTTGTGCTTGTCATAGAAGGTGAATGGTCACAAGAGTACATAAATGATGCAACCAAATACACAACTTACATTTGTTCACGCATTACAAATCTTATATTTTTCAATTATGTTACAGTTAGTGGGGCCCCTCTATGGAGAGGGACATCATCCCTGCTTATGTAGACCCTGGCCCACTCTGTAGTTATCACAGTTTACAGAGTGGACCAAAAACACCTGACACATTTAAAATGCAATGGAAAGTCAAGTAAATGGCATTTGAGAGTCTGGTTTGGTCTAAAATACTTCTCCAAATGAACAACTGTTGAAGAAAATAAAAAAATAGTTATAAAATTCGCATATAGATGGCGCTGAATCTTTAAACAAAAAAAATTACAACCAATACTTAATTATCGTAAAAGACAACGCGTGTTCTCCTTTCAATTTTTTATATAGTTATTGAAACAAACATATATTTGTGAGTTATAGTTAAACTATATACATATTTTAACATTGCATTTTTACTGAAGCAAAATGGTTAACTATTACTCTTGACTAGTTTTTTTTTGTAGTAAAACATTTTGTGTCAATAATATACTATAGGTCCATTCAATACCTACTGAATTCTTATGTGTAATACGAGTTCTATCTTGAAAGATGGAATATAAGATCTTTTTGAAAGCCGCGTACTAGATTCCAATAACTGAATAACTGAGCAAATATTCTATTTCTATTGCATCGATGGAGGGCATTGGGATCTTGAAGGATATTTACACTGCAGTTTGACTTCATACTCCACATTTTCGTAGGCAGTTCTTGTATTCTGAAAAGAGTGATAAATCATTTAAAGCTTTCAGTTTATTTCTTGCACTAAAATATTTCATTTAAAGAAATAATTTAATTTAAATAAATTTAACAATAGTAACACATTGTATACAGGCACTCATTTTATTCAACCCCAGGTACACTGGAATAAATCATTTTGCTAACCATTGGCACTAAATGCAATTTCTCTTTTTGAGTTCCTTAGATCTTAGGAAATATAAATAGGGCTTATTACTCAATTTTGTAAGACATGCCTGTTGAGTATTTTTATGTGATTATGTTATGTTGACATTGAGCAGGCAGTATAAAATCAATCAGTATTTATTTACAAAAGGAACGGTAACACAACAAAAAACTCTAATAAGAAAAATCTAACCACGTAAAACAGTTCTGAATATGAAGCTAAATTTCTGGTAGACAGGATTATGGCCTTTATATATTCCAGTGGGGAAGGAAAAAAAGCAGCTTTCGGAAATGTATGTGGGGTTCGGTGGCTCTGGGGTAACGTCGTCGGCTAGCAATCGGAGGTTGGTTGGCTAAATAACGTCGCACTAGTGCTGCATAGTGGGTAATTGGTAACGGTTTGGGGTTTATCTCGAAGGAAAGACCAGTCAAGACATTTGTCCACGGCGGATTCAGCGTGCCCAGTCCCGTATACACGTCGGTAGTAATTGTGGATAATTTCAGACGACTTTTGTAATTTAGTAGTGAATCTGGCACCTCTCCGATCACGACATCTTAACTTTTTTTTCGTCAAGTCCTCATGCCGATTCGAACTCGAAACCTTGATTGATAGCCCATTGCTGTACCACCCGGCCACTGAGCCAGCTAGCAATCGGATGATTGTGAGTTCGAATACGTCGGAGAAAGTCTTGATACAAAAGTTAAAATGTAGCAATTGGAGGGTTGCCATATTACATACAAAATAAGAAAAGCAGTCTAAACTAAGAAAATAAAGCACTTCTCTTTGTACCGAGATCTCTATAAAATAACATGTGACAATACATATCGATGTACGATTTCAAACCACACTTACATACCATATTGTGAAGTTGCAAGCAAATCATTAGACTCAAGGTATTATCACGCGATTGCAGGACACAATTTATAACACTGCAACTTTATACATAACATATTGTACTATATGGTCTTCATAAGTGGGTTCAGACAAGGTAGGAATTGAGTCTTCTAGGACAATACCTTATCATAATCGGTAGTGGTTGCTATATATTTAATGTTATATCATAACAAACAAGATAACATACCTACATTAGGTCCATTATATACGGACGAAATTAACACTCATTAGCTGTTGCAGATGGCTCTTTGGTTTGTATCCAACAATCGAAGATCCATCTGCAAAAGCTAAAGTGTGTAAATAACGCCCGGGTAAAATGGACCTTGCAAAACTTTAGTACATATATCTTGATCATTGACATTGATTTTATCTATACTACTATATTTTGGTACACATTACGATAAAATAAGGCAGGCTATAAACGAGAAGGATATTCGTAGAAATTTATGTCGCCAGGAAATACTTTGATTTATTTAAATAATATATCAGACAGAAAATACTACCATTTATATTGATTATCGATATATCAGACTTAAAATAACATTATTGATATTGATTTGGCTGAATTGCCTTAAGTAATGGATAGAATGACACGCAAATACAATCGTATTGATTATGCACGCTACTTGTCTAAGAAACATTCGTTACGAAACTTGAGAATCATTTAACTAAACAGGTGATAACTTTGTATTTTATTTAAATTTATTTGAAAACTTTATTTATGGGAGATTATTTTATTATCTATAAAAGGTGTATTAAAGTTTTGTTTTAACAATGTATCAAAACTCTAACGTTTTTCTAGTATACTGGATGCTAAAATACTACTGTGTTTTGAAATTTTGTAAACTTGTATATTTTGCTTGGCTTCAATTCAAACAGAAAATTATTTATCTAAATTTGTTTGCCATTATATAAAAATAACAATGTATATCTTGATAACGTCATTGATTTAGACCTCTTACTTTTAAATTAGGGTAGGTATATACGCAGTGAGTGGCTGGAAATTATTAATTTTGACATAATAATAAAGAATATATACCGACTTATCTAATCATCAGTGGCCGCCATTTTGAAACTGTCCAATTTTTAACCCACTTCTGGTAGTCAAAACGTGTAAACTTTTTTCCCTGTGTGTCATCACACCAAGTAGAAGCAAAAATCGTTAAAAAAAACCTTTTTATTTCAAATTGCTCCCTGTTAATCTAGTTTTTTTTATCATAAATCAACCCGATATGGGTAAAAAATTTAATTTTTCAAAAGTTTGACTTGAAACAAACGAACTGTTGAAACGTTGAAAAGTTTCAAAAGTTCGATGTGCAAGGGCCAAGCATTGTTCGATGGCGAATTTTTTTTTGCATTTGACTTGTAATTATCAAAGGCCAGTTTTCCGCACAATTACATTTCGATTTAAACTTTTAATTTTTTCGACCCACCCTAGTGTAGAATCTGGAAAAATAAAAAATAAAAATGAGTCTTATGAGTTACCTATTTAACATCATAATTGGAAATAAACTTCATTATTATATGTGAAAACGCAGTTGTCACACTCATCCCACTGTCACAGACATCGCCACTTTCTCCTATATATTTTTATAATAAAATTCACTATAATTAAATTATTAAATTAATTTTTTTTCCAATTTTCTCTTCATAAGCTATCAAAACACAACAAAAGTTTTAGTATTATATTAATTAGTCTGAACATCTAAACACATTACTAAAACATCTTTTAAGTAGTTATTATTGTATATAATAATAATAATTAACTGCAAAAACTTCCTGATGAACTTCTCGCAAATGACATAATACCGTATAATTAAATATATCGTGGAAAACATCTAATTCACCCAAGGTAAGTTACGACAATTCAGCAAAAAAAAAATATTTTTAATTGTAATAAATAAAACATATCTTTCTATTCACACAACTGTCGTAATGGACTCATTTCAAAGGTAACAAACTCAACAAATGTTATAATATATTAATCCTTATACAATACCAAATCACAAAATATATCTAATGAACCCATCTTAATTCATGTGAAACCAATAAAAGAGCTAATATTCTATCAATTCTTACAATTTCTTACTTAGCACCCAGAAAGTGTTAACAGATTCACGTACCACCCCACGTAGAGCAAAAAAGAGAAATGGTGTACGATCTGCTTTCGGCGTCGAACCGGGAATAGAAACTTCTGTAAGAATTTCTTCACAAGATGACAACTTTCAGTAAGGATTTTGTTCACGTTTCCGATTCCGTTGGACTATCGATTCGCGCTGGTGTTTTTGGAATGGTAACAACAATGCCGAAGGAATATGAATTGTTAAAGTGTGGGTGGTTGGCAATACTCTTACTAGAAGTGAATTGTTTAGATGTGATTTTGAAAACAAAAAAATTAAAAAAAGATTTTGATACTGGATTTTTACCTGATTCGAAATATTGTGTTGGGTCTTATTGCCAATATCCCTTTTGTATATTTTCTAGTTTTGTTTAGAAAGACATGCATATGTACTTTTAAATTACTTCAATTTCGGAAGTGCCTTTGTATGTGCAAAACATTGAATTTGTGCGTACATTGTTAATTCATTGCTGCCCGTTCGATATTCCAATTTATTTTATTTACGTTGGAACCAAGGGGGACCCGAGCCCCGAATTCCGAAAAAAATGCAATTTTTTTTCCCGTAAAACAATGCTATACTAACAATGCTATATAAACAATTCTAAGGTGTGTACAAAATTTAAAGACAGTAATAGAAATATAACATGTATTTTTTAGATGTTTATTATCATTTATCATCTTTTTCTACAAACTTTTTGTCTGCAACATTCGTTATTTACTCAAAATATATATTTTTTAATTTTGGTAACGTTTAAAATGCTAAGGCTTTGCACAAAAATAACTTAAAACTAAACTGCTAACAGTTTTTGAAGATTTAATATTTGTTTTATAAGCGTATGAATAGCTTTTTTAAATTAAGTTATAACTTATTTTTTTACGAATTATTAAACATAAAAATTTGAATGTTTTTAGGTTGTGTACTTAAAATAAGTTTTTGAAAACAATTAAAACCCAAATATGCAAATGTCTCTAGCATATACTTTGACGTTATCTAATCAAATTACTTTTTTTAAAAAACGTTAAAAATTGAAGGAGTATTGTTTTTTTTAAAAAAAGTCTTGTACTTTTTAATATCTAGAACATATAAAAATATAGTATGACAAGTCCCACTCTTGGATAAAGGTAAAATATTTAGATATAAGTGATTTTGACCGAGCGTTTGCGAATTCCTGTTTAACTCTACATTCAGCAATTCGTCTGTTTGTCTGTAAATTTGTTACGACCAATCGCTTTATTCGATTTTCTTCAAATTTGGCATGACTGTTCCTTGAAGTCATTAAAAACGATGCATGTTTTTTAAATTTATATATTTTTGAATTCCATTTCAAGTAGGTGGCCGGTTGAGTGGTTATGCTTCATGTAAAATTCAAAATTGTTCTGGTTCGCGAGGTACACTTTTCCCAGAACAACTAGTATAAAAACTGTCTATTACCTAAAGGTAATCCCCAACATTTACGGTTTTTGAGTTCGAGAAAAATTATTTCGTAAATATTTTTTTTTAAAGAAATTTCTGTTTAACTGTACGTAATAGTATTTTAAGCCGTATTGCACACACAAACAAAAATCGTTAGGATACCTACAAATACAAGGTGATCCATAAGTAACATAAAAAAGTAAAAATTCGATAATTTTAAAAGTTTAAAAATTATCACGATACGGTTATCACAGAAATAAATTGAAATTCATTACATTTTAAATTAAAAAAAATATTGTCAGAATAGCTACATTTGTTGCCGACAGGTGGCGTTGTGATCATGTCAGATCTGTTATCTGTCACTATTTAAGTCGGCATTAACCACGTTGAAAAATGCTATTAGACATGTCGTGACATAATATAAATCTGAAATTCGCTTCTTTGAAGCTGTGCAAAATGTTGTGCCACTTCTGATTATTTTCATAAATGGCGACTGCCACATGACCATTTGCTTACTGTGCTGCGCCATTGTACTAACGCAATTGCAGCGCACCCTATAGAAGGAAAATTTAGCAATTTTGACTATATTTTTTTCATGAATAAAAAAAATATCATGACTTTTTATTTGCATATCAGCGAAAACCGCATCATGATAATGTCTTGACTTTTTTAATTATTGGTGTGTTACTTTATTTACTTTTGGATACCCTGTAAATCAATTTAATGGTAAAGTCATATTTTCAAAAAAACACACTGCCTTACTCTCCCTTTCTCCTTTGAGAATTTTTTTGCGTGTTCAATTCACAAATGGAAGATAATAGGTTAAAGTTGATTAGAGTCAAAACTATAAAAAGTAAAACTATAATTTACCACTTGCCAATGGAAATGATGAAACCCGTCTCTCATCTCCAACTCAAGAAGTTTATTTGCACCTGAGGGGTTGTCAAACCTGTTTGCTCTCTTGCCGGCTTAAGTCACACCCTAAAGAACCGGAATTGTGAGATCTTCAAAAGCTAATTCAGTTCCCTTCCTTAATGGGTCTTAAGCCTTGGGAAGGTTCATGTTTCGTCGCTATCTCCCATGTCCGGGATCGAGTAGTTAGGGGGTATGTTAGATAAATCCCCTGAATATAAACGGCTTTTAGGATTTTTCTGTTCCGCCGGAGTAAAACATGAAAAGAATTTCCGCCAACTCTGAGGTAGATTCGACCTGGATTTTTTCCCGATTTTTCTTGGAGATTTAGAGGTTTCTTTTTTTTTTCGGGAAATCATTTATTATCTGGTTACTTGTGGTCAAGATGGAGGTTTTTTTCTGTAACAGTTTCGGCAAATGTTATGTTAGATTTTTTTTAATGGAAGATAAGAAATAGAGCAATGGTTAGATAAATTCATTAAAGTTAATTTATTATCGGATTATTTATTGTCATCTTGAAGTGTTTTACTTTAAAAAAAAGAAATATTTTCGTGTTTGTTGTATTTATTGAATAAAAGATAACATGATCCGAAAATGTCATGTTTCGAACTCCAAATAAATAATTTATTATCTTATATTGATAATAACCTTCAGATGAGAACTGACGTATTGTGATATCTTAAGTATTTTTAATTAATTTAGAAGCAAATTGATAAGTTATATTTTAAGCATATGTTCCAAAACAAACTTTAGTTTTTTTCAGTACCTTATAGTAAAATATTAATAATGTACAGATTCCTAAGTATTTTTAAGGTGTCTAAATACACTTAAGGATTTATTAAGCGTTTTCGTATTTACATAAAAATATGCATAAATATCATGATGCATATTTTCTATATAAGCTTTTCAATGCTTTTTAAGCTTTCAATACTTACTAATCAAAATAATATTCAAAGATTATTTGCAACATTGTACACTTTTATTCGTTTCCAGCTATATCCATTTAGTTACTAAAAATTAATATATTTATTATACAAATGTAAATACTAACATAAAACTATTCCAGAAAACATTTCTTTGTTAATTAATACATTATGCTCTGTTTCTATTAAGATGGTACTTAGCTATATCTGTGTTTTTATTGAATCTCAAAACTTAGTGTTTTAATTTAAATAATAATTAAACTGTCCTTCTCTTATATTTACTAACAGATAATAACGATTAACAATCTTATTAAGTGCAAGTACGATTTTTAATACAAATACGTTTTCATATCCTATACAAATATTCTGATATTATACTCACCAACTGGAATAGCTCACACTATATTTGCATACACAGTCGACTCTAGATTATTTGGCAATATGGCGCAAATATACGAATAAAAAAATCGCAATATTACAATGACTAGTAGGGGAGAATTCTTTGTAATAAAGTCAATATGGTGTTCAATAAATCCACTTTTCTCTAAGCATCAGTATTGATAAGAATATACCTTATTCGTTATATCGTATAGCGAAGAAACTGGTTAAAATTTTATATTTATTGTTTGAGATTATTTATATGTGAATAGGGTATGAATTTATTTCCGTTTATTACGTACTAAATACATGTGGTGGTTGAGTTATGTTTTTCAAGCAGAAGTTTCAGCATTGTACATATACATGTGTGGTATTTATTTAAAAAAATAGTAATGATTTTGGCTTTCTATCGGATAAATGTAAGAAGTTTTATTTTATTGAAAATCATTTTCTAAAACGAAATAAGCAGAGTCATCAGGAAATAAAATGGAACACTAACGCGTCTACTATCGCTTTTCGTTATCCTGGAATAGTCCTTAAATCTTGCTGACTAGGGAAAAGGACGAAAAAATTGCACTTTCCCGCAACATTGCACCTCTACAATTGATTGGCCTATTCGAACTTTAACATTTTAAGACAGATTCAACGAATTCCGGTTTTTAAAATCAACTCCCTGTATTTTTCTGTAAATTATTGAACATATTTTTTAGCGGAAACTATGATAATAATAATGAGCAGTGATAATGATAATGTCAATGAACATTGTTATGAATAATGATAATAAATTTGATATAATAATGAATGATGCTAATAATAATTGTAATGAACGGTGATAATGAGAGTGAGCCATGATAATAATTAAAATGAACGGTTATAATGACAAATGTTAATGTACATCGATAATTTTAATGAACTATGATAATAAACGTTGCTAATGATAATAAACGTTGCTAATGATAATAAACGTTGCTAATGATAATAAACGTTGCTAATGATAATAAACGTTGCTAATGATAATAAACGTTGCTAATGATAATAAACGTTGCTAATGATAATAAACGTTGCTAATGATAATAAACGTTGCTAATGATAATTAGCGGTGGTATTGACACTGATATTGAACGCACTGGGATATTAATAATTATAACGAGAGTTGATAATGATAATAGCGTTGTACAATGATAATGACGTTGTACAAAGATAATGATAATGACGCTAAACTTGGAAAATGATAAATCATTAGTAATATATTTGTTATTCTCATTGATATTGTGTAGATCATATTGAAATTTGCATAATTTCAGTGGCGGTCGCTGAAAAGAAGAGTCGCTTTATCGTCTTATGTTTTATTATGAAGTATTATTCTTAAAAGAAAAATATATAGAAATATTATTAAAAATTCTGTAAAAGCAATATTTTTTTTATTTAACAGTAATGGCAAAAGTATATATTTTAGAACACAACAACCACGCTTTACGACACATATCAAAATCGTATTTCTTGAGTCAAATACTTATTAAAATCTTTAAAAAAAATATACTCCCATATACAAATATTTTATTTCACAGATTAAAAACGAAATCAGAAAAATGTCTTATCTTGAAACTTAGTATAACATCTGGAAAACTATTCTACGTGTTTACATAGAAATAAAATAAATTCGACTTCCTTTCTCATTGGAAATCGTATCTCCTTTACAATTACTTATTTACGAACCATTTTCTTTTTCTTAGCAAATAAAAAGGTACGTGGTCGATGTAAGACGTGTGGCCCTTTTCTGAGAGAAGTTAATTAATGTGTTTAATTTTAATTCGCTGACTGATTAAGCAAATTATATTTTTTCATCAAAGTGTTTCAGGAAAAAAAAGAAAAACAACTTAAGTTTCCTTTCAAATTAAGCGTTGAAACCGACAGTCTTAGCAACTTAAGCATCAAAAGTCGGAAGAAAGTTCTTGGAAATTTTGGAGAAACATTTTCTATCTCCGAAATGTAATATCAAGTGGAAAAGTATTTTTTCTTGAAGTAAAGGATTAGTTATTCTTGATGGACTTTTTGTTTTGGGACTTTAAAAGTAATGTTGGCATTGCTGTTATTTAATGCTTTAATGAATTGTCCCTGCTACAGTTGTCCAATTCTGTTAACTGAACAATTCATTGTTAAATGGGTTTTTCTAGTTTGTGATTCAGAACATAGTATCTTAATTGAACCGTAAATTGATTATATTATATTATTTAAAGTACTACTTTATATATTTTTTAAACTGTGCCACGTATCATAGATTGAAAAAAACAGAACACCTATAAAAATGGCAACTCAAACTTGACAAAATTCTCGTAAAATATGAGCTGAAGAAATTTGTTTCTAAAATTAAAGATATCTGTATATCTAAATCAATAATTTTTTGACAAAACCAAAAATAGTACGCAGTTTCCTATGTTCTATGTAAAAACGAAGAAACAAATTTTCTGATTACAACATAAGCATACCGAATCATATTTATTAAGAGTATACACACTAAACTAAATAACCAATTCAAAGTGTTTTTTATGACTCATATACTTTTGCTTACAGGTTTATTTGCTTTTTTCAAACTATATTATAAAAAAACATATTTCCGTTATTTAATGAAAATTTGCTCTCAGGTAATATATAAAAAATTTAATTAAAAAAAACTTTTTTAATGTAAAATTTTAGAAATTTATATCATATTTGGCATTAAATACAGATTTATATTTATAAAAAAATTGCTAAAATTTTACAAAATGTTTCCTTCAGTATGTAACAATTAAATTGTTTTCATCAATAATAAAACTTGTGTTGTATTGATTTAAAGGTTAATAATTATTAACATTTACACAAAATATATTTAATATAGATAATAAAATGTTAAATAATTTTCCCAACAATTTTCCTATGACACATTAACAATAAACCGTTTAACCATTGAATTTTAAATTACATTTTACATAAATATGTTAATAAACTCTACCAAATCTAATAAATTATATTTTTTAAAAATTGTTCATTTATGGTAATCACTGATTTTTTATAAAGCTTTTTTTAAACAGTAAATAAAAAAAAACTTAAACAAATGTAATAATAAAAACAAAATATGCGTTTGATATAATTAAAAATGAAGAAATTGCGTTTAGATAATTAAAAGTAAAAAAAATGCTTTTGAAATAATTACCTAACACATTTTTTAACTGGCATTATTTATTTTTTATTAGTAGAAATACATTCTAGAAAGTTTTTAAATGATAAATACTTATTTTATGCAGAAAAGAATAAATACAGAGTGAATAAATATGTGTTAAACAAAAAAAAATGCGTGGATTTTGTCTGGGATATTCTTTGCTAATATAGAAATAAAACAAATGACACATATTCCTTAAAAAATTCCAATTATATGCGATTTTTTGTACATGTCTCGAAAATGTAATGTGAATTCAGTCAATTTAGTACCTGCCAGAAAATTTTTAGATTGTTGTTAAGAAATGTAAAGTCTTGGGGTGGTTGCTTGCACGTGGTACACCGGATGTTTTTAACATACACATATTTTTTAAACTTTTTATATGCTTACTCAATAGTATTAGTTGTCTTTTAAAAAAAATAACTGTTTAATTTAACTAAAAAATATTGAGGTAATTCATACGGGTATATTTTATGGTACAAGTTACAGTTCCTATTTTTTAGAAAAAAAGAGCAGAAGTTTTTTTAAAAAATATTTACAACAGTTCAATAAGAAAAAAATGTTTGTTGAAAATTGAAAAGAATAATACCTTGAAAAAATAATAAGAGAAAAATCAAGACTATTTTGTCTGCGATGTAAAAATTTCATTTTGTCTGGTATTCATGTGATATTTCACCATTAACATAACAATTTATTTTAACTTTTGTATTAAACAGTTTTTTATTTAACTATAATTTTATTTTTACAACTTAATATAAATAATATTTTTGTATTCTGTTTGTCCTTTTTAGAATAGTTAGATTCACTTTTCATTTGATCCCCCATTTATATTTGAATTTAACTGTAGGGTGATTTCTATGGAAACATTCCACAATGAGGAACATATTATGCAATACGCAATTCGAGAACACATATTTAAAAAAATATATATTTAGATTGAGAGTTCAGTTGTTTAGACGAAAACAATGTTTTTTTCGTACAACTTATTTTGGGTAATCTAAGATTCATGGAACCTCATGAGTAGTTCAGATGGAAAAGCAGCTATAGACAAGAAAATATTTTTTGAGCAAATAGCGAAAACCTGTCAAAACCTAACTACCGATTAATAATCGTTACTCTTATTACTATTAATACTAATAGTTATTTTTTTTGGAAAACTTAAGAAAAAATATGTTTTCCCTAAAATGTGTTAGTTCTCATATTACCAAATAATTTATAATCTAAATTTAAATTGTTACTTAACTTGTTTTGCAACTGGATTAACCTTTTGACGCTCATGGACGTGATATCACGTTCAATAATATCCAGTTTTTCAAACAATGCAAACAATTTTTAATTCATAAAAGTACTCCATTTTACCATATTTTTTTTATTTAAAAGTTGAGGTATAACTTACAAGATTTTCACAATCAATTAAAAAAAATTATATAAAGCACAGGAAAAATCAATAAACTTCTATGCAGTGAAAACAACTTTACAATTGTGAAAATCGCTTGCGCGACGACAGTGGGTTAAGAATTGAACTGTTTTTTAAACTGAATGCGGCACCATCTTGTTTTTGTTCAAGAAACAAAAGCCGCTATATCCATATTTAAACCAATCAGAAATCACGTTCTATGACACTCACATTTGCTGAATATAACTGCTTTTGTGTTTGTATGAAGCTTGTTATCATGGATTAAGCTACTTTTGCTTCTGAGGGACTTCTTTTTGAATTTTTGTTATGAAATAACGGATTTTTCTTCTATTTTAAAATTGATGCCAAAGTTATAAAGTAGACTAAATATGAATTTAACTCCAAATTTGAAAGTTTATTTGTGAATTTGACAAAAAATTATTCTAATGACTTTGCACTATTCCTCCTAACTCATGAAACTATTTTGGTAAATCAATTTAATTAATGCCAAAAGTCTAATATAGATATTTTAAAATAATTATCAATAACCATTCCAGGATTAGTTATGAGATAAGCTAATACGACATTCGTATCCTGTAGTGAAGTCTATGGTATTTAATTAAAACCTCATATCACGCTTAACATACTTTAAAATATGTAAAGATAGTTTAATGAATTCCTGTTGGATTTCGTAGTACAAATATTGTGTATTGGGCACTAGGGACACGGATTGAATGTTGGTTTATTAGAGGAATGAGTCAAGCAGGAAATCAACAAAATATTCAACATCTCAATAAAAGACGATGATTTGATGACTAAAATAATTTAGTGATACTCAGGTTTATTTAAAATTACCAATCATTTTAAAATACTTAAAAAAAATACGGTGAGAAAAAAACAGCCATGCTTGTAATTGAAAAACTAATTTATTGTGTTTTATTAGTAACATTAGCTGTTTGGCCCTGCTTACTGGGAAGTCCGTTAAGGTATATACAGGTATATTAAAAAAATAAGTAGTCCCGGTCGGGACTCGAACCCGCTACTTATTATTCCAAAATCTCCCGTTCTAGCGACTAAGTTACACATACACGTTCTTTAGCTATTACAAATATTTTTTTTTAAATGTTTATTTATGAAATATTTCTAAAATTGTTAAATTCATTTAAAAAAAAAAAATGGAATTTTATAAATCCGAGCCTCAGATGCACATCTTGAGAATGAATAGTGTATATAATTTTTTATATTTCTATACGCAGTCCTCTTGTAGACCTCTTCTAGACCTCTTGTAGACCTCTTTTAGACATCTTGTAGACCTCTTCTAGACCTCTTGTAGACCTCTTGTAGACCTTTTGTGTTCTAACCTGGAATTTGTCTTCACGGATTTTTCAAACATTTTTATTGGGTTTAAATTAAAAGCTGTATAATTAAAAATAAATCATATCTTCTTATTAATTTTGAATTAAATTTATTAAAATATCATTTAAACTCTTCTTCAGAGAAACTAATTTAACATTTTGGTTAGCTTGCTGTCCTCTCATAAGTTTAACGTGTGGACATTGTCATTATTTGAGTAACTCTAAAGAATTCAATGTTTATCAATAAACTTTTATGTTGCTTGATAAGAAAAGAACAAGAACCACATTTAGAGGATTCGTAGTAAAATGCAAATAAATGTTCCTAAATGCATAAACCTATGCACATATTCCAATCTTGGCAAATTTCTTTCAATGTGACAATGTGAGTTTGTCCTATAGAAAATTCGGAGGCGAATTCAATGATGAAATAAATAAATTTTCAATATCTTTGAGTAAAACACGTTTTGAATGTTTGCACCAACCTTACAAGACAAAATTGATGGTATTTATGTAATAGGAATCCAAAGAGTTGGTTAGGATTAATCCAATCTTGGTTCCATCCCTTGAAAAATCCCTTTTCAGTGTTGCCTTACGTAGTTATTTGGCTATTTCCGGATATAAGATGATTCTTTAAAAGCATATTTCATGCAATTCATTTCTATAAATCACGTTGACTGAAATGTACTATGTGTATATATGCTGCTTTATAGCCAGCTCTATTCCAAGTTATGTCCCCTCCTTAAGCTATTTTTGATTGGCTTCTTTTAGTTCAGCGCTTTGCGAATAAACAACGCTTTTGTCAATGCTCGAAATGTGCATTTCGCATATCTAACCCTACATGCATATGCCAAACACCTATCATTTTGACAGGCTGAATAATTTTATGACATGCGAAACAGTGAGCTTCAGGAAGAGCAAAACAAATTCAACAAAAGTTCTCTATGGAAGTATGATAAAAACTCACTACGCCGGCCATAATATTAAAAACAAAAATCCTAAAACTCCAGCGAGCATTCGAAAGTACGAGACACAGTGAATCAAAATCATTCACTTTCAGAATGAAATAAAGAAAAAGGCATTCGGCCTAGTTACACGCTTGGTTACCATTTATCAACACGCGCTTCCAATATCAGCAAGCGCTTATTCTTCCATTCGAGCCCCCTGTTTGACGGCAGGCAGGCCCATTTCTAAGCGCAATATATTACTGCCTCTTTGACTTGAAGAAACAAAATTTGCTTTTCAGACGAAAAATTGGCACCGTCCCTTTTCATTCATTTCCTTTTTGCAGGAGATATCGAGAATTCATACGCTTTTTAGCCCCCCTCCCCCCTCCCCCGCCAATAACAACTTCGGACCATTTAGAAAGACTTAAAATTCACAAAGAAAGACAACTTCTCGGCATAAGGCTGTTTGCCTGCATCGCTTCCTTCTTCCACTCTGCACTGGAATAACTCTTCGTTGCTTTTTTTATTGACGGAAATGGAAGAAATAGATTTTGCGAAGAGTGGCCCGGACTGGAGCTTAAATGAAGGCATTTTCTCCTTGGTAGAGTGCTTTATGAGTAGCAGTTTCGCCTGTTAAAATTGGAAGGCATGGCCCTTATTGATTTCCTGTGCGTTTCATGCCTCTAATAAACGAGCATCGGAACCGCCTTAGCATCCAGTGCTAGTGTCTTATAAACGGGGTGGTATGGATGGTAGGAGGATTTCATTAAATGGCTCTTAATAATATTTGAAATATATTCGGTGGAATTTGAGGCTTTAATTAAATACCATAGGTTCTGCAAATATGCATGCGGAATTTAAATTATTTATTAACATATCATTGCTGAAATTTTCAAATATTTAACATTATACTTATGAATATTTAAATTAAATTATAACTGGGAGTTCGGATTTGGATTTTTATTAATCGCTCATAGGAGCCACATAGATGATATATTAGCATATGTTCGAGTCGATATCTAAAGAAAATCTGATAGATTTTATATTAAATCAATCACCCAAATGAACCATATATTTTTATAATTTCGGACAAAAAATTATATTGTGGAAGTAGATTGTGAAAATAAAAATATCTGCTTTCAAAAATTGACATATAGTTTTCCAGTATCATTGTTTGAATAGCAGACTGATTTACAATATGTTATTTAAAGATTTCTTTTACATGTTTATTTGAGAATATAGTGTATTTTTATGAAATTAACTCAGTTTAAATTTCTTGAATTTACGAATTTTAGTCATTTCTTTGCCAATTCCCGCTATGCCAAGAAATTTATTTTTTCAAAAAGATATAAACGTATAACAATTTAAATATTTAAGGACACAAAAATAAACCAAGACACATATATATGATTCGCCTATTTCCAAAACGTCTCTTGACCACTTTTTAAAACTTACGGTAAATCATATTTTTCGTATTACTTTTTATTTCTGCACCTGGAATAAAAAATGTGTGGTGTTTAATGCGTAAAACAAATACATGGGCGTAATTAAATGTCCTAAAATAGCAGGAAAATTAATATTTTACTCATTATATTGAAAAAATGTTTGGACAAGAGACATTTTGAAATTGATTTAGAGACACCATACGTTTTAGAATTAAACAAAATGGATAATAGGTATTTTTTAACTCAGAAACATGGACAGCAGACACTTTGTTTTCATTTGTCACGATTTCTTCCATATTTCCTTGCATTACCTTCAGTTGCTGGTTGTACCCTTCAATCACTTCAATCTCATCATATGCATGGACATAAGATCAAACTATATGTATATGTAATAAAACACAAAAAATATTGCTCAAAATTAGTATTTGAAACTATACTTCACTCTCTTTATAAAAACTAATACGTTTAGCATAAAATTGTTTGATATGTTTGTTATGTTTGATTATATTTTTTTCTATACTCTCTCATTCAAAATGAGTCAAATTATGTAAAACTGTTAAACAGTGTTATCGCAATTTTTTTCATGTAAACATAATAAAAAGTACTTTGTTTTAAGAAAAATTTAATATTGAAATATAGTATACCCCGATTTGGACAAGTGGCCCTTTTTAATTGCAGAGCTATTTAGATGTAAGTTTCAAAGAGCAAAGAGGACGATTTGGTTCTGTAAAATGTTGGGCCGCCATGTTGGAATTCTTGAAGTGGGAAAGATACGTTTAGGAAATAAGTGCCTTATTTCCCATTTATTAGAAAGAAGTTTTTTTTTTCTTGAAATGTTGCTGATTCTACATCAGACGGTATAAACAAATAACACGCAGTAAAAACCACTTCAACGTACGTCCAATGAGACGTTTTGGAATTGGACTCATATTGCATTAGTATAAGTTATATGTTATATTCTAACTTAGTTATTTATAAGATATTTCCCACTTTAAATATTGGTGACCACGAAAATAAACCAAGAAACGCATATACACTGAGTTAGTAGTTTATTTGAATTAACGTCGCAGTAGAGCTGAACAATAGCTTATTGGCAATGTGTCAGGATTTATTCAGCAAGAAAAATCCAAGTATGCTTCTTCAAAATATTGAACCACCGCCATACGGCGAGGGAAACAATTGAATTGTTGTCTAACTCACACACATCATGATCAGGTTAAGAACATTTCAATGGCTAAAATTATAATCATAGTATTTCCTCCTTAGTAAACTTTCGAAAAATGCAAAAAGAATATTTCGAACTTGGGCCTTTTTCATTTTTCATACTTGGGCCGAACTTTAAATCTGCACCACTAAATTGCTGTTTGTAAAGAATATACAATGTTTGTACAAAAAGAAAAAGCTTGACTCCACCTTTATACTAATACCAATATCTCATTTGGGGCAAAAAATGGACTTACAACATTTGTGCATTTAGCCATCGATTCCAGCTAAGACATATTTAATGTGAACCAGCTCTATGACGCTATATGATTGGACGATGGGGGCCGCTTCAACGCGGCTTTAAGGGGACACAAGACCCAAACAATCGAAGGCGTGGGTGCAAGAACCAGACAGCTCCACTTTTTTCTGATTTACACTTTTTCACTTATAATTATTATAAAGAAAACAAAACATATAATGATTGATGCAAGAACCAGACAGGTTAATGTAATGGCTATAGAGGTATATAAAAAGATATATACTTTTGTATCATACGATCCAAGAAACCTACAGTGTTTATCGACTGTTCTGAACAATTCTGAAAACTGGAATTGTCTGGTTCTTAAACCCACATCTTCAATTGTAAAATTATCGATTTTTTTATTTACTAAAATTATAGTTTGGATTTTTCTAAATATACTTCCAAAATTCTAGAACTGTAGTTATCTATGTTTTTAATGAGCTATTTGAGATTTTATGCTGGGTGATGATGTTTTACAAGGAACGAAAACTTTAACTCGTTTTTATCCAGTTTTTGGTTTTCCAGAATATTGAGTTTGTTAAATGCTAAGACTTTTTTTATTAATGTAGTAACGTATAATTTAATGTAGTAATGTATAATTTAATGTAGTAATGTATAATTTAATGTAGTAATGTATAATTTAATGTAGTTATGCATAATTTAATGTAGTAATGTATAATTTAATGTAGTAATGTGTAATTTAATGTAGTAATGTATTTTATTTTAAATTGTCAAGCGAGTTAGTTCTATGAGGAGTAGTTTTTGAAAAAATTAATAAAGCAAAAACAAAAGAGTTTTAAGAAAAAGTTTTGTGTTATTATGAATAACTTTTTATATAAAAATCAAAAACATCTAATACAAACTTTTAATGCCAACTTTTATGTATTACAAGAATCCGAGAAAAAAGTTTGGTAAACAAATATAAATGTTTAAAAAAAGCAATAAAATTATATATATATATATATAATTTTATTGCTTTTTTTAAATATTATGCTGGGTCTATTATGCTGGATCCAAATCAGGTTTGAGATTTCGCAATCGTCAAAGCGAATGTGAAAAATCGACAAACTCGGATTACGACAATCTCTACAAAATCAATTTTCGATTATTTGTTAAAACAGTAGGATTAAAATATTACCAGTGAGCGGATACATTTAAAGTTTTTCAACTACATTCAACTACATATTTTAATTGCATACCCGATACTTGCCAGTGCGCAGCTAGCCATAATGTCTGGAAGCGAAATATTTAAAAAATTCTAGAAACAAAGAGTTTAAGTACTTTCATAGAAAATTATGTGTTGTTGTAAACCAGATGTTTATTCGATCAGCTCATACCGTGAAATAGTATTCTTAATATTGCAAAATCATGTTGAGCCTCATGACAGAAAATACTTCACCATAAATTCCAACCTTTACACTTTGGCATATGTCTAACTATTTGGTCAATCACACCTTTTAGAAGAGAAACTAAAAACTGAACACTTTATAGCAAATGTTTTCATCTTTCACCAAACACTTGTGATAAATTTTTCGTTGGAGCTTACCGCTAAAGGTAGCAATAGTGGTCTAGAAGAGCAAAGGAAAAACGAAGGTAGTAAATTTTTATGGTTTTGGTATAAAATATAAGTTTTGGTCTGGATGATAACTCTTATGTGCGGCTATTTCCAACAAATGTTATATGTTATATTCCATTTTCAGCTTGAAACTCATCTATTTGGAAATAAACGATTACGTTAAAAAGTTCCAACTGGTCTGCTGTCAGGTGTCCTCTATAACGAATATTTTTCTGATTTGTGGACTGGTACCATGATAATTCTTTTCTAAATGAGCGGTGTTTCGTTTTACGACGCTCAATTGCTTGTAAACGAAATAGAGAAAACAGAATGATAAACAACGTTTTTGCCAAAGAATGAAACGGCTTATGTCAAAGAAAACAAACACATTTTTTGTTGAGGAATTGACAGATCAATTTGTTTGGTTCCAGAGTTTTCAACGGTTCATGACGACTAAGGAGGGAATTTCTTTGTTTTGTAAAATAATGACGTTTCGAACTGTTTAGGTATTAAACGTAGTTATATACGAATACGATCTTGTAATATTAGGTAATTTCACTTTTTTTTTACGATTTTTAAATTATTATACATAGAAAAAAAATAGAGGATACCAGGGTTAGTTGGCGTCAGTTTCAGTTTCTGGTTCACGCCAGGAACCTGTCTTGGGATCCTAGAGTCGACTTATGTGACATTTACTACCCGGCAGGTGTTTTTTGTGCGATCCCAGCTGTGATGGTGTAGGTGAAACTTTTTCAGTATTTATATTTTTCGATATGGAAAGTATACTTTTCGTGTTTTAACAATTTTTTTTGTGGTAAACGTATGGGGTGATATTGATACTCCGGTTAGCACAGTTGAAACTTGCAACCAAGCGCTTGTGATTTTCGTGCATTAGTTGTACAATTTGAGATACCTGGTCATCTCTGCCGTCATATTCATTTGAAAATCATGTTTGGGGTTGGCTAAGTTTTAGCGGCGCATGTTTCAAACCAACGTGCAATCAGCAGCAGCGGCTGGGAATGGTTCATCTGACAAAATGTCTACTGAGTAGGAGGAAACTCACGATCCTGATCCCCATACATTAAATTTTAATGGAGGAAATTCTAAGCAACTTAATCTAGCAGGACTGTAACCATGTGGCAATGATTTGACCCCAAAACAAAAATGAAGTTTGGTATAAATTATCAAATGTAGTCATTAAAATTAATTCGCCTAAGTTCTCGTGTTCATCTACCGGTGAGAACGAATGCTTAGCGTACATGAAATGTTGCTACCTACTTATGATACCAATGTAGTTAGTAATGTAATTTACAGTAGATAGGTAAGTGTTACCTTGTTTTTCTTAGTTACCTCTTTCAATGCAATTTGTTCATAATCTACCTACTAATGACTATATCCACCTCAGATTCGTTTTTTTGCTTAAGTTTAAAATACCTACGTTTCAAGGGCGGATCCAGATATTATTGTTAGGGGGGGTAATGCAGTATATTGTTATCATGAACACCAAATTTGAAGCGGTTATATTGTTATCATGAACACAAATTAAGTGCAGGGGGGGGGGGAGTTATTAAGACGTTTTAAAGGACGTTAAACAATGCATATATATCAAGATTTGCAAAAAAAATTCTTAGTTCGAAATTTTTCATTGCCTAAGGTGACTTTTAAAAATAAAATTTAGATGTTAGGGGGGGGTAATTTCCCCTTTACCCCCCACCTGGATCCGCGCTTGCTACGTTTGAGATCTTATATTTGAAGGTTTAAGTTGTTAAAAAAGTAAAAGAGAGCACAAACAATTATGTACCTCAGGGCCAGGCATGTCCACATTTGGCGGTTTTTATTTTATTGTAGATTATGTCTTAAAAGAGTTCCTTTTCTATCGGACCATACTATCGTAATTCACTCAAAACATTTCTGAAACATATAGAGATCTATAAAGAACCTAATTTCAAAGCATTAGTTGGAGTCAGACATGCGTAAGTCCAGTTACATTGTTATCATTATGAACCTTCAGCCAAAGAGAAAAAAAAAAGGCAAATTCCACTGCTGAATTGACATTGGTCTAGCTCTGTTAATTCACTTACATTCTAATTAACAGATTTAATGATCATGACGTAATATTTTTTTTATTGTGTTATTGTTTGTTTGTTGAGGTATTCTTTCCATCATGATTGAGGATGCAACTTAAATCATTCTTTTGTGCAGTTTAAATATTGAATGTGCCATACGAAATGATAACAGGTAGGTAGAGTACAACTTTTTCTTGCTAAATTGGCAGATCATTATAAAATTTCTAATGGTCATGATTATTCTTCATACCAAGGCTTAGTTACAGAATATTCTTAGATGATAATTAGTAATAAAGACGTATCATCGGAAAACTCATGTCCTGCACCATCATTAACATAATTACAGGTATGTTTATATTATTTTAACTACCATTATTATTTAATTAGTCGGGACTGTTGGCCTTACGTTATCCTCTAAAGTATATCAGCGGTAAAAGTTCTGAGAGTATAGGCATTTCAGAATTTAATACCAAAACCTATTTTCGCGTACATACAAACGTTGTTATAACATTGAAGCTACATAAACACAACGTTGCTGCATAAACGAAGAATAATAGTGACGTTTCAATATATAAATGCAAAGCAAGCTTCTTTACCAGCACTTCAATTACATACAAAAATTAAATTATTCAATTCATATGTGTTTGTGAATTACATGAATAATAAATATGAAAATAGTATATATGATGTTATTTAAATAATATATAAAATACATGTAAAACGTAGAATTTTTATTATCGATTATATACTATAAAAAAATAAACGATTAAAAAAATGTTTTCCAATTATCTACCATTGAAATCCAAAAACTTAACGCGAACAAAGTTAGTTAAAATAAATGAATCCGACCATTCCCCATTGAGAAGTAGAAAATAACGCGAAAAAGTATTCCGACTAAAGGAAATGAATTTATTAATATGCATGGATTAGCATAAAAATGATTGATTAATTAAAAAATGTCGACATGGTCATTACACCGCAATGAACAGATGTTATTAAATTCTTCTAATTTGCTACGTATAACGGAATTGATGTTTTATTCATTAGGTTAAGATAGCAATGAATATTAAGTGTGTAGAGTTTGATATAATATAATTAATTTCGGCTGAAATTAAGTGATGCAAACTGTTGTGTTTTGGTTTGCTTGATAAAATCTATTATGATTACTTCACAGTGTTGCAGTTAATGCTTGGTGATTGAGCATAATCTGAAGAAAATTAATCAAATATATGGATAAAAGTGTTATTTATTATTGTTATACCTTATAAATGGTTATATGTTCATATAATGCTGTAATGAATTTGCACTTGTCTACTATGAATAGACGTAGAGTTGAATGAAATTTAGTTTGAGTAGAAATTATTATTACAAAACTTAATGCATGAAACTAGGTGAAGATCACTGTAATATCTACTGTCAGAAATTGCACCAAAGATTCTACTTTAACAGCTTTATTATAAATATTCTTTATATTTAAACGAAATAGATCATGAATGATCTTCCTACTATATATCAAATAGTAATTCTCATTGTAGCATGATCTTAATGTCTTCATTTTCAACCTAATTATTTTTTAGTCTTTAATAAATTGCATTTTAAATCCTAATGCATTTAAATTTTCATAGGTAAATACATTTTTGCATTAAAAATATAACAAAGGTTTTATTTTCTATACAATTAGAGCTATACAAAACATATTTAATTGGATTTTATATTTTTGTTACGTGTTACATTCCTTTACCATTATTTTTAAAATTCAAAGCACTTCCACTATTTTTTTTTAGAAAAAAACTGTTAAAAAGATATTTATGATAATGCTTAACTAATATTTTTATTTAAATTGGTTTATCAACTTATTTGCGTAATTTGATTAAATTTATTAATAATTATCTTGGTGATCTAAATATCTTGAAAAAAATATATTAGTATAAAACATTTTCATTATTTTCATTGTATACAAGTAGCCAGTCACTTTGAAATATACATATATAAGAGAATTTTCTGGATAATATTTGTTAATGCTTTTAAAAGTTCCTGGTACTCATGTTTTAATTTTAATTTACATAATTACTTATTTTTATGTAAATGTAGAGAATAAATGTTAAATGTGGTTTAATGAAATATAATTAAATGAATTTCACAACAATTTGATACTAAAGTACTTTCGAAAATTGTTATTGTAATTTGAAATTATTTATATGATTTGCGAGTACTTTTGTTGTCAATAACGTTTATTATAAAATAAAATAGCAGTGTACATTTTCCGTACTTGGACTAGTGGACATTCCGACCCTATAACTCAGTGACAAATAGCATGGTTCACATAAATTTGATTTCATTTGATAAAAAATTAGACGCCAATACTGTAAATCTTAAATTATTTTAAAGCACACGTACTGGGTGTTGATGGTGACTTTGCGGAGTCCAGCAGAACAGCTTGTATATTATCCTTCTTCTAACTAAATATTTGTTGGCGACCAATATCGATTTTTCTATAATTTTCTGAAATAACATTTAGAAAACCCTTTTGGCTGTCCACCGACACAGCCACACTTGCATTTTGGTTTCTAATAATTTGTTTCTGAGCTTTGTCTTACACCCAGCATCCATCCCTGGACTCTATTAAAGAATCGAAATACTCAACACACGAAAATTAATCCCTCCCTTAAAAAACGTATGACATCCCTTTCATAATTTCCATTAGCACTTTGGAATTTATCAGAAGGAAACTTCCCCCAACTTATCATTCCAAAGTGCTTTGGTATTAGACTCTTTTAATTTCTCCGTTTCTTTCATACGCTTGCATAATCCCGGCTTCATTCATAACCAACCCCCTTAAGATAAACTGTTATTCAAGTGTGAAAAGGGGTATTAATATGTTCCTATCTAATGCCCGGTTAATGGAAGCGTACCGAAAAAAAAATACTCAAACAGTATTTTATTCGTTAATTTCCACTTCTTGGAATTCCCAGTAAGGTTATGAGCTGGCAAGCTTGGCTAACCATGCTAAATCGAGCAGCTATTAATCCAAGCATGTTGAAATGCGAGACTCTAGTAATTAAGTGTTTCTGCGCTAGGTATGTTAATGAGATTCCAAGTAAACTAAGCATTAAATGTCGGGTTTTTTCATTGGGGAAGTTGTTTTCCGGAAAAACAAAACTAGGATTTTTCAGTAGTTTGGATGCGAAATGCATGGGTTGAAGTTAAAAATCGTAATTTTCTGGAATTGGTTGAAGATTTTTTTTCCTATAATTTTTTTAAATAAATGTTAAAGTTTTCTTCAATCAATTACATGTTGAATGTTTAGGTAAGAACTGATAGGATAGGATATGTTTTCCCTAGTAATTTAAAGTTATAATTTTGAAAAATATTAAAAAATTAAACAATATTTTGTTAAAGAAATATTAATAAACCTGTGATTTTTTTGATAACATTCGCAATATAGGTGATTGAATGAATATGAAATGGCATTTTAAGAGTATTTTAAACAGGTGGACGGAAATACTATAAGTTAATCGATTAATCTATTTTTAATATACATTCGTATGTTTTAACTTAGTTTGTATATGCTTCTTTCCAACCAATTTATTATATTCTCAGCATAATAAATAAATACATTGTTTTATTTTTTGATGAATAGATAAATTAATTTTTATGTGTGATTTGATGAAGGAATAGGGATTATGTATTTTTAATATTATTAAATACACATTAGCATTATTTAATATTGAGCTGCGAGAAGTAAAATTTTAAATGATTAACGGTAATTTTTGAAAACTGTTTCATTACATATTATTTTAAATATGAACATTGTAGTTGTAAATTATGAATAAATTATAGTTATTATCTACGGTATTACATTAAATATAACTCTGAAATGTGTAGCTAATTCTTGCTTTTGATCACACTGTGTTAAACATTAATGCACTGCAAATTAATGCAATGATGTTATTATTAAATATATATATATAATGCAAGTAATTACAATTATGCGAATCTAATATTAAAATTCTCAAAGTAGAAAATACAGTTGTGTAGATTATTTTTATATTGTAAAAAAATATTTCTTATCGTTCAATTCCCCCCAAAAAAATTATTTCTAGACTAAAAGTAATTCCTTATGGAGTTATTATACAAAAAAATGAACAAGAAGGCATTAATGTGCAATATTAAACTTAATACATAATATGTGCATTTTTATAAAAAAAAATATTATTAAATATTTCTAAACTAGTGTTAAAATAATGACTTGAACTATAAAAAATTATTTTGTGCGCACCGATATGATAGTTCAGAAGAAAATAGTTTATATTTAGACAAGAAGGGTATAAACTGGAAATGTATTCTTTAATTTTTATTTTGCTCGTTTATTAGAAATTTATAAAGATAATTCTTTTAAAAGAAGTTTGTTAAAAAAGTAATTATATATGGATATAATATAAATAAATCTGCAATATCTACGAGGAGCATATTTTTAATAGGAAACATTTCCAATGGGTTCCCATTGGGAATGTTCCCTTTTGGAAATTAGTTCCTCATATATAGTGTCGTGTAATATTTTAATAACGTAACACATTTGTAGTTTTATAAAATATAACTATTAATACTAATTTATAAATTATTGTTACAAATGCCAACTTACAACGCAAATAATTAATATTATATGAGCATGTTCTTGAAATTATTCAATGATGACAGTTATTATTTACACAGAAATAGACAAAAAAAATCTTGAATATATAACTGAATATATTTTTCTTTATATCATTTCTTTATATTTCACCTCGAATTTTTTATTGATGAAATTAATTATTAAGATTCTACACCCAATATCAGTAATTAATACATTGTCAAATTGAAATGCTCATTTATAATTAATTTATTCAAGTTATATACAATAAAACTATTAATGCTAATTATTAAAAAACATATTTTTTTAAATGAGTAACGCACATTGGCAGTAATTATTATTAAATGATCTCGATAATTAAATTTCCTAAAATGTAACATTTTGTATACATGGTAATAAGAAAAAAAACTTGAATACACACCAACATTTTTCTTTGGATCATTTCTAAAACTTTTTTCCATCTTGACTCTGTTAAGAAAAGCAATATTTCAAGGAAATTCCACATCAAGACCAGTAATGAATTTAACCCAGCCACTTGAATGCCTCCTGGTGACCTCAAATAAGGCTTGCAGTTCCTATTAAGTTTTATAATGTCTTCAGTAACGGATCTGTGGCTTCCGAATTGAATAGGATACTAGCTATAACATGAAATAGCTTCCGCTGCCTGCCATCCTATTACCAGGTGTGGAATGGAGACGTGGTGCGAAATCCTAAGCTTATTAAATTGGCGTCTTTGCGTATTTAACGCTGTTTCGAAACTCTAAATGAGTTTCGGGCAAAAGGAAAGTTGGCTGCTGTTGAATCTCGTTGGGTGTAATGTGTATGAAAAGTTTCTTTGCTCGCCCAACTTTGAAGCGCGGTTGGCAGGGAACTGGGAAATGCATCCTATTCGTTGGGTAATTTGAGGCTTTTCTTTCTGTTATATTGAAAAAGTTTTTGAGGGGAGAAGCTGATTATGGATGTAAAAATGCATTTCAAAGTGTGTTAGGAATTTTGGTTAGGGAGTTGGTAAAAATTTTAAGCGTAAAAATACAATGTTGCATCGCTTTTTTGAGTTTACAAGTTTTTGTAATTTAATTTAATTCATTAGGTTATTTGTATGTAAGGTTATTATTTATAATGTGAACCCAAAAATATGCTTTTATTTATTAATACTTTCTCTAATAAAGTTAACTTTATGAGTCACATACTCATACATAATTTCCTATTGAAATTAGTTTAGTTAAAAACAAGCAAGGATTAGAGCTAAACGTGGTAATAAACTATGATCAAATTATGAATTCGTACTGATCAGAACTTAACAATAATATATATGTAAATGTCTCTTTTTGTTTTCATCGATGAAACCTTAATGTAGTAGTAAGCATATTTAAATCCTACAGTTTGTCCCAAACGCTTAACGTAAATGTTGAAATAAACCTTTATTTTATAGACAGACAGTAAATCCCTCTGAAATCCTTAAAAAAAATCTTATTCGACCAAAAACGTTGTAGACAAGTACATGCATTGGTTACTGGAATTGATTGCGATAATTGCATACAATTTTATGCGTACATTAAAAAAAAATTAAAGATTTATAACTAATTACATTTTCTGAGGCATGTTATAGAAGAATACACGCCATAGTTTTAATAGTAACGATGGAATATTGCCAATTCATTTTGCAATAAGCTTCTTAAAGATATTACATTGACATTTAATCATCTAGGTAAATTATTAAAATTTGAAAATTAAACTAAAATGTTTTCTTTTTGTTCCGATTTTCATTGATTTTACAGTATTTAAATTTATATTCCTGTTTGGATTTGTTATACATATAAAATATACATTCTTTAGCTATTTTAAACTTTAAATGAAATAAAGAGCGTTACCACTTTTTATATAGTTAAAAAATATGACATAGGTCAATAAAACAATATATATATATATATATATATATATATATATATATATATATATATATATATATAAAACCCACGTTTATTAGCTTATTTGAATCGACTGTTTCGTAATTATCTATTTAAATAGGAATATTGATTTTCCGTTTTGTTCAAATAATTTCCACAAATCCTATTGTTTTCCATTTTCCACGAATTACATCTCGCATTTATCATAGAAAGCATAATTACTTACAGCTAACACTTCCAAAAGCGAATATTTCACTTTTGCTCTTGCATCCAATATTTATCCCCACTTCCAAATAGTTAAAGCGCAGAACGGAGTTAGTTATTTAGTTAATTCTCTTTATGGGGCGGATAACGATAATTAATTCTCTTTACTCTATACTCCATATATAGTTTGCGTGAACAATTAGTCTTACACTTATAAAGACCTCACTCTTTTAAACTAATCGATTAGGGTAACACATATTTCGAATCAGTCTTTGGCCAGAAAGTTCATGAACCACATCGGTGATGAATTGTTCTTCGCAAGGCGCATGTTCTCTTAATTCCAGTCCTCGTGTGTGATAATTTAATAGACGCGGTCCCATTATCTATCCTTTCATCAATAAACCAACCCTAATGCTAGTTTAAATTTCTCACACACGGAGTTTAGGTGTGTTTATTAAATACTGGGGGATAGTTAATGAATAAATGGTTGGTGCCATTAGCTGAAAGTGATTCTAAATTTACATTATGTGTAGTTCAGGCATGATCAAACAGGTAACTAACTCGCTTTCTGGGACCTATGTGATACGTAGATTTTGAATTAAACTATCCGTTCGACATGATTTATAATAACCTTAAAGTTTAACTAAATACATCACGTACAGATATTTTTAAAAATAAAACAAAAGGTTATGAGAGAAAATGCGATATTTGTTAATAATTTTCTAAGATAACTTAATTACAAGGGACTCTTTGGGTTCTTGATGGGAAGATTGCTGATCAAAGGAAGTTTGTAATTCTAACCAAATTTTGGTACTTCAAAGCAGCGTCACTCTCTCTTGTGACTTTCCTGTAGAATATATATCAAATTTTAATTAATAACGAGCTTTTTCATCCCAAGTTTGACGTTAATTTCAATCAAAACAGATAAAAAAATAAAATGTGTTTTGAAAACCAGATTGGTATGTAGACTATTGATGTTACACAGTTGGTCAATCCCATTTAATTAACCATAGGTCAATTTAATTTGAAAAACGTATAAGTATTTACTGAATATTAAACTATCATATTTTATTTTTTGTATACGTCTACAGTGTCACAATTCTCACTGAAAATCGGATGTAATATACGTACATGTTCGGCGATATACAAAAATATAATATTATTCAAATATTTTAAGGTATAAAGACTACTTGCAAACAGTAAGGGTCGTTACATTATGTATGGTGCTCAGAAAATTGGCAAAAGATTTCGGAATGTATCAAGCAAAATAAAGAATCTTAATAAAAATACCGTTTATTTTGGTTAATTTAACTGTAATATGTCAATTTTAACTTAAAGAGAAAAGTAGCTATAAAACACCCAAATTTTAGTTATTTACTTTGAAATATATTTATATACACTTCTAGTACGTGTTATTTTTTAATTAAATAAAGTTATTTTTATAGTGTTTTTGTTATATCTCAATGTATTAGATGTGAAAAATAGTGTTGAGTATTTTACGAATTATAATTACGTGCACTCTGTGAAAAACTTCCGATCATGGGAAGGAACTATACAGCTTTAATGCTACCAATGCTAGAAAATTGAGTCTTAAGTTAAAGTTTTACTTTTAAACATTCTTAAGATATATACAAAAAAATGTATCGGCTGTGTTAATGAAGCTTTGGGGTTTCAATTCTTTTATTATGATTTACTTTGATGTCCATTTCAGAATTACTTACTCCCGATATTTATCTTACAACTCGCCGACTAATTAACTAATCAAGTATATTTAATGTTCGCTAATTATTCTCCAGATAGTAAAACTAAATTACACCCATTTCTGATTTATCATCCATAATCGTAACTTTTTTCTGTCATCCATTACCCCACGATCGGGCGTCTCGCAAATCCCAGCATGTGCTTAGGATTATTTCGCTATAAATATTGAAGTGGTTTCAATTTTATTGCTTGAATATAAGGAATAAGGCTCATTAATCTTAAAACACGGTGATTTGTCGATGAAAGGTGTTTCAGTAGAAGATCAAATAACTAAGGATTCGGGAAAAATCGGATTTGCTCTCTATTATCAGTCGAGGATCACTGTATGAAATTTTAATGATGTTTCTCCGCCTTTAGCTCTAAGAGGTGCCTATTATTCACAAAAGGTCATTAACGTCATACGCGAATTGTCGACTTAGCTGATTATCATGGGTTTTCTTTGCCTTGGAAAGTAGAGCCGCGATAAATCATTGAACTTTGTTGCGAAACAGTCCTTGGGAAATAGGCGAAAATTCGAGAAAGTTGCGAACTGTCGAAAATAGGCGCGTTATTATCCGCTTCTGCGTGCCCATTTCTCAGGAAGTGTCAGTTTTATGGCAAATTGGGGTGTTTCGACACTTTTTATGCTGTACTCCCCTTGCATTTAAGGGGCAGACGCAATTTTCTTTGGGGGTTTCTGACTCGTATTATAAATCAATACATTGAAATTCGTTTTAAAAGTTTCTGGACTATCAGGTGAAGAGATGATGTAATATAAAAAAGGATCGAGAAAAGGGATTTAAGCCCTTCTCTATGTATTACGGTGCTGAATTTTAGAATTGTATACTGTACTCGTTTTCAAATATTCCGAACAATAGGTTAGTAATTATAATAGTTAATATATTTATAATGTGACGTTAAAAGTATTTAACCATTTTTACTCCAAGAACATCTTTGACATTTGAGTTCTTTTTACGGAACAATTATTCCCTTTTGTTTTTGTTCTTTTTCCCAGAATTTTTATGATCATAAAAAAATAATCATGATCTGTTTTCGATCTACAAGAGGCCAATATAAAAAAATAGTTATATAATTATAATAGTTAAAATATTTATAATGTGACGCTAAAGATATTTAACCATTTTCACTCCAAGAACATCTTTGACATTTGAGTTCTTTCTACGGAACATTTATTCCTTTTTTTGTTCTTTTTCCCAGAGTTTTTTATGATCATTAAAGAACAAAACAAAATATCATAATTTGCTTTAGATCTACAAGAGACCAAGATAAAAATAATCGATTTTTTAAACGCAAGATCATGCTGTTCCCGTTTATTTTAAAGAAGAGATAAACAAAAGAACAGGTTCGTTATGTTGTCGCCAGACAGGAGACAACGAAGTGCAAAAAATTAATCCTTCAAAGTTAATCAATTTTCAAAATAAGAAATATAAGTATTTGGTATTAACATTACAATTTATAAATATAGTTTATCGTTTTAAAAAATGTTGGTTAAAAAAATTGTTTACTTTTTAATTTTTTTTAGAAAATTCTACATTGCATTAGATGCAAAGAATTGTTACAATTAATGGATTGGAACTTAATTTTGTGTATTCTGTATGTGGGGATTTGATTGCTCTTTAACTAATTTTAATTATAAAAATATATGTAACTTAACGGCATTTCTCATTTTAAATTTTGTAAATATACTCAATAATTATTCGAAATGTGTTTTTATCAATTTTTTACAATTAATAGTGTTCAAATGCACATACTATTAAAATGTTTAAAGTTTCAAAAATGCGCGTAAGGGGAAATACCTGTGTTAGTATTGCTATCGTAAAGTAATTAAATGTTCATTAGGTTATTTAGATACAATTGAAATTTTTAACATAACCGATTGTCATTAAATTTTGTCACAATAAAGGGTTAAAAATATTTTGTACAAAACATTTAAAGCAAAATATTATTTTGTAGGACACCAGCATCAATATGCATAATTTAATTCCAAATAAAATTGTGTAATTAATTTTTAATCAACTAATTAATTATTCATTTAACCCATTTTTAATTATAAATGTGTATTTTTAGAAGCACTCGTTATTTATAAAATATTAAAGTTCTGGTTCAAAATATGAAGAAACTTTTTTAAGGTATGTGTACCTCAAGGTTTAGTATCCTTAATACCCTTATACCTTAAGTTATAATATCCTACCTCTCATTTAGTTTCTTGTTAATTATATTAAATAGTATCTTAAAATATTAAAGAATCGCATCATCCTCTTCTCTTCTCTTACATTTACAACTAAATAAAATGTGTTTTCAATTCCAATTAAGTAAACCAAATGTTAACTAAGATTAAATTCCAAATATTGAAGTTTACACCTATATTTAATAACCAATGGATTAATTTCATTATTAAAATACTTTCAAGCTATATTAAATAGGAAAAGGCAATTTCCCTCTAAAAGTGTAACACAATCAGATAATCATGTTCCCCTTTTAAGGCCCCCTTTTATAAGTTATGCATCTTCGACTCGATCTTCGTTAGGGAGATAATGTCATTTCTTCGCTTGCAAACTTCCAATTTTCATTTTATTGATTTTCGAGTGCTTATCTTAAAGTTCTTTTTATGTGTCTTTCCTCGCTACTTTGAGGTTTCAAAAGATGAGGATTTTTTTTCAGGGTTCAAATGGGTAAAAGAGGGAGGTGGGAATAGGTTTTTTTAATAATACATTTGGAAAATTGGATTTAAAGGTTCGAGTCTTAAATTTAACGCAAAGGTGTATGTCAAAAGCGGCTTTTTAATGTCTGACTTGTTTTCGAAGTATGTGTTTCTATTTATTCTTTCTTTTTTTCAAATCTATAATGTATCTTATAAGGTTTATTTTTAAATATCTTCACCATATACAAAGTGTTTTCTTTATATGGTTAGGCGCTTTTTATACACATATATAGATAAACATATATATATATATAGATAACACATATATAGATAAACAATGTATAATGTATAACACTTAAACTAATATTGAAATTAAAAAAAAATTTAAATATGAAATTAAAAGCTTTATGCAGCCAGTTTATCTCAAAACATAAGTAACAAATGTATACATTAGTTACGATCACGGTAATTAAAAATCGTACCAGTATTTTTAACATTGATCGAGTTTTAACAAATTGAAATAAGTATGTTACGCAAACTATTTTTAATTATATAACTAATACTACGTCTGAATTCATTCCTTTTAAATATAACAGCTAAACATAAAGTTTTATTTATAAGGAAAAAAAAGTTTAAAAAAAAAGTTTTTTTAAATTCGTACAAATAAACCTTGATGTGTTGTTATTACATGTACAAGCAGCATACTTTTTTTATGTTTTATTGCGTATCAAAGGTGTAAAGATAATTGTTAAACACCCTGTAAATCTAAAGCTGTAATTACATTGTAAAAGTGTAATAAAGTCATTTAATACAATAAAACAATAACAAAACGTATCCAAAGAATGGCGACATAAACCTAAAATAAAAGTAAATTTAAATCCTTTGCAATTCACTGATACATTCCTCAGACATGCAAAATCACTGACTCCCTGTCTCTTTCCACATGAAACATTTCCTTTAGTTCCCAAAGCAGCAATCTGGAGTTAAACAACTCAAATTGAATGCCATTACGATCCCAGGGCGCAACATGCCTTGATCTCAACAATTAGGAAAAACATTACGGCCGACTTCCACCTCGCAACGTCCGCTGCGCCCAAAGTACTTAATGCGACGTTTTTCCTCCCAGATAGGGAGGGCAACTCGCCTTTTTTTCCTCCAACAAGCTCGTATAAAATGAGCTTAGGCAACAATGAGAACAAATCTTATTCTTTCTAAATCAACGCCCGCGTCCCTTCTCCACACGCTGCATTGGTTGCTATTCGAAAAGGGCTCCGTTTTCTTGTGTTTCTCCCCCGGCCTCGCTTGTCCATTTACGGGAGGGAGGCATGCCTGCATTTGCATTTGCAGACGCCATCAATGTTGCTCGCTGAAGGAAATACTTCAACCCCTTATCAAAAACTTTGCCTTCTTTTTTGCTTTTCAGCATTTTGCTGTTTCCCTTTCTTTCTACCTCACTTAATCTTTCTGCTTTCTTTCCCTCGTGATTACGGAACAGAATGCACTGCCACGGAAATATAAATATAATAATCAGATATTATGTATTTAAAAAGGGGAAAAAAGGCAACGAATTTTATTTTAATGTTCCGTACTTTTATAAAGTTTGTTTTTTTGTTTGGTTCTTTTTTGTATTTTTTCAATTCTTTAAAATAAAATCCAAGCTGTCTCTATAAATAATGCGTTGCGAATGATACATAGATGTATTGTCTATTTACTTAGTTTTTTTTATTTAAATATATTTCGATGTTTATAAAAATAATATTTGTTTCTTACAGGATGTTTTTATTTAGTTGTATTTTTTCCTCATTCATTTATGATTGGGAATAAAATTTATTTGACAGGTTACCACAAAAATAGTTGAAGCATTCGAATCTGTTTTAAACCATCGATCTTCGGATATAATATATATTTAATATTTTTAAAAATTTGGAAACAATATTCGAAAATTAAAAAAAATATTGAAATCAGCTACAATTTACTATTTCATAATGGTTTAAGAATATAATAAATAAATGTATCAAAATAAGGTGAGTTTAATCAGAATGAATTTGGTTCACTTGGAACGTGCATTTGCGCCCGTAGGTCTTCAGTTTTTCTAGCAATGCACATAATCAATGTTGATAAGTATCGTTAAGATATATTTTTAACTCGCTGTTTAATACTGTTCAATTAAATTTGCGATTTAATGCACAACATAAACTAATTACATTTATTAATATATTCTACAGTAAGCTTGGTACAAAAACTCCCTAAATGATGTGTGACAGTTTTGAGATATTAGCGTTTTTGTTTTAAAATAAAGAACTATTGAAGACCTAAATAAGTATGTGTATATATATATATGTATATATATATATGTATATATATATATATATATATATATATATATATATATATATATATATATATATATATATATATATATATATATATATATATATATATATATATATATATATATATATATATATATATATATATATATATATATATATATATATATATATATATATATATATATATATATATATATATATATATATATATATATATATATATATATATATATATATATATATATATATATATATATATATATATATATATATATATATATATATATATATATATATATATATATATATATATATATATATATATATATATATATATATATATATATATATGCTATTTTAAAATACTAAAAACAAAATATTATTCTATGAAATAGCTAAAATCCAATAATTGCAAGCAAAAAAATATAAAGAGTTTTAATAAAAAATAAAGAGTAACAATGGGCTTTCAAAATGGAAAGAAAATCAGAAAAATCATCTTTCATAATGTTACTTAGTTTTGTACAAAACAATAGCATAGTTTTTCAGATTTTATTAACATTAGCAAGAATATATTAAATAAAACTTTAAAAAAATATCCACATAGAATTCCAGAATCTATTATAAAATAGTTTTCTTTCTAATTTAAAATTTTCAGTATTTCTAATTATTCAGGGCTGTTCTGTTCCGTGCAATTTCTAAAACTGCTTTTGATTTTTTTATCAATAGTTTCTCTGGAAATTCCTCCTCACGAATATGATCCGAAATTGTTTTCTAGTGTTTTCCATCGATGTAATGTATTTTCTTAATACCCACATCAATCGTTACTGAAAAGATTCTTAATTATAAACCATATTTTGTTTCAAAGTTACTGGATAATACTTTTCGGTGGAAGTTACTAGATAATATTTCCCTTTTCCCATAAACCTTAATGACTAATAACTGCTTGGAAGTAATAATTTTTTTTTGAAATTTGAAATAAAGAAAGTTTTTAATTTCTAGATTAATATTGTAATTTCATTACAAATTAATTTTTGATTTATTTATTTTATATTTTATTATCTGAGGATATTTTGATAGGTCGATATAACGCCGCACTAGTGCTACACAATGTATTTTTGGCGACGGTTCGGGATCTATCTTGAAGGAAAGACTTCGGAACAATGATCTGTAATTTTTAACAATGGGCAGATGACGAGAAAGAGATTAAAGGTTCATTAGTAATAATTTGTTGAACTCCTGATATAAATAACGTCCCTGAGCATTGTGTCGTAATTTTGAGAAACGATCAGATTTGACTATAAGTTAGCTGATATCCGACAGAAAAATAATCAAAGTAAGGATATTTGGAAAACGAAAGATTTACGTGTATCTGTTTCCGCTTTTTAACTAGTTCCATGACCTTATGGAGTCGCGTTGTCTCAACTCTAAGATCGTACGTCCATATTATTGCTGACCGGTAGATCAGCAATGACAAGGATTATCTAATATCCATATTGAAAAAATAAATTAATAACTTCAATAGTTAAATTATTTTTTCTATTTACTTGGCTTAATTCGGCAGAGGTGTAAGGACAAAAGTGTCCATTTCGATTTCCAAAAATATATTAAAGATATAATAAGAAGTGGAGTTGTTAAACTTACATAAACAATTGAATATACTCATATCAAAATAGTGCTCGAAATCTCTCATTTCAAATCATTTCTTAATTATTTATAAGTTTTTAAATAGATTGTGGTATAAGGTGATAGTATGTGTATATTCAATTCATATTTTAATACTAATGTATATATTTTAATAGTTTATGTATGTAATAATAATTTTATAGTCAAAATCATATTTTTCTCTCACTGCCTTCAATGAAACCAGCATTGTTATAATATAGTTAGACCCCTCATCTATTGTTTTCTTGTTTATATATAACATACTAGCTGTTTGAATCCGCGTTGCTAGGGTAACAGTAGATACCTGGTAGCCTAACAGTAGATACAATAGAAATCTCAGCATTCCTCCGTTGAATTCCACGCATTTGAGGTTTTTGTATAACCATTCTTATATATTTTTATATGCAATCAATAAAATCTAATAAGTTGATTAGAGTTTTAGTTAATATTTTTCTTTGTTTAGGTCGCAATTGTACATGGAAATGCCCGCCGAGTAAAAACAATCAATGTCCGTCGGATGAGATGTTGCAAGATGGTAAGAATTATAAATTTCAATAAATTTGCGTTTATATGTATGTGGTATTTTATAAATTGATTTTGTTTAGATTTATTTATGGGAGTGTAAATTTTTATTTAAATGAAAGTGGGATTCAAAAGACTAAACATTTTCATTTAAAAGATGAAATTGGAAATTGTTGGTAATGTTTATTTTAAGAAAACTATTAACTCTGCGTATTTAAAAAAAATAGTATATGCTTTTAATAAAATAAAAATACTAAAAGTAAGATTGTCCTACTATTTTAAAATCCAAAATATGTTATATGATCTTTTGTGTAGAAAATAAATCTTATAATTTTACTTAGTTATTTATCTGACCTTTTTAATATTGAATAATTAGTTTGACAAAAATATATTATAAAAAAAGTATCGAACCCCAAAAAGTGCAAAGTTTATTTATTTATAAATACTAGTATATAAATTTAAATACACTAAAATAACAGTTGCAAATTCAGGATCGTGTTTGCAGAGTTTTGGAATATTTTAATTGGTTATATATTTTACAACAGAAAATAATAGTATATACTGTCTAAAATCACAATCAGTGTATGTCCTTTTTTTGGCCCAAATGAGATATTGCTATCAATGTAAAGAAGGAGTCTAGCTTTTTCCTTCTGCAGAAACATTGTATGTCACCTTCAAATAATAATTTAGTGGTGCAGGTTTAAAATTCGGCACAAGTTGAGAAAAGGCTCACGTTTCTTTTTGCTTTTCCTGAAACATTACAAAACTGGACATACAATGATTGTGCTTTTACCAATTGATATTTGATCCAGGCAGCCAATTTCCCTATAGTTACATAGACATAATCCTATAAAACAGTAGTCAGGCAATGATTTATGTAGTTCCGAAAACGTTTAAAGTTTTTTTTCTTATTCCTAGCTGCTAAATTTCTATAAAAGAATAGGTATATTCTGTGAAGAAAAAAAATATAATAATGATACACATTAAAGGAGATAAAATGTTTTTGTGAAACATATTAAAACGCATTCACATGTATAAAACACAACATTTATAGCAAATATTACGATATTCTTTGCTATTCAAATAGTAATGTTTCGCAATCGATTATTCCGCGTTCAATTTTTGTATCAAATAAATTTGGAATTGACAGTGTAAAAATATTTCCCAAACTTTCAATTTCAAATCGAATGCGTTTCATGTTTTGCAATGCAGAGAAACAGAAAGAAAGAATAAATACTTGAGGATCGAGAGAAGAAAACTGAGGAAATGTATCCTCTTTCAATGTCCGAATTTCTTTATACAAAGCTCCAAAATCGAAAAAAAAAGAAAAGCGCTTCTGATTATTTTCTTTTTCTTCGGAATAAAACAGGTAGGCGATATTGGGTTGTATAACTGACTTTCAAGAGCAAATAAAAAAGCGTCGTATATAAACAACGGACAACATGATCACAGGAGCTTAAAAATAAAATGATTTATATCTTTGACTTGGTAGATAAGGGGGATATCTCCATAGTGATGAATTTAATATTTACTTACACATTTATTTATATTAGTTAATATTCTACATTCATAAATATAAGCATTTTCTTTTCGTAAATACTAACGGCTTTTTGTTTTAAATCGAAGCTGCTGTACAGCAATTTAATTGGCAATTTCCATGTATCCTGTATAGTTTTTGAGATATTCACGCTAACTCCTAACTTTGCTACTAGATGGCTCTGTAAGCAGTCTTGTAGTTTACGCAAAGCCATTTTATTATACCAAAATACCACATTTATGAGTATAGCTGTCGGCGTTTAAAAGTTAATGGGGTAGCAAATCCTTTTAGTTGGCACCTGTATTTATTCTAATATGTATACATCATGGTAAAAATGATCAGCGGCTAAATAGACATTCCCCGATTTCAACGGAATGAGCAAATGGCCAGACATGAATTAGGATACATGAAAAAAACCTATCAGCCAACTTGTACATTATATTTGCAAGTACGAGTTGGCTGCTAATAATGAAAGACAATCCAAACTAACCTGAAGGTGAATAATTATTTGCTACATTCATTGCAGATCTGAAAACTTGTCGCGTAAGGCATTTAACGCTTTGTGTGATAACATGGTTTTGAACTTTCCGTTGAAAATGTATTTTCTTCCGTTAATTAACTCTAGCCTAGAATTGTATAACATCTATTCATAATTTCTAAGCTCCAGCTATTTTCTTTGAACTTTTGGGCTTCTTAAGATAAATTTAATCTTGCTAAAATTCTGAATGGATGTGTTTATTTTAAGTGCATTATATTAAGAGGATTGTTTTTACTTAAAACTTAATTTGAAATATTAAAGTGGATACACTAATGGAATTATGTGTTCAATAAACTTAACGTTATTTTTCCAGTCATATTAACTAATTGTCAATTTATACTAAGTATTCAAAACACTATTACACTACAAATAGGGTGGCCATAAAAATAAGTTTCCCTGTTTAGAGGCATCGGTATCTATAACTAATAAATAGAATTACACAAAATTTTATATTAAGCATATTAAAGGCATCGCGAGAAGATTTCCGTAAAAAAACTTTTAGTTCCAATAATCCCCGATAGGGTAAATTTTGTCGCTGTACAAGCCGAAAACGGATATAATATATGTAAAAAAATTTGCGTTAGACACACACACTAATTTAATGATTCAACTAAAAATAAATAAGCCTTTATTCATCAGAATCAGAACAAACACCGGATACAATTTGTTATACACAAGAAATGTCAGTACATTGAAAAGTCTATATGGTTCTGGAGAATCTAATTCTGATGAATAAAATATTTCCGTTGAGCTTAATCTATAAATTAATTTGTGCGTTTATTGCAACTCTTTTTTACAAATGGTATACTCGTTATCGGATCAAAGAGCGCCAAAATTACCTCTAACGGTAATTTTTGGAAAACATATTTTTTTAACCGAAGTGTTCACCCCATGCCTTTAATATCCTTAATATGAAATTCGGTGTAATTATGTTCATTAGTTTTAACAAAAGCTGACTTTAAACAGGGGAACTTATTTTATGGCAACCCTGCATATAAAACACATAAATTAATATACTCGTAATATATAAGTAAATATTCCTTGACATTAATGAAAATTGTGTTGGCCCTTAGAGTAAAATGTAAATAAATAATGACAATTTAGAATAATACGAAGTTTATCCAAAAATGATGTATTGATTTATGTAAACGTTAAAAAAATATTAAGAAACACATTTTAATATGGGCTGCATTTTTTTTTATTTCAGAGTAATTACATACATACATTTATTTTTTAACAGATGATCGCCAGAAAACTATTGATGATTTTAGAGTGTATGTTATCCTTATTAGCTGCTATATAATTAACCAATTAAGTATTTTGGCAAGTAAAAACACAAAACACTTATTGCTAAAACAATTTTATAAAGTTTAAAATTTATAAAACATTCAACGTAAGCTAACATTTTTAAGTATGTTATCTTAAAAAATGTTTTTAGATACCATTCAAACCTTAATCTTTAAAATATCATACATTAAACACTATTTGAAAATTAAAAATTAGGTCTAAGACATTAATATTTGGCTGTGGAATATTTATTACAGCGTTGTCCAATTAACTGTTATATTTAATTTGTAAACGGAAATTGGATGACATTTAAATAACCATTTAATTGTAGTTATAGAGAGTATTGAAAAATAACCTTTACAACTTCGACACACAATACAACTTACAAGAAATAAGATAAATATGTTACTTTGCTTGTAAACGTAAGCGCAGTACATAAAATTTTACTTGTACACAGTTTTTTTTAAAGCCTTTAACGCACAATTCCAAAATCATTAATGTAGCAATAAGCCATCAACGGAATGAGATTTCTCCCGAGGTGGGGTATATGAAAGTTATATTTTCAACGTTGATAAGCATTAAAACCTAAAAAAAATAAGATAGGTAGGTTACGTTTCTTGTACATGTAACAGCAACACATACAAATTTAAATGATTAACTTTTTAAAAGTTTTATTTTAAACTGCGTACAAATAAAACTTCCTGAATTGAGATTACATATACAAGCAAGATAACACGGATATCTTATTTCTTTTAGGTTTTATTGCGAGCAAAGTTGTAAAGATAATTCATTAAACACCCAATAGAATAATAATGATCACAATATCTAATTAGTTTATTTTTATTAACGTGATTTCGTTGTAAAAAAAACGAAATCACGTTACTAATTTTGTTCATATTACCCGAAACCCGTTTTTGTAAATACGTTTTTTTACTTAATATAAATACATAATTCATTCCTAATTCATTTAAATAAATACTATACTTCTTTAACCAGTGTCTAACCTTATATTTTAGGATTTACTATGCCTCTATGTCCATCTTTTCAGAAATTTAACTTGTTTAACTCAGTAAAATTCAAATAAGATGTCTTCTTCAAGTATTCAAATCTTTTCGTGGAATATATTTCATACCACGAAATACCTAATAAATTACGAACTATGTGAATCAGTACTATTTTACGAGGAATCCTTGTTCGATAGTCGACAAATCTTTCGATTCATAAGGCTTGGAATAGAATCCTTCATTTCCTGGGTATTTATGTCTGTCGGTGATAATACATATCTCATAGCGCTGTCTAGCATAATGCTACTACTTCTTTTTATGTGCGATTTATTTCTTGCTAGACGGGGAAGGATTTCTCCGCAATAGGTGAAGAATAAGTCTGCTAGAAGGAGATTTGCAAATAAAATGGTTGCTTATTATGTGGTTTGGAACGTTGCAAGGATTAGATGTAATTTGGGTCTTTGGTTTAGTATTAAAAACTATTTGGCTTCATGAATTGTTTGAATTTCATTTAAATTTTCTCTGCTAACAATACGAATAAATATTCCAATTTATATAAAGATATTTGGTTGTGTGATATAATAGTATTTGGTAAACTTATAGTTCACTGTACTGAAGAGTATAAATTTGGATATTCTAATGAATAAATCCAATATATATATTACACTCTATCTTAAGTAATCCGTTTAATATTTTTTATTAACTTATATCACGTATTGCCAAGCATCCATCTATTCAATTACATAATTTTACATTTTCACATTAACGTGTTTGTCGGAATTCGAACCCGGACCCATTGCGTGGCATCCCAGTATGCCAACCCTTACACTGATGGTCCAGTATGCTACAACTAACGCCATTTTAAAAATATATCTACACTGTTTCATTTAACTTTAGAATATTCGTAATACGTCGAATTTGTTTACATTTTGTTTTACCCACCAGTTCCCAATACACACTCCAGTGTGTACTTCACTTTTGGGCTCTGATAATTAAAATAATTCTAAAATTAGATCTGCTGCCTTCTACTCACTTTTTGGGAACCATTGTGCGCGAACATTTACAAATAAATACCAAAACACCAAATGTGCACTAAGATTTAGTTCTGTCTTATTTAGAGGCCTTAAGAAACTAAAAAGTTAAAATAAACTACAAAATCACTGCTATAGGCCCTATGTGGGAATTGAAGATTGAACTACATAGTTGATATAACTTTGAAGGGTAGGTGCCGCCTCGGGTATTATCCTCGTCATCTGAGCGATGATTAACGTTCCAGTATGATGTTAATTTAGCTAACCAGCCAACCAACTAGTTGATATTACTTTGACATTGTACAAATGATGATAAATGATAAAATCATACTAGAGCTACATATTAAGGTATTGGCGACTGTTGGGTATCTATTACAATGGTTAGCCCCGGTAACAGTGTATCGTAACTTTTAACCGTAATTACAAGGCGAAGACAATACCTGATATGGAACTCCACAACCAAAGGTATAGGCCATGATCATTTTAAGAATATTTCCACCACTACAAATTTAACAAGTATACAGACTTAGTTATACAGGGTGGCACACATTGTTGGACTATGGTCATTGTGTTGGTGTATCACATTTAGCTGCATTGACATAATAAAACATTGTCTTCCGTATAATTTTTTTATATTTTAAACATATCGCTTAACTGTAATAGCAACAAACAAAGTTTTTAAAATATAGTAAAAAAAATGGTTTATTATGTGTAGCAAAACATCTAAACAACGACCATAGCCCAACAATTTATGGCCACTCTATTAAAGAATCGCATTGCAAAAATAAGAATATTTAATTTTCTACAAGATGAATAAATGTTTTCGATTTGAAACTTATCATATTAAAGGAATTTCTTTAGTTCAGGCAGATTATAGTTTTTACTCAATACAATTCACAAGAGAGAAATACCATTAAAATAAATTTCTATATAGATAGCAATTAAAATTATGAATAAACTTTAATAAAAATTATAAATATTTTTCAAAACTTACTATATTTAGGTTAATAAACGGAAGCTCAAATGTATGTGATAAATGGCAAAATGAAAAAGCTTTGAAAATACAGTTTATTTTTTTTAAATCGGTTAGAATGTAAGCAATTCAAATTCCAAATTATTCAAAGAAAATTAATTTGCATTTAAATTCAAATCATAAATAGGTTGAGTTTTTTTCCGATTTGATACTCGCATTGAAAAAATAAGTCACACTTTCGATTAAGAAAAATGTGTTACTCAATCTAGCAAAGAAATCGAAAGTTGAATTTTCAATTTAACTCCCGAGAATATTGTTTAAAAAAATCTTTGATAAAGAAAGTGAAAAGTAATCAGAACTCCCACGAGGTTAATGATACTTTAAAATCATTTATCGAAAACTTATATTTACAGAGACGGAATTTGAATCAAGGCCAGTTACACAAAAAAGACCCAGAACCTTAATACTGGATCCCAACTACAACCAATTATTTAAAGGAAACTAATTTGCAACCTATATTTTCCCTTTGTGTCAGTCATAAAGTTTGAGCACATAGAACTTTTATTTTAAGGTGTTTTTTCTATATTTAATATAAATTAATTGTTTTAAGATGTTTAAATTATTTAATGGTTTCTTTTAGCGTAACATGTTAGAATTGCAAGAAACGGTGGCTTCTGAGGTGAAAAATCCTACAATCCCCTATTGGCCTCTGCTAATTAAGCAACCTCTCTTTTCGTAGGGAAAATTCTTTCCCTACACCCCTTCGCCACAAATAAAAAGATATCAGGAATTATATAGAAGGACAGCAGGAGAAAAAAAAGTCTGAATTCTTAATTAGATTAGAGTCAATGTGTGTGGCTTGGATTTACAAAGTGTAAGATGTTGAATTTGTTGCTCAAATAAATGAGAAAGTATAAAAAAAAGAGATTTTATTTCAAAAAAGATTATTATTATTCATCCGAATTCAAAAGAGAATAATTCGCGTTTTAGGAATTGAGGGGGATTTTCTTTCACACATTTGTCTGAAGGACTGTCTCAGTGGGAGATGATAATTTAGCGAATGAGTCATTCATACAAGCATAATTTAAATTAAAAAAAATAATAGTTTCTTAATATTTCACATAATTTCTTATGAATACTAAAATATATTTTTGTTCTTTGTTCAAATTGTGAAAGCTTCTTTTTCTTGATATAAATCTTAAACGCATGGAAACTTTTGCATTGTGAGAAGGAAATGGAAAATAATATTTAAGGTGATGTCATTTAAAATTGGTTAATTTCAATAAACTAGACCAAAATAAAAAGAATACTAACGTTTTTTAATATGTGTCTTTAGAAATTTGTATTTCACTTGGTAATTTAAATATTTTCAAAATAGGGATATTTGGCTTTTTTTGAAAGCTGAGATATTTAGTTTTCGAATTATTGTCATTTATAAGCTTTGAAATTTGTATAACTGTAGAATAACTGCAATTTATATGAATATCTTTAACATTTTCGAATTTTCTATTCTTTAGCATTAATAATTCGATTACGTATTTCCCCCACCTTGCAAATAATTAAAAAAAAACTAACTAAATAAATAATAATAAAACTTTTTGCATTGGAAAGTATTAAAAGGTTTCTCTTCTATACAAAACACAGGAATATTGGTAAACAATTCGACTTTTCTATTTTATATATAGAAGTTTTAATGCTTCAAACTATCAGAAGTGTTTTTGTAAAATGAAACAAATCGACTTTTAGACTTGATTTAGATCCCACAAAAATTAAATATTGTGCTAAAATGCTACTCCCCTGTGCTACTCCCTTAGCACAATATTTAAAAAAAAAGAACGATATCAAAGTTTAACGATGTGTAATTTTTATTTAATTTCAATATATCATTTTACCTCATCTACCCATTTTACAACACCTTACCCAATACATTCACCTTGCGTCCATACATTGAGATCGCCAAATATGTTTCTAAACTGTTTGTCATTAGCTATATGGCAAAAAGCGTTCCGGGCTTGGTAGGGCTAAATGAATAGTGTTCGCCGATTTCTTCACTGTGGCGGCATCTGACGGTTTTATTAAAAAAAATCTATTTTAAAGGGTGAAAAAGCAGGATAGTTATTCGAAATCTCATGCAGACACATAACCTCTTCTTTATATATATATATATATATATATATATATATATATATATATATATATATATATATATATATATATATATATATATATATATATATATATATATATATATATATATATATATATATATATATATATATATATATATATATATATATATATACTTATTCCAGTCATCATTAGATGACAAACATTTTTTCTCACTCCACCAATAGACAACTTCAAAAACTGCTTTTGCTGAAAGCTAAAACTAATTTGACAAGGAAAAAATATATTATGTAAACAAATAGTTTTAGTATGCAATTATAGATGTTTGATAGGTATGTCACTATTGGTCCGAAAGTATTAATACTTCTCTATACAAATTGTTCAGAATACAATGCACAATACAATGCCAGGGTTGTAAATTAATATTTACACTTTTATTGAACTAAATAGGTTTATTTATGTACCTCAAGTATTGCATTCTAACCTGCATCAATAAGCTATTACTGACCATTCCCTTACAAAACCATCTTTATTTCTATTGGCGATTTATTTGGTTCTATCTGTCGAGAAACTGTGGTTGTTGCATCATTTATCCAGAATAGAATATCCACTGTAGATAACACGCTTGTTTGCCCATACAGACCCTATCTATCAATATATCAGGTTAAGTACTAAAGTGTAGATAAGGAGTAACTACCTGATTGCTGTCTTTTTCGTAGGAAGTATTAATTAAAACGCAAATAAATATAAATGCTTTACTTATTCTTTATATTTCGGATAGAGTTACATAGAAATATATTAATTAAATATATTCCTAAAATAGGTGGGTAGGCCACAACTGGTGTAAATTTATAAAAAATCATAGATAAGAGCATTTAAAATTAATTTGCAACTAGATTTGAATACAATGACATGTAAACTCATTCTTGATCAAACTATTTAACTAAGACCCGCATCACTTGATCAAATGATAGCTTTAGTTTCCTAATAATGGTGAATATTCTTAGTCCACTTTCGTATTCTGACTTATTCCACTTGGCAGACAACCTACCAAAATGATTAATTTCAATTAATTGTTCGTACGTGTTCGGTTTGATAGCACTGCGGACATCGAGCGTAGTGCGTGTGTCATTTTAAAACATGGTTTCTTTTATGGGTTCGGTCCATAGAATTCGGGAACTCAATTAAGGAGGTCCGGCATCGTCATAGACGCCCATGTTAAATTCACTCATTTTTAATATCATTAAATCACAAATTACTTCATCAGTCTGATATTTTTACGGTGCAATATTTAAATAGTTTTTATTACTTTATCACAGAGATTTTTTTAATTCACAAAGCTAATTATTTTTAAATATCCCCTAAAAAGATACTAATTTTTCAGACAAAAATATTTTTAGAAATTAAAGTATGCGTCTACTATATTATTCCTTGTTTTGAAGTGTTTCCTTGTTCCTTATTCCTTGTTTTAAAGATTCAGGACTATATTTTAAATAGTTTTTAAGTAATGTGCCCCCAATCATGAAAATGTATGTTGGCTTCTAAAATTCGATATGTGGTTTTATTTTTAAAATGTTTAAAAAAATACTCCCAAGCTTTGGATTTTTACAAATCAGGTATCATTTTAAACAGAATAATTCAAAGTTTGATAAACAATGAAAATCTCAAAAATAACATTTATCCAACGTTAAGAGTGTCGGATCCCATTAATATAACACACTTTTGTATTCAAGAGACTACAGCATATACAGCAAAAAAAGAGACTGGATGATAATAAAAGTATACACGTAAATATGTTCAATTTCCTTCCATAAAATTAATTTTAACATGGATATTAACGCAAATCAAAAGTTCAATTCATAAACATCAATACAGAACTTTAAGAAAATACAGAAATCCTTTCGCAAATGCATATAATCACTAAATAGTTTGTCGATCGTATGACTTAACTCTGAGATAGTTGTTGGATCTGCAATATGGACTGCCAGAAGGTTAAATTCCTATAAAAACACTTGCAAGAAAATGCTCATAAAATTTGTGAACTAATTTATGAGTATTTTACTTGCAAGTGTTTTTATAGGTATGACAAGTGTTCTTATAGGTATTATAGGTATACGGCATGCGGTTTTCTTGTTTTCGCTACAAGTAAAAATCTGCGCGTATCCGATTTTTACTTGTAGCGAACCAAGAAATCCACGATTGAAGTGAAATTTCTTTCGTATTCATTAACGTATTTTTTAACGAATAAACCGTATAAAACACACAACAACTGACGCATCAACACCGACTTCAACTTGTAGTTGATTGATAGGCATGCACAACTCATGCTTCGGTTTCATGTTTTAGTTTCATGTCAAGGTCATTCAGATTCACCTAGTCTCGCTAAAGAAGTTTTGCTTCAAAAATCCCACAATAGAATTCAATATTTATAACACAGTCGTATGTTTTATATAAATCAAATATATATATTTATAAATACTAAACATTTGTTATTTAAATAGAAATAGACATAATTTGAAACTACGATATAGAATATCTATCATTGTAACAAATGACATCAAAAGAACCTTCTGTATTATTTTTGTTGAGTTAAAACAGCCGCATTTTATCTCATTGTTGAATAATAGACATCGTATTTCATTTCGAAAATGGTTTCTTCTAAATCGCCTATGCAATTCGCAAGAGCGATTAAAATAACACACTTTTCAAATCGTCACTCGGCTCAAGTGACTCGTCAAAAGCAGAAGCGCAATAAAACTCAATAAAATAAAGAGATAAAAACGACAAAAAGAATACGAAAAACTTACACGGTGAGTGGATTTACCGATTCCCGAACACCAAAGAATAGTTACCAAAGTGATTTCTTTGTCTTTTTGCTTTACAACTCTGTACACAAGAAATATAAAAGACCTTCTTAGATATATAAAAATACGAAAATAATCTTAAGATAGAGAAAAAATAAAAAATATTGCTGATATTTTTTTGTTTCCTTTTAATACTATGTGCAGGTTGGTCTTCTTACACATTATGTTTCTGGCAGCAGAAACATCTGGCAGAAAGTCTGGCAGTTGAAAAGAGGATTCAGTACTTTGCCATTCTCCAAGCCTATTGATTCAGTGTTAGCCGAACGTGGGAATTCCCATAGGCCCCTGTAGAAACAGTTTCTTTACCAGACACGTGGTACATTCCCCCCAGGGTGTTTTGGCTTCCTCAGCCACTTTTACCTTTCTCTTGCATCGATTGAGCTAAAATTAATACGCTTTAGTCTTACTCCGGATTCGTATTTATTCGGTACCATCCAGTTTTTTCACATAAAGTAAACGAGATCCACCGTTTAACGGTCACTGACTGCTTGGCTCATTGTTTCTTGGGTAGAATAAAAAGAGATTGCTGGTGCTTTAATGCCGCCTGATCAATGTTGTTGCAGAGCGGGATAGAAAAGGCAATGGGCCGTCCAGACTGTTTGTTTGAATTGGAGCGATCGCTTTGAGGTTGTATCAATATTTTTATTCTGATTGAGATGTGTAGAGAAATAAAAAAATATTTAAGTAGCCCAAATGCAAGAACAGTTATATTCAAACTTTAAAAAATTGATTTTAATATCAATAGGTTCTTCATAACTTTGGTTTAAATTTTAAATTATAATAAAGAAGCGAAATCCGTTATTTAATAATAAAAAATTGAAAAAATAAGTCATTTGGAAGAAAAAGTAGCTATATATACACTATCCACGCTTCATAAAGATGCAAAGGTGTTATATCCAACAAACGGGAACGTGCGTATCAGCAAACGTGGTTTCTAGTTGGAATGTGAATATACAGAGTATTAATTCTTGAAAAGAAAATGAAAAAGACGGTGGACTGTAAAACCATAATACATTAGTAATAAAGCACCCTATACTACATTTGCTATAATTTACTCAATAATACATTTGCAATAATGCACCCAGCAATGAATTTGCAAAACCATTTAAATCTTTAATCCAATCGAAAAACAAGTTATGCGAAAAGTAAAATTTAGATTATAAATTATTCAGTATTCGGAGAACTTACACATTGTATTGAAACGTTTTATAATATATTTTCTTAATTTTTACTAAAAAAAATATTATTGCATTAACAATAATTAGGTTTTGACAGTGTTTTGCTAATTACCAAAAATAAAATTTTTTCGTGCGTATACCTGCTTTTGCATCTAAACTACTCGTTTGATATTCACAAACTGAAAGACATTAAATCAACCCTTTACTGAAGAAATATTTGTTTCCCTTTAAAAAAAATTCAAAAGAAAATATTGAAATAAGTCCTGAAAAATATGTGTTTATCAATGAGAATCAGTTTATTTACTATAATTTGCCAATCGTAGTTTGTGGTCAGATTAAAGATTATTTTTTAAATGATTTTTTTTGCCAACGTGGTATATTGCGAGTCATAAGTTCCAAAGTGGCAAAACATAATAAGTAAATATGTAAATATTTAGAAATAAGTATATTTTAATAATTTATTAAACGTTTTTCAAACAAGGTTTTCGCCGCAGACAAGTTGTTTTCTTTGCTAGGAAACATTTTCAAAACTAATCACATAAAATGGAAAATAAGTGTCTATAGTCAGGGTGCCAAGTCAAAACGTTGTTTTGGCGTAGGAAGAAAATGTTTTTGTAGTTTTTGGTGTAGTAAATAGTATAGATTTTTCAAAACCGATTGATGCCACTTTGCAAAACTTGAGCAATTTGAAAAATCCAAGATGGCACCTGTCGCGCACCCTTCGCGAACAGCTGAGAATTTTTTTTCATGGTTTCTGATATAGTATCTAGCGTTTGATTTTAGAACCGATTGATGCCACTTTGCAAAATTTGAGCATTTGAAAAATCCAAGATGGCGCCTGTCGGGCACCCTTCGCGAACAGCTGAGAAGCTTATTTTAGCGTACGAAGAATTTTTTTTTATGGTTTCTGATATAGTATCTAGCGTTGATTTCAGAACCGATTGATGCCACTCTGCAAAACTTGAGCGATTGAAAAAATCCAAGATGGCGCCTGTCGGGCACCCTTCGCGAACAGCTAAGAAGCTTATTTTGGCGTAGGAAGAATTTTTTTTTGTGGTTTCTGATATAGTATCTAGCGTTGATTTCAGAACCGATTGGTGCCACTCTGTAAAACTTGAGCAATTTGAAAAATCCAAGATGGCGCCTGTCGGGCACCCTTCGCGAACAGCTGAGAAGCTTATTTTGACGTAGGAAGAAATTTTATTCAAGGTTTCTGATATAGTATATAGCGTAGATTTCAGAACCGATTGATGCCACTGTGCAACACTTGAGCAATTTGAAAAAGCCAAGATGGCGCCTAATGCGCATCCTTTGCGAACATTGGAAAAGTTTGCTTTGACAGATGGAAAAAATTTTTCATGGATTCTGATGCAGCGCATAGCGTAGATTTTACAACTGATTGATACCACTCTGCAAAACTTGATAAATTTGAAAAATCCAAGAGGGCGCCCGCGAGATAGTCTTTTAAGTTGAGTAACGCTGTAATCGACGAAATACATCAGCATTGACCTGGCGGGATTTCATCGATACTCACCAGAACGACTTTTTATACCAAACGAACATTTTGACTGGGAAAAATGCGTAACGTAATTTTAATGTTGACCTGACTTTTGAATTGGGTAGCAAATGTGTGCAGAAATTTAAAGACTCTCTACCGAATGGTTTCTATAATAGTCTTCATAAATGTGTCATCAGCATGGATAAAACGAAATAATGCTCAACACAAAAAACGACTGCACAATTGAATGCTACACTTTTGCATTCCAGAGTCATAGCCCTTCAGACAAGCAGATGCATACAAATGGTCGACGTATTGAAATACGAGCATGCTAAAATGAACACAGCTATGTTTAAAGGTAATGAAAGTATGAGAGAGGCTGACAGCAAATCTGTTTTAATGAACTCTCTAGCTGCAACGCATTCAGATAGAACAAGCAGAATACCTACCCTAATTTTTGTGGACGGTTGTGCTTTACTATGGGTTGTACATTGGCCCATACGAGAAACAGTATGTGACTTCATGGAAAACTACCTAAGGTCCTTGAATTGTTGATCAATGCACATGCATACTTGGTATTTGATATATACTATAAATATAGCATAAAGAGTGCAACAAGAGCAAATCGGGGGAAACTGGTTTCCTGGAAATTTATCCTTACCGAAACCGGACCACTACCTCCCCAGAATATAACTCTGTCAAACAATTATAATAAACGACAACTTATTCAACTTATATGCAAATACATTTCTAAAAATGTCACTAGTTAAATCCGAAAAACGTTTGGTGGTAACTGGACCGGATTGTGTACCATTCGAAATTGTAATAGAATATATATCAAACATGTAGAAACATATATCAAAGGGAAGATTTGGTAACAGAACACAAAGAGGCTGACACTATTATCATTAGGCCGCTCATATTTTAGGTGAAAGACAAAGAAAATGATGTGGTGCATGTGTTGTGTGATGATACTGATGTCTTTGTCTTGCTCTTGTTCTTTTATCATCTCTTAGGTATGAAGAATAAAATGTACATGGTGTTAACCAAAGCATCGATATTATAAAAAGACATTAAAGCGACTGTAACAAAACATGAAAACATAACTTCAAGTCCTCCTGCTACTCGGGCTCTCTAAGATTCTGACACTGTTGCCTCATACTGTGGGGTGTAAAAGAAAAGAATTCTGAAATGTCTTCTTCTGAATGCTTCTGAATTCTGAATGCTTAATATTTACAGAGTGGCATCAATCGGTTTTCTTATGTAAATATCATTAGCTTTCAAAATCAATGAAAAAAAATTCTCCCTACGTCAACACAAGGGTATTTTTTTTTTTGGCATTAAAATTGTGGCGATTAAAATTGTGATTTGTTTAATTTAAATCCATGACCTCTCGTTCTGTATTAAATTTCAATATTAAATATTAAAAAAACAATAAACTTTAAACCTTCGACATGTCTATGTATAATAAATTTGAAGTTTAATCATATACCCTCTAACCCTTATCTTTTCCAAAGTATACGTATTCAAATTTCTTAATCTATAATCCATGCCTGAAATAACTTGGACCATTGTAGTACTTTGTGCTGAACTTTCTCCAACAAATCAATGTCTGTTTTTAAAATATGTTATTCGGCAGCGCGTAAGACTATGAAAAAAGGGTCGCGGGTTCGAGTCCCGTCGGGGGCAATTCACACTTTTTTTTAATGGAAAGGCCTTAACGTGTTCCCACCAACGCGAGCCCAAACAGCTAGTATTTTTATTTATATAATAAAACAACTTACTTCCAATTCAATATGTTTAAAAACCATGTTCAGTGTCTCTTTTTATTAAAATAAACTTGCTTTTGTAGTCTGTTACGCAGATTAGTAATTAATATAAACGATTTTATGATTATACATAAAACATTACATTTCAATTATTTATAAGAAATATTATACCTATCTAAAATCCTAGCATCTAAATATAATATAAATTAAATACATGTGTATATTATTTATTCATACAAATACAACACCAATGAAGTTGTGACAAAATATCAATAAAACTGTATGATGAACATGTCTTTAAGGGTCATTTTATGTTCTAAGGCTTGGATTATTAGTAGCCGTAGTATTCATGGGTATTGGAATTAATTGCATTTCTGCAATTGATGACGATACATCTAAGACTTTGAATACTAGTGACTTCACTGACTAAAGTCTTCACAGCTCAATGTAAACACTTTGTACGCTATCAAGACATGATTGATGCTGTACTAATTTGAAGTGCCTGTGAAGTCTGGTAATTATCATCCGACTAACATATGTACCTAAAACTGAGTTTAATAGCGTACTTCAAAGTAGAATATTGAAAGGCAACCCTAACTAGTTTGTAATCGTTTCTTTCAAAGAGATTTGTTTTCATATTAATTACTGTATATTTAACTACAAGTTACTGTTCGGATAAGCTGGAGATACAAAGTAAGCATACCCATTTTCGTCCACAAGGTTATTGTAATGCGTATAATCAATGAATGATAAGCAATCTTGCTCAATGAACTAAAACATTATGACTTTCTGATTTTAATATGACTTTCTGAATTTTTTTTAAAATTAAATTTATTAAACTTTAATTCAACTGATACATATTTATTTGTATCCATATATTACTTACACTCATTAAGATTAATATATTTTATAAGCTTTCTTATTCAAATCTCATTTACTCCGCATAATGAACTTTTATCTGTTTTGAAACAAATTTGTCATATATGCACATTTCAAAAATATACATGAAAAAAACATATTTAAAATTTTGAGTCAATTTAATACAGATGGATTAGAGAAATCCACACAGTTGAAGGGAAAGGTTGTGGAATTTTAATCACATTTTCCTGAACCACTTTCCTGAACGTGTACTTATCGTTTGCAGGGGAAAATGATTAGGCTGAACTTTCCTTGCCAGATTTTTTGTGTTTCAAATCACAAAACAAATTTCTTCGATTTCTAAGAACTGGCCTTTCCGGAATTTGCTAATTTTGATTTGTATAAACATTTTGATTATCTTTTTTTATAAAAGAAATATATTTTTAAGGAAGGAATTTGTTTGAAGACAACTTCTTTCATAATCTTTAAAAAAATGTTCAACTTGATCAAATACTTCTTGTTCGATTTCCCAGAGGAGAATTGAAAGGACTTCCTTCTATCATGCCCTATTGGATTTCTTTGAATGAGACCAATTTAAAAATGTTGAGGAAGTGATTTTGTTGAAAGAAGAACGTATTATTTCTAAATAAAAATTATAGCTATTTATCTAAAGACATATTATAGAAAATGTTTGGCTGTTATGGCTATCAGTTATGCTTAGTAAGAAACATGTGTGTGGTTTAACTAAACTGTTAAGATTTATTTTCTTTTACATAGTTTTATAATCAGTCTTTTGAGAAGAGACGAATTTATCAAATTGGGTGATGTTGAATATTTATAATGTAATATAGCTAATGTGGGACTAAAAGGGAGATAATAGAAAAATGGTAATATACATGATTTGTATTAATTTTGTAATTATAATGAATTATTTTGGGTAAACGCTCTTCTTATAACTGTAAGGAAAAACATGTGAAAACTACTCTATTAAATATGGGTCGCTTAGGTAAATTACATTTAAGACTAAATCAATTTTTTTTGTTAAAATACAGTGATACTATATCTATCACAGTATCGCTCGGTATATTTGGTTACACCAATAAAATCAGACCAACACCAGTCATTTTGACATTTAAAAAGAATCACTGCTTAAATGAATTAATTATTTTTATTTTTAAAATTAATCATTTAATCTATACAAATGCATCCAATTATAAATTATAACACGAAATAATAACGAGAAGTGATTTTTTTATTCAAAGTTTTTTGAATCTATATAAATATACAAATCCTTAATATTTATATATTAAATTATTTGTTTATTTTCTTCAATGTTTCTCACTTTTTACACATTGTATTAAACATGGTTTCCTCGAAAGGAAATGTTTTTGCTTCACTAAACATCTGACTTATTGGGAGAATACGAAACAAAAGGAACGTAATTGAGAATTCACGCGAAAGGAATGACCTGGGGTCTTTCCTACTACCACCCATTTGTTTGTCATTGAATTATGTTAGATCGTAATTTTGTTTTGGACCTCTATCCTGTATTCTTATAGCAATAGGTTGAAACTTATGATAAAATATGTTTTAATATATAATACTATGGGTAAAACTTCGAATAATATATTTTAGTCAGTTTTCGGTTTTGAAACATGGCTTCATTTAAACTGATGGAGCTAGAAGAAAATATATATTGTATTACAATACAAATACAAATTGCTTTACCTTTTAAGATAAGGTTTTCTCGGATTATCATAATTATGGATAAGGTAAGTTTTAGAATTTTATTCCACAATTATTTTACGTCTTCGACGTAGCTGGACGACTTTAATCGTCCACGGATTCTCAGTTTTTCTAGAAATACACGTAAACGTTAAATTCATTAAAAAAATTAATGTTAAAATATTGTTCAATTCTACAATCATGTGCGTGTTTCTTGGAAGCTATATCTATTAAAATAAATAATACATTTTAATATATATTTTTTAGATGTATTGGAAATATAAAGTTAACTATTTTGAAGAGAAAACTACATTACAATTTCAACATTTTTCTAAATCTTCATATGGTATAATTATGATTATTTAGTGAAAGACTGATTGGCAGGAAAGTACAAAGTCGTAGAAGCCAACTGTATGTATAGTAAAACTCCTATTATCCGAACTCCAATTATCCGGATCAAACAAAGATGCTCGCCAATTATCCAGATCTAGATCGCTTCGAGAAAGTACAAGAAATCTGCAAAATTGACATTTTTTAAGTTTCTTATCCGTGAATGATATTGTTTTTAATAGTCATTAAATTACATAACATACTAAAGGAAAACTCGTTTTCTTACACAGAATTAACCTTTTTTCTTGAATTATCCGGATATTCGATTATCCGGATGGGATCTGGTCCCAATTGATCAAAATAACTGTATTAAGTTTTCTAACTTTTGGGGTACATAACACGAAAATAGTGAATCTGCACCGCATGCAGTAAATTAAATGTGTCAAGTAGAATAGGAGTGAGAAGAGAAATGACGTGGAAGTAAAAAAAATGGAATTGTTCTTTGGTTTTTCCTCTGCTCTTGAAAGTTCCAACTTAATAAAAGAAAAGACCTCTCGCAGCTTTTTCCCGTTGCCCTTTTTTCCATATAGAAAGACATTTTTTGAAGTTGCCTCAAAAATCAATTCGTTTCGCGTTGAGATCGGGATTTCGAGGATATATGATACACAGGGGAGGGGAGAGTATTTTTTTCATTGTTAAAATTCCACGAAAGGAATGAAAGGTTAAGGTGAGAGTTTTGAATACCCTTTTGAATTACATAACTGAAGGGTTTTTTTTTACTGTAAGATGGAACACTGATATTCTCTTGTTGTTATTTACAACAGACGCTATCCTATTTCCATTATGTAGGAGATTAGGGTTACACATGAGTATGGATGGATGTCTGTTTATTTGTGTTAAAGTATGCTCTAGTATAAAATATCCTATTTTTAAAGATAAATTGATAGAGATTTTTGATTTTCCTATTCTTGCCATTTTTTATATTTTAAGGTTATTTTGCTAAGAAATATCAAAAATTGTGATATGTTAGTATGTTATAGGATATATAGTTACGTTTTTTTTAGAAATATTTTAAGGTTATTTAACTAAGAAACATCTAAAATTGTATTAAGTTAGTATTTTTTAAAATATTTTTTTAATGTTATTTATATTAAGACATATCAAAAATTGCATGGGATTAATAGTTTTTAAACTTTATTGTGCAATTATTCTAATACTACAAAAAAAATTAGCAGTGATAAAATATACTATATAAATTTTGTACAATTGTATTCTTTTTCATATTTAACCCTTTCTTGGTTTTTTTTGTATTTCCGTTATATTCATTTTCAAGAATACAAAAATGGTATATTTGTATGTTCTATCCTGAATTCTAATTATCTGGCCTGTAGGGCTGTATCTGTTTTATCATTCTTGACGATGTTGACCAGGAAATGGGTAATAGTTATTAATCCAATATAATTTCAACAATTTTTATAAAAATATTCATTGTGTGATAAAACCTTCAATGAATTCATACTACTTTATAATATACAATGAACAAAAATATAAAACAATGTAAAATATAATAATTAGATACATAATGGAAGCTCGCGACGCATCTTCTAGCGCCATTCTTATATACAACCTGTTTATGCATTGAATGTATTTACCGAGATTTATTTATAAAATCTTTAATAGTAGCATTTAATGAATTTGTGTTATAATAACTAAAAAACATTTTTTTTAGGATCTGGTGCATATGTTTATTCTGGAGGATCGACTAGCTGGGAAGATTGGTGGACATATGATGGCATATCTGGTAAGTAAAATTTTTCCTTTTTTAACCAAAATATACTTAATTAAAACTATTATGCATTGGTGATTCTCTGATTAAACCGGTAGGACGTGCGTGGGGTCCATATGGACCCCATGTGTTTTGAAAAAATAATTTCTGGTAGGCTGCTGACCATGGCATCCTTTTCTTTTCAGTAAAGATTTACACACCTCTTTATGACTACCAAGTGTTAGAAATTCCTCGTGGCCATTCTTTCTTTTGTAATAAAAGGATTGTCAATGTTAGGGGTATAATTGGACCTCGCGCGCCTGCTCGTGTTAGTTAAATGATTGTATTCGATTGCTATTACTTACTGTCTGCGGACACTTTTTCACAGCTTCACCATGTCAATTTCATACGCAAAAGAAATGGAAACACTGCGAACACTTTTGGCTAAAGTTGAAAGTGGAGGAGACTCCCTTTCTGATGAGGAAAATTGCTCGGATCTTGAGAAAATTTATGATCACGATTCAGAATTAGAATTAGAAGACGATTCTGATCTAGAAGAGGATTTTTCAAGAACTGAGAAATTTATTGGAAAATACAAATGTACAGAGTATGGGAAAAAATAAAATGTCAAGACAAATGCTCGAACTTGTGCATACAATGTTTCAACACCTATTGAGGGCTCGAAAATTTGTATGGACCCGTAGATTCTAGAGAAAAACATTATTTTCACAAATATGTACATTATAAAAAGTATAACAAAATTCAAGAAAGAATTATGCCAAATAAATTAATAAATTTGATAAATAATCTCACCTGACTACAAATGGAGCATGCATCAGAATTTCTACCGAATCTTCTTAGAATCATACTTACGTTAAGTATGATGCTAGAAAAGTACCTATTTTGATTATCTTGAGTGATAGAATATGGGGTCCAAATGAACTCCATACGCGCGTCCTCCCGGGTTAAAGTATATATTTTTAAAAGTTACTAAAACAAAAAGATAATTGTTTTATACATAAATAGTCATTTACGTTATTACCTCTTAATATTATAATACCAAGATGTTATTAAAGGATCAAGATCAAAAGTAAGTGGTTTTACTTTAATTAAATTTTTTGAATATTAATAAAAAAAATAGCAGACATTTAATTTATTAAATTCTCCTACTTATTAAGAAATATTGTTTCTTGCATATTCTTAAAAATAAAAATGAACGATTCTTTACAACTAGTATCTATAAACGTTTATTAAAACAAATTAAATAAGGCATAACAATATAATTAATGAAACGCAAAGGAAATTAAAGCACAATATGTGTGCTGCAATGGTGTATTACTCCAAAACATATTCTTTAAAAGTAAATGATTACTCATCAATATAGTTAAAGATAAAAGTAATTTCTTTTAGGTAAAGTAATTACAGAACATGGTATTTGTTGCAATTACAATAAGAGTGGAAAATAATTACTACTTGCGAGAAAGAAGAGAACTAAAATGTCTTAATTATTTTTTGTCATTTACGCCATCGTGAACTGGACACTGATGTAGAAAAATTATTCCATTGCATTTCAGCACTTTTATACAACTTTACTGATTATTAAGTTCATAAGATCCGATCTTTCGGGGGAAAAGTATAAAAAACAAAAAAAATTTTTAATTAGCTTTCTCATTTCGCGTTTCTTGTTTTTTCAGCTCCAGCAAGTTTCCGTTTTGGAATGAAGATATAAATGTGCAAATGGATTTTTTAATCAAACTTTGCCGTTTCTATTCATGCGAGCACAGTTCTTTCTTATGCGAACTGTGAAGTTACTTATCTTGTGAGAGGAGCTGATCTGTCCCGTGTGAAATTTAATCTCAGAGTAGGTTGTGCACACGGTCGCCTTCCTTGAAAGAGTATTAAAACGGAGAAGATAACAGAGCAGTTTTATTAAACTTCAAAACACTTTGATGGATCAATTTCAAAATAATAAACGATAATAAATATGTGTATAAACACATTGCTGGATCAATTTCAAAATAATAAAAGAAAATATATATGTATATAAAGTTTCATATATTTAAATGACACTATGCATTATGTGCGTTCGAAAATATTTTTTTTTAATTAATTTATTTTTAATGATAATTAAATCACATAATTTCTGATAATAATTTAACCAAACAGAAAAAAAATCTAAATTATTAAATTACACTATGCAGTATGTGCATTCGAAAATATTGTTTTTTTTTAAATTTATTTATTCTTAATGCTAATTAAATAAAATACTTTCTGATTATAATCTAACCAAACAGAAAAAAAAATCTAAATTATAAAGTCGCATATCCATCTACGAGCCATATCGTGTGTGAACCGTCCTTTCAAATTATCTTTCACCCATACATCTAGTTATCCATGGGAAATGAAGGAATCAAACATGAACCACAAGTAGTCATTTGTCAGTGCGTGAACCTGCAATAATGTCTTCGCGGGAGGAAATTTAAGCAATTTGTTTATAAAACTCCTTAAGTATTTTTTTATCAAAAGTAAATTAAAATGTTTATCAAATGTAAATTAAAATTGTTATCAAATGTAAATTAAAATTTTTATCAAATGTAAATACATTTTTTTATCAAATGTAAATTAAAAATTTTATCAAATGTAAATTAAAAAATCTATCAAATGTACATTAAAAAATTTATCAAATGTAAATTAATTTTTTTTTCAAATGTAATTTAAAATTTTTATCAAAATTAAATTAAAATATATATCAAATGTAAATTAAAATTTTTATCAAATGTAATTTAAAATTTTTATCAAATGTAAATAATATTTTTTTTCACACGTAAATTAAAATATTTATCAAATGTAAAATAATTTTTTTATCAAATTAAATTAAAATTGTTATCAAATGTAAATTAAAATGTTTATCAAATCTAAATAATTTTTTTTATGAAATGTAAATTAAAATGTTTATCAAATCTAAATAATTTTTTTTATGAAATGTAAATTAAGTTAAAAAACAATCTTCTACGTTAAATAAAAAGTTCTAAACAGTTCCAGCGTTGTTTATAATATAGAAATTACAAATAATTGTATTATCAGACGTGATCTGTTTACAGCTTATTAAAATGTTAAACAAATGACTATTTTTTAAAAATATATTTAGGTTCAATAATTTCAAATAAAACAATATGTGTTAGGAAAATAAATTTTTATTCTCTATAGTATTTTGGAGTTCAATTTATTTTGCTGTTATAATATTTGAAAAGTATTCACAAAATAATAAATTAGACAATATTTACAGCATGGTAATATACTAAGTTATACACATCCCTTACCCTGTCGACTTCAAAACTAATTGTTTTGATAATTACTGTTTTAAACAGTAAAAAATTAGTCTGGATAGCATTTATTATTCTAAACGGTAGTAAGAAAGTACTCCAACCTTCATATATATATATATATATATATATATATATATATATATATATATATATATATATATATATATATATATATAAGAATATAAAAGAATGTGTTTTTCAAACAATATCAAGCCAGGAAGTACATGTTTAGAGAAAAGACTCATATAAAACAAAGCTGAATAACAATTGCAAATTGACTAATGTATTCTCAATTATGAGGCACATATACACATATATAAAATAATTGTTACAAAAAGTGTGTACGACTTAATTATATAATAAAACATTTTTTAGACAAATGTTTGTAACATTGTTATTATTTATATTTTATAACTTAAATAATCCTTTACCCTTGCGACTTCTTTTGTTCTTTTTCTCATGCCGAAAGACAGCAAATATAAAATGTTTTTATATTGGTCCGCAAGTATATTCATTTCATGCATATTCTTTTAATTTTTTCTTTGTAATAATCCTTAAGTTTCAGATCTCAGAGTAAAAATGTGGTTTTGTAATTTGTTTTCTATAATTTTAATAAATGTCAGTGAATTAGCATCCGAGCACTCCATAATTAAATGAAAAATGGTCAATACGCACTAAATGAAACCGCCGATGATCCCCCAGATTCGAAAGAAAGCAAGGTACTACTCGAAAACACGTCCCAATCTGAAATCAAAATTTCCTCTTGGCAGCGTTCCAACCCGCCCTAACCTGGAGTACAAATTGGTCCGCAGACGATATGGCTCGCAGATGTATACGCGCCTTAATGGAATCATATCGAGTATATTTTAAATTCCAATGAGTATTTTCCCATATACATCGAAAAATTGGTCAGTTTGTAATGTAATGCATATCTCGTATTATATTCAGGTACGATATAGGCACACAGTATATTTGTTTTGTGTTTAATCTCGTAAAGCTATATCCTGACTTAAAATAAGTCAAACGTACTGATTTTTATTACATTCGACGTTATTGTAGCTTCGAATACATAAGTTTCTTTTTAAAAAAGACTTGAACTTAAAAATGATTAAAATGAATAAAAAGAACAGCTGCTTGCCTACATAGGATGACTTCATAAATCACTTTCAACAAATTTTGACAATTACAAACAGGACTTATCGGCAATTGAATCTAATCCGTCTACCTGATCTCGTCCGCACCGATCTCTAGGGTCTTATCCGTTGTACTACCAGAGCGACAAGAAGAAGTTATAAATAGAAGTATTGTTAAACAACGTGGCAAAAGAAGGAGTAGCAACATAATTGAGTCGTAATAACTAAATTTCTATTTAAGTAATTGACTTCAAATTATGTGGAAAACAATCTGCTGAACAAATATTTTAAGTTTCCAAGGTAGCTTTGTTAAGATGACTTAAACAGAAGCTGATGTTAGCAATATTAAACCATACTGTTCATTTTTGCGAAAGTACGATTACTTAAATTTAAGAACGTCATCGCTTATTTACGATGCATATGTACTCAAAGAAAAACGAGTACATCAATGTACTCATTTTTAAGCAATTTTTTTTACAGTGTACACATAGATATCAATAATTCTACATTAATTTCGCATTCTTTATGCTAAAACCGACAGCATTTTTCCAAAGTGATGTTTACAATACGTAAATTAACCATCACATTGAAACCTTGACTTAATAATCTATAATAATAAAAAAGTGTATGCATGTACATCGCAGAGCATCAACTTTATCTGTGTATAAAAGGCTAAGAATTTATGCATACGTCCTATTTATCCCCAAAATGTGCATCTGAGGCTAGGATTTGTAAAGTCCGTTTAGTTTTAAAATTATTTTAGGAATATTAGAATTGTTGGATAAAGAAATATTTAAAGAAATATTACTTTAAAAAAATATTTCAATGATCTAGTACCGGTCTTTGTAGTTTAGTCGATAGCGTGAAACATTGGAATAATAGGTCGTTGTTTTTAGTTCCGACGAGGGACACTCAATTCTTTTTTAACATGTATATGCCTTATCCGGTTCAAACAGCTACTTTTTAAATGAAATAACACATCTATTATTTTAAAAAAATGGATACATATAATATTTCTTTAAAATGTATGGTTAGTGACTTTCATGAATTAAGGCATATCATCAAATATTATATTATCAATCATAAGGCATATTATGAAATATAATAATAATTAATCCATAAATATAATTTGGATTGAGAAAATAAGTAAAGCTAGATATAAAAATATCATTTTTTAATTGGCAACAACTTATTTGATAATTTATCTTTATTTTAATAAAAATAAATGTTACTCTTTTTTTTTCATTACGAACAATTTTAATAATTTTCGTAACGAATAATCTAAATTCTTGTGTAAATACACTTTTGTGCTTGGGTGTGGTTTTAAAAATTAAAAATGTGAACTTAGACAAAACTTTGGAAATATGGGTTTGAGAAAATGATAGACAATAAATTAAGTGACTATTGAAATAGAACTAGTAAAGTGAAATAATGTTTTAAAATCATATATTTGAATTCATCTACGACATGCATTGTTTATTAAAAAGTCATCTATATTTTAAATGGTTTTCTCAAAATGTTGGGCTAAGCTATTTATAAAAACTTAAAATATATTACCTCTAACCGAAAAACGAAATTTTAGTTTGATTTGATGTATTTTGTAATGAAAAAATAATAAAAGGAGTTGACGTACTTTTAAAACCTTAATTACCTTATTTAAATAATGGAACTTATTTATACTAAATTTTAACTATTAAAAATTAAAATTAACAACTGTGAATATAAATATGGTTTTAATAATAAATAGAGTATAATTATAAAGTATTTTATAAACAAAACATGTTATGTATATTCTTTGAAAACAATAAAATACACGCGTAAAATATGAATGGGATATTTAATATTTTATACAGATTATACATTGAGATAGTATCTACCTGTTTGTTACATTGTAAAATATTAGATAAAGATGTTTAACATTCCGTAGATATCTATCCACCTTGTAACAAATAAGAACTTTCGTAAAGTAGAAAATTCTGCCAGCCTAGAGGTGATAATTACAAACGTTTTTACCACATCTTGATGATTCTTTTTATCTGAAAGTGATAACACTTTCAGTTGAAAAGTTTAATTAAAAACTTTGGTATCAAGAGAATCTAATGGAAATTAAAAGAATAAGAGCCAAAAAATTCTCGAAATCAAACATAAAAATATTAGATAAAAAAATAAGATCCTGTTAAATTGGAAGATGATACTGATCTTTAGAAGATAAAAACCAAAGAGATTATCTGAGACTTAAAATTGTCTTTCCACCGTAATTTGTTACTTTAGTATTATTTTTTTCAGCATTTAATAGTTTTTATATGCAATATCATATTTTTACACAAAATTAAAATGAACTAATATTTTAAGCATTGGTTAAAATTTTAATAAGGAAGACGTGAAAATATACGCTATTTAATCAACTTATTTATATAAACTAGTTTCGAAATAATTATTACGGATCGGATAGGGAGTAATATCACTGTCATTCGATATGCATTTGTGAAATTTAAATATATTTCAATATAAATTTAAATAAATATTATACCCTTTCAGTTTTTCATTTGTATGTTTGACAATAGGAATATAAATGCACTGATTTATAACAAATATTTTTTTTTATAAATTACATTACATGTTAATTGGAAAGTTAACTGAAATAAATTCCATTGAAATTTGTATAGTGCAATTTATATTCTAAAAAACATAAAATTGCGTAAACAATAATTTATATCACAACGATGCAACTTAAGTTCAGCGTACCCAATAATCATTCCTCCAGTTTAAAAGAAAAGACAATTTAACAAATCCCAAAGGAAACCAAAATCACGAAATTGCGAAAAAGGGTAAATCTTAAACAAAAACTCATAAATAAATCTTCCAACGCCATTGAACAAAATACTTCATATGTTACATATTTAACAAAAATGAGCCCAATTCTCCGAACTTTCCCCAACTCGCAGCAGTACAAAATTTCAGCGTCGTTCGCAGTTAAGTCTTTTATTGGATTGACCCACCTTAGCTGAAATTCTCACGGCATTCTCGCATTACGACTCCTTCCATAATGGGCAGCAAGGGGGGGAGCTGGAGGCCCAACTGAAATTTCTTGTTTCTCTCTTATTAAGGCTGCAGCTATTGTGGGGAGACTTTTACCACTGTTTGCACATAGTCTGCGTCAATACAGAAAGGCATTTTCTTGATTCTCAAGAAAGAAAGAGGGATATTTGAAAGAATCTCGGAAGTAGCGTGGAAATTTCTCTTGCGCAGAGTATTCAGAAAAATCAGACTTGGTCACAAGTTTTCACAACGTTAATAAATATTTTCTATTGACTTACAAGTTTTTATTTTAAAACTGAGCTTGAAACTAGGTAGTTAAACATACAAATAGTTAAACATACAAGTAGTGAAACATGTAAGTGGTTGCCAGTGTTAGAGCATATCGGACTTTTATATGGAAGGGTCCCACACCCCGGGCGACACCAATAATCCCCCTCTCCCTTCTCCAACTGAAGGTTGTTTTTGAAATCACGACCACAGAGTGCATCGAACTTTTAATCGGAAGGTTTCCAGTTTCGTTTTCGCCGTCCGCTAATAATATCCACTATACAGAGTAGACTGGTGCACGTGGTTTTTTATCCTTAAGCCAGCTCAGTTATTTTCCTCGTCATCTGACCATTATGACAAGGCAGTATTTCCGAGTCTTTCCTTCGGGACTAATCCCAAACCGTTGCCAACAACTCATTGTGTACAGTTCTAGTGCGACGTAAATTTACGCGAGAACATAGCCTCGTAATTTTAAACCATGGTCACATGACGCGGACAGCACCTAAGCTGGCACTCCACGCACATGCATAGGTGTGAAGATTTTTCGGATCATAACAGATTTAACGTGCACTAGTCCCCTTTACACAGTGAGTGTTTTCTAAAAGAAAACGTGGAATGAAACTGGCCATTTTTCAATTACGACCTTGCTGCGATTACGAAAGCGAGATTCGAACCATGGCTCTCCGGTCGTGAGTCCGTTACTCTACCGCTTGGACTACCACATTCTCATCTTTTCAATGGCGTGAAGTAAACAATAAAAGCTTACAAATACAAAGTAAACGTAAAAGTAATAATAATGCCACCTGGTTCCAATATGAAATATCTCTGAGAATGCCTCATGAAAAGCTTTGCATTTCCGATTGTGAATCTAATTTATTTGCTATTCTATCAACTGAACATATGGCGAAGAACAACCAATTTAATATGATGCAAATATCGGTATATATTATTCATCTTTTTTCATTCAAATTCTGACTCCAATTGATTTCCATGACCAACATGACTTTTTTATCAGATTTTATTGGGATTTAGATCGCATACAAGTAAAGGGAAGGACTATTGACGGCGAAACGGGATATCTTCTTTCAAAACCAGATTGAAAGGTTGTAGACACATGTTTTTGGATGTGTGCTCTCTCAAATTAAAAATTAGAGAGTGCAATTAATTGTATCATATTTGTTATTTTGTATACATCATCGCTTTATTGTCCAAAGGTCTGAGCTTCTGAGTGCCCATGAGGCTATTTCAGCTATTTCTATTTTTATATTACTCGTTCACAAACAAACTTCGTGTTTTATCCCCAAACCTTAATGACGAACAATTACATTACTTTTCATTTGATAATAAAATTTAAGAGACAAATATTATTATTATATTATTCAGCCAAATATAAATTGAAGGTTCATGCTTCAACCCTATAAATAATCTGTTCTCTAAATTACTTTTTACACGGCTGCAAAAAAACTTAGAATATTCCCAATAATCCTTGAACATAAAAATGAATAAAAGCTCAGATCTTAAATCGACATGTCAACTTTATCATCGTTAAATAGCTGAGAGCACTAAATAAAAAAACACTCCAAATTGTTATAGAGCAGAGTCATGAAACAACTTGAAAATGTGTATGAATAATTATTATATATGAAGGTTAATTATTTGCCGACACGTAACATTTAATTCATCTAAGCCCTCCCCTCCAAAGCAATGTCTTTGGGTGATTTATGTTTATAATCTAGAAGTACCGACAAATTCTCAGCCCGCCTAATTATCGTATGGCTTATGAGAAAAGTAAAACGCCGTACCCCTGCCCCATAAATTCGTTTCCTAATTTCTCAGTTTTGAGAGAGCATTAATTTCAATTCCTTGTTATAGATATTTCGCAGGATTCGAAACCGCTGCACCGAATGGGGATTTTGTTTTGTGTTTCGGTTCTTTGGAGCCCATAAATAACCCTGGACGTGACAACTGAAGTGGGTAAAATGGGGCGTCAGAAATCTGGAAGGTTTCCACATTTGCCCCGTGCATTTAGCAAAACAAATGTACGGTGTCATGAATTACAGAATTACGAGGCTTCAAACTTATCTGCGTAGAGAGGAGGCGGATGGTTAAGAAAGTGGATAATGAAAGATAATATTTCTCAAGGAATTGGTTGAAATATGGACTCTTACAAGAAAAGTATTTAATCTCTTTTTATTGTGCATAAAAACTATCGCCGCTGTCGGCGAAAAAAACACTTTTTTTCTTTTTCCTTATTTGAATTGAATCTTAATCAGAAAACTATGGTGTTCACTTGAGTTTGTTAAGAAATACTAGGATGATTGTATTTTCGTGTCAATGTAACGTTTATGTTAATTTTTTTTTAAAAATACAGAAATTGTCGTTGTAGGAGACATAATAAATTAAACAAACCCTATAATAATAATATTTGCAAAAATATTAGCTAAGTAACTGAATACTTATAACTTTTTTGAAAACAATTATTTTTAATGTTACAAAGTGTTTTAAATTTCCTAAAATGCTTGGGCATTCTTTTTTTCATTCTCATTTTATATATAAAATATATATTCCCTTATTTTAATAGCTACCAAAGTATGTAGTGAGATCTTAGCATGCGAATTATATATAATTAAACTATACATTCTAATTATTAATTTGTATATTACATAAAAGTAAACTGATTAGGTTAAATGACATCTTGTATAAATCGGAAAATAAAAGTTTTTGTACTACATTTGCAAACATTTTATGATCGGTTTGTTTGAAGTAGCATTTATAAATAAGTATTTATTTCCAAAATAGATCTAAACTACAATATACATATAAATGTGTAATTCCTAATTTCAATACTATATTATGCTAATTAAATTATTTATAGAAGAATATATTTGAAAGTGAAGTAAAATTACGAATTCACCTAAAGTTTATTTTAGTACTAATTCGTATTTAATATAAAATATTACAATTAATATATAAAATACATTTATAAATCGAATCCTAATTTAAAATATAAATTTAAACCCTTTCCTCTCTGACCCACATATTTACACCCTTCTGAATTCCATCAATCAGCACATCGTTCCCTACGCATTAACCCCTTTGTCATCCCTGATTGACTTGATAATGTGACCCTGATCAAACCCAAAGGTTTGTTTGCGATGGATTTAATCCCGGCTGCAAACATTAGTCGACCAATAACTAACATACACATCTTAATTTCGGTGGCCAATATCGCGTAGCATGGCGGTTGATGAATGTTAATGATCGTGCAAACACTTGCTTCGTGTTGATTGTCCCGCAGGCTGTGTTGGAATGGTAAGAATCATTCAGAGCGATACACAGGATTCGCGCGGAATACTGTTGTCAGTGCTAATGGGAATGCAGGGTCCACTATTGACAGCAAGCCCTTTGGAAGCCCGAGGGCTTGCAAAAGCCGTTTTAGTCTGGGGTGACTATTATTATCCGCAATGGAACCGACTGCATTATAAATGGTGATTGGTAAACACCACATTGGGTATACTTTTTCATATTTCATAACCAAAATAAATGATAATTTCGTTAGAAAGTGACGGGTTCCAATAAAAACGTAGCTCGATGAGTTAAAAATAAAAGCACTATTGAAAAGATAAGTGTATTTTTTCAGTTTATTTAGGGTAGATTGGGTGAATTAAAGTCACACTACATCTACACAATATCCTGTTGGCAAAGGTAAAAGTTATTAGGACTAATATTGACGCTTCAAAATAGGATTAATGACAGAATTCAATTTCTGTAAGCACCATACAGGTTATGCAAGGTTTAGTTAATGCATAGATCAATGCTGTAGAACAAGTGCTGCTTTTCGAATGTGTATAAGCCAATGCTATAAAACAAGTGTGTATTTTCAAACGCGCCCTGTAGGGACGTTAATGGAACTAATATTGACACTTCAAAATAAGATTACTAAGTGACATCATTCAATTTCCGTAAAAACACAAAACAGGTTATGCAAGGTCCAGATAATGCTTAGGTCAATGTTGTAGAACAAGTGCATCTTTTCTAATGCCCTGTGGAGACGTTATTAGGACTAATATTGGCATTTCAGAATATAAATACTGAAATAATTCAATTTCTGTAATCACAAACAGGTTACGCAAGGTTTGTTAATGTATAGGTCAATGCTATAGAACAAGTTATCCTTTTCGAATGTGTGTAGGTCAATGCTGTAAAACAAGTGCGTTTTTTCAAACGCGCCCTGTAGAGACGTTAGTGGGACTATAATATTGACATTTCACAATACGATTCCTAAGTGACATCATTCAATTTCTGTGAAAACACAAGACAGGTTATGTAAGATCCTGAAAATATATAGGTCAATGCTGTAGAACAAGTGCGTCTTTTTTAATATCATGTGGGCACGTTATTGGGACTAATATTGGCATTTCATAATATGAATACTGAGATAATTCAATTTCCGTAAGCACAAAACAGATTGCGCAAGGTTCAGTTAACGTTTAGGTCAATGATATAGAACAAATGCTCCTTTTCGGATGTGTGCTATAAAACAAGTGCATCTTTTCAAACACGCCATGTAAGGACCTTAGTGGGACTAATATGGACACTTCAAAATAAGATTACTATTCAATTTCCATAAAATCACGAAACAGGTTATATGTCCAGATAATGTATAGGTCAATGCTGTAGAACAAGTGCGTCTTTTCTAACGCGTTGTGGAGACGTTATTGGGACTAATATTGACATTTCACAATAAGAAGCCTAAGTGACATCATTCAATTTATGTGGAAACACAAAGCAGGTTATGTAAGATCCAGATAATGTATAGGTCAATGCTGTAGAACAAGTGCGTCTTTTCGAACGCCCTGTTGAGATGTTAGTGGGGCTGATATTCACACTTCAAAAGTATCGGGTGTGTCGATGCATAATTCAAAAGCGAGGTTGCACTGAAAAGAGCAGCCGTGTCACGTAGTCTATCATGGAAGGAAGGATTTCTGTTTAGTAGCGGTCAAGATAGGAAGGCCTATCGTAAAATGTATTTCCGTTTCGGATATCACGATTTTATCCTCGTCTTCCTTTCAGGAAAAAACTGCGATTCGTGTTCTTGTTTGGTTTATTTCTAACGCCCAAGAATGGCTCGTAAAAAGGATGGGATGGAGAGTTATTCGGAACTGAAATTTCTCTCTATTCACCCCCGATACGGGGTGGGGAGAGAAGAAAGCGAACAAATGTAGGCTGTAGTCACTGGTATATATTTATGAGGATAACATAGCCACATCGACACACAAAATGATCTTTTTATTATAAACTTCAATATAAAAATTCTTTTAAAAACACATTGTATTGGGTGCATTAAAAATTAAAATAAACAATTGTTTTTAATTGACGGGAACACTTAAAAAATGGTATTCCAAATCCAACCCCCCCCCCCCCCTCTCTCCTTCAATTTTTGTCAATTATCAAAAGTTTATTATTTTTCTTTTTAGTAAAGATAAGCGTAATTTTAGGAGATTTTTTATTTTTATTTATTACTATTTTTGTTTATTTTTCACTAGTTTTGTTTATTATTTATTTTCTGTTTATTTTTTTTTAAATTTTTTCCCTTTATAATTTATTTTATGATGTGTCTTTAAATAAGTTTATTAAATGTGTGTATTCGTTGTTTGGAAGAATCTGGATGGCTCTTGCCGATACCAATATGTCACGTTCAACATAAAGTTCTTGTTAATATTTAGATATCATTTTTAACTTTTTAATGGCGAATATTAAAACTAAAACCATTTTTAAATTAAAACTGAACCACGATGTCCAGGTTGGAAGAGCAGCGAGCACGTAATAAAAGGGTTTTAATTTCCATTTTCTCATCGCCTACCAAAGATTCACTGTGTAGAAGGAACTGGTGCACACTACATCTCTTATGTTCCAAATATACTCAAATCGGACGGAATGCGAAAATTTGAAGAGTGAAGTGTCATTTCAGGTAACTATTGTTAAGTATCTCAGGTAACTCACGTAACAACTAACTATTGTTCAAGATTATAAAGCTGTATTTTTTTTCAAGATTGAATTCGACTATTGAGGTTGCATTGGCCAGCAGCTCAGGTGTTGTCCTCGTCATCTGACCATGGTTAATATATACAGGGTGTGTTCCTGTGGTTTTCCTTTGAGATATACTCCAAACAGTCACTCATAGTGTAATATATAGCTCTAGTGCGACGTTCGTCAACCAACCAACCCAACTATTGCCAAAGACAATGGCGTAGTTTATTGCAATGTTAATTTAACCAACTACATGAATTTACCACTTTAGCTTCTTAATTGAGAAACTGGTTAACACACTCCAATGATATGACAATACCGATTGTTCAAAATTGCCCTGGCCCCGATGAATTGTTATTTTATTTATTTCCTACAATATTAAAAAGCTCCATTCAATGGGCTTAATAACCACATATTTAATATTTCGGGCTTTGAGATTTTCTACTTTTTGTAAACATTAAAAATTAAATTCATGTTTCACTTAATGCTTTTAACTTTCAACGCATACTGTTATTAACGCGCAAAAAACTAAAAATTAAAAAAAAAAAAAAATTAAAAAAAAAAATCAGAGTTCTTGAAAAGAAGATGAAGGAAACTACAATTTGGAGTATTTTAAAGTTTAATGAAATTGAATCTCTACAGATATAACTAATATATATATAGTATCAACATTCATTTAAAGCTAATTTTTTATATCAAATTCTTTTCTCTCTCTTAATTACAATCAATAGGAGTATTTTGTTTTGTTTCTTAACACTCATATTACCCTCATTTTTCAGTAACATATGGCATTTCAAACTAATGGTATTTGAAAAGTTTTCCTTTATTGAGGAAAGCATTTGTCTTCTTCCAAAAACTGTTTTAGTCTGCAATAGCTTTTGCTCTTTGCTATTGAAACGACTACATTACACCAGAATTGTAGGTATTCCCTCGAACAGTTCCATAGAAAGCGTATAGTTATTCTGACCTGAATATCTCTATTCTTACAGTAGTCGACAATAAAAGAGAAAATAAATCGCTGTAAGGGGGGAGTGAGGGTGATAGGAAAGCAATAAATGGGTTCAAGAATACCATATGTATTCCATATATGAAATCAAGCTTATTCAGAAATTGTCAGCTGCGTGGTTGGTCAGCTGCGGTCAGTTTCATGCGCACACAGCTAAATAATGGCTATTAACGTCACTTCTGGATCTTTCTCGAAGGAAAGACCCGAAAACACTGCATAATTATTGAAGCCTTTATTTCAAAAACCCGTCATCATAATTTTTTGTGATTTTTTTTATTAATGAAAAATAATCACCACGGTAAACACATATTTTTGCGCACAATCCTGTCAACTACCATTCTGTTTTATAGAATATTTTTTACAGTGAATATTGTGTTTAGTGCAGAAACCGGACAAGCGAGCGACACATAGCGTTTGCAGGCATATAGCATGAGTGCAAAATTGAATCGTCTGTTGACGGGTTTCTGAAATAATATTTTTAAAAAAAAATTTTTACGGAATCAGAATCTTTTATGGTAACATATATTTATATGCTCAACTTCCTCAACTGCCATTCCGTCAACCACTACATTTTTTTTAAATGCACTTTTTTACAGTAATAAAGTATTTTATTGCATAAACCCGCTAATTGTAAACTTTTATATTTTTTTCAAAAATTAAAGAATACGTATAGTAATTTAATTACAAGCATCACCCACTTCGAGGAAATGTTATTACCCTAAATGTTCTTAAGCTATGTTATTATCAAAGATAGAATGTCTTTCTTTGTTTATTGATAGTTGCGAAACGTACACTCAGCGGATTTCTGAAATATCTAATTCAATTGCACTGTAACATAACCAAAACTTGAACGTTCACTTGTCTAATGTACACGGTGGATATTTTTTTGCGAACGGCTTGAAACGAAACTTTCAACCATCCAATTGCGGGTTCGCTGCACCTATAGAGCTAGACTCGCATCCCAACCCCCCGATTATAAGCTAGGAACATTTCCGACCAGGCCACCATGGACGCTATAATAGATTGTAAAAGACAATTTGTAGCTACGTTGAAGTGCAAAGTGAAGCAAGCCAGGATTATAGAAGCTAAAAATTTTAAAGAAAATTTAAATATATTGAATTTTATATATATATATATATATATATATATATATATATATATATATATATATATATATATATATATATATATATATATATATATATATATATATATATATATATATATATATATATATATATATATATATATATATATATATATATATATATATATATATATATATATATATACATATATATTATCATTATAACACCATTATATAAAATATTATTCAAATTTGCCATTAAAAGAGTATAACTTTTGCCACAAAAATATTTTTATTTACTAAACTTAGCAGAATAGTGCCTCGAAGTGCAAGTATTGCAACATAAAAACCAGTATAATTGTTATGTTAGACAGAAAGTATGAGATATTTTGAAGTATATTTCATTTATGTTAAACACTAATATTTTGTATTAAAATACGAAGATACGTATATACAAATATTCATAAAAATATTGACAAAAAGATTTTTAAAAAAAATAATTACATTTTAATAATTGTAAATAAACTCTCACGCTATGAATAAATACAAGTATTAAGTTCGTAAACTACATTTTCTTACGATATTATTAAATTTATTTTGCATATAAACATTTTAGTTTATGTTTGGTTAAATTGTTAATTCTTTTATATTTCACACTTGCTATATTTTTAGTGTTCTTTCAAAATATATTAAATTTGTAATATAACTCAGTTATACAAGAAGCTCAAATACAAAGAAATAATACTCAAACCGCATTGTTTATTGTTAAGAAAACCCAAATAGACATAACCGAATAAAGAAATTTAAATATAAAATAACAATTATTCATAACGCACACAAACGTATTTTATCCATTTGAATATATATTAAATTATGCATAATGAAATCTTTAACAGATATACTACAGTTAAAAATGCGCATTTTGTAAGAGAGGCATTAGTATCTAGACATTCCCTTTACATGATAAGTTGAATATGTTTTCCATTTTGGAGTTCTTTTGAATAAATTTCGCCCATTCGAAAGTTATATAATTAATCCTTTTTCGGAATTCCTCTCGTAGACTATAAATTTCCATATAAATTGCTCCACTCTGTCTACTGCTAAATCACAGGATATATTCCAAAGCATTATATTAGTTGGTAGTGTTATGCCAATTGCTAAAATTTTTGCAATACTTTAAATTGGGAATATTTTAGAAATATATAAGATGTTAGTTTTAATATACAATATATATGTTCTATTTTTGTCCATTTTCTTTAGAATAGAATTGATAATGTCTGGAAGTATATATAAGGCTTTAATAAAAATAAACATAACCTATTTTAATAGTATGTATTGTGTTGAGATTTTCGAAGATTTTTCATAAATTGTAATTGTATTTTTTCTGCACAAATATTCTAGAAATGTAATTACGTTTAGAATTGAGAAAATTATCAGTAAAAAAGTGTTATATGTATATTTAGTGATATATATATATATATATATATATATATATTTATAGTATAATGACGCCATATAATAAACACGGAAATATAATTCCTAATATTTTTAAAAATTGCATATATATATATATATATATATATATATATATATATATATATATATATATATATATATATATATATATATATATATATATATATATATATATATATATATATATATATATATATATATATATATATATATATATATATATATATATATATATATATATATATATATATATATATATATATATATATATATATATATATATATATATATATATATATATATATATATATATATGCAATTTTTAAAAATATTAGGAATTATATTTCCGTGTTTATTATATGGCGTCCTTATACTATAAATATTAGGTTTATGATGATTATTTTAAGTTTGACAAAGTTAAAAAAGTAATTTTTATTCTGAATTAGATTACTGCAAAAATATATATCTCATTTTAATTCCTCACTGTAATGTTTGATAATATTACAATGCAAATATTATTTTGATTTAAAATAATATTACTGCAACATACTGTTGGTTATTAAGGTTGCTTTATGATTTGAAAATTAATATAAATTGCACTCTTTTATAGTCAAAATTGTAGGAGGGTTAAGATATATTTTTCAGGAAATGTACAAAAATCTGTAAAATATATACAGATTATTTGAAGAAAAATATCTGCTCAATTTATGTAGAAATCTGTAGTTATTTGGGACTGTAGAAAAATTCTACAGATTATTTGAAGAAAAATATTTGCCCATTTTCTGTAGAAATCTGTAGTTATTTGGGACTGAAGAAAAAAAATCTATAGATTTTTTGAAGACAAAATCTGCAAATTTTCTGTAGAAATTACTCTACAGAAAATTTTCTTCAGTCCCAAATAACTACAGATTTTTTTTTGAAGATTTTTTGCAGAAAATTCTTAGCTGGGCACGGACAGGAAATGAAAATCTTTTGCTTGCACAACAAAATAACGTACAGTTAAAGTTAAATCAAAGATGTGGTCCAGGAGAAGGTGGGGGGGGGGGGCGCACTGAAAAAAAAATAACCTCAAAAACATTTTCAATATACATATATGTATTTCTTTCTCCAAAATTAAGTTTATTTTCCTGAAATCAATGTAGCCCAACAGATATATCTGACATTGCAAATTGTTGCTGTAATATGCATTTACTAACAATAACAGTTTTGCCATTTGTACAAATTATGCATGCGATTTATAACAGAGAGATGACATAAAAACTCATTGACAACCAATGGTTCGTGAGAAGTTCGGCCCGAAAATGTATACGCGCTTTTAGATGCGGTAGATATTGTGTCATATATCTTAACTCTCATTCCACAGAATAGCCATCGAGGCGTCTATTTATATAAACAAAACCTTGAGCCGTGACTAGTATTTGTCTCATTTTATTGAGTGAATATATTAAAGTATTTGCATATTTAAAGAAATTCCGATTGTAAACTATACCATTCTTACTCGAGCCTGTGGTAGCGTCTTGGACGTAGAAATCTGTCGGCGTGATTGGTGTCGAAACCTTAGATGCGAAAGCTATTGAGTCATATAGCTTGACTCCCATTCCGCGGAATAGCCATCGTGTCTTCCCTTTCTATTACACAGACGAATGAGACAAGTCGAATTCGCCCCTAGGGACCATTGGATGGTCGGAAAGTTTGTTTGTGTTCCCCGACACGGAATAGTCAATAGTCCCATTAAGGACCGGCGACATCTGAGGCAAGCCGCTATTTTATCGCTCAGCCAAAGGGTTATCAGAGACTCGCCAATTCTCCGGTAAGATAAACGTGAACGTTGTGGTGTATGAACTTGTCAGAATATTTTTAATTTTCTATTAAAAATACGATTTATTTATATTTAAAAATAATTAAATATTCGACATATTTACAAAAAACATATTTAGATAAATATAAATTTAGATACTATTTCAGACAGATAAAACTATATACTATTTTATAGGAAAGCTTATTTAAATACCTGTAGGTTTCTACGGACATAAAGATTTTTCTAAAAATAATATATTCGTTGATAATTCAAATAAGAGATAAATACCTCTCTAAGAGTGTGAAAAGCAAATAATACTTTTTTTCCTAAAAATCGAAAAAATAGACATACTGTCTTCTGATTGCAGTCCTGGGCCCCCGATCTATACTGAAGGTTAACAGGTATTGGCCCAAAACTGCCGCGTAGTATAATTTGCTACAAATATTAACACACATAAAAAAAATTACTTCACTTCTCCGTGGTTAAACAATGAATTACTTGCACAGTGGACTCTCGTTACAGCGATTCCTCACGGGGCCAGCTCTAAACAGTCTTTAAAATGTTAGGTCGATACAATGAATTTAATAAAATAAAAAAAAAGATTTATATATATACAAGGCACATATCATATAAACTAGTTAACTGTTTAATCTTTAGTAATGGTCTTACAAGGAGGAATCGCTAGATTGTAGAATCGCCACAAGAAGGGTCCACCATATAATGAATATTATATACAAAAAATATTATTATGAATACTATATACAGTTTAGACATATTGCCTTATTCCTGTGAGGTACCAAAATATAAATCAGCTTGTTACATTTTTATAAAGTGTAGTAATAACACAATGTGTAAATGATGCGGCGTTTTTCTCAATATCATTTTATAAATTTTCAAAGAATTGTCCATTTGTTCTGAACCAATATGGACTTTCAAATAATAAATAAAATCATAATTTACGTTTCCTTACGAAATCGGTTTAAAAACTTCACGTATGGAACTTTTTTACTACTAGTAAATATGCCTTTGAAATATCTGTTGTATTCTGTATGTTATGAATCAGATCACCTTTTGAAATGAATCATCATCTGAAATGTGATCTTTTGTTTATAGAGTAATACCCTAAAATCATATTAGTTAGATTTTAATTGTTTAAGTTATTTTTACTAACATTCGAATGCGGATCTGGAATGAGATATTTTGCATTAGACATGCGTAAAATTGGTTCGTTTTTGTCTGTGCATGCAAAATTAAGTGCGCGTGGATTCTCGAAGTAGGCGATTGAAAATAACGGGACATTGCACGTAACACATTTTAATTGAAAATCTATTTTTACGAAAAGAAATATAATAGATAACCAATTAAATAATTTTATATTTAAAACCATACGTAAAAATAATTTTTTTGTTGTAAAACCCATTTACAAAAGCAAAAAAAAAAAAAAAAAAAAAAAAAAGCCAAGTAGAAAAATAACGTCATTTGGATATTTGGTGTTTATTATGTTGACTCAGCAAAATAGTTAAATATAGCTCTATAAATGAGAAAAATGCAGACAAAATTACACTTTACGGATATCGGGTCGAATAAGACATCTGGTGCTGGTTTGATACCCCATGAGTTTCAGCCGTTTCATTTTTTTGTACAATTTATTTTTCTATTCTCTTTCAGCGTTTTTATTCGTTTCGAGAAATGTATAGTGCCAAATAGAGTTGAGTTAGGGCCGTAAAAAGGTTTTTTATAGTATTTTCCATTTGATACTCGAAAGTGTTCTCTTCAAATATTTATATTTAAAAATCCTTTTAAGCAACTGGCAGGTAGGAACATTTCACATTCAGTTAAAATATTTCCTTTTGCTTCAATCTATAATGTACAATTAAATTAGATACAATTGTATTTGTTATTAGCAAATACATTCAGCAAAAAAAGTCAGCTTAAAAATTTCGTCAAATTTGTGAATTTGAAGGTGTTATGCAGAAAAACTGCATTTAAAAAGAGTTCTATGAAAACTTAAAATGACACAAAGAATATTTCATTACGATAATGGCGCAGGTATAAAAACTGCTTGTCAACATTTTCAATATAAAATGGAACTCATTAGTAAATAGTAGTAATTATTAATTATATATATTATATGTATAGTAGTATGAATAAATATTACATTGTCATTGGTAGTTAATTAGAAATACAATTTACAATATAATGCCCAATAGATTGCAACAGCTTTTAAAACTTCAAAGGCATTGATAGTCACCAACATATGCGTTGCATTTTCGGAATCCTATAAAGTGATATACCAAATCTTTATAGAAAATGCGGCAAGCGAACTTACACCTGACCGGTTTTTATAAATGATATCAACGAAGTTCGAACACCCACAACTGGACAGGCTGGCTGCGTAGTGGTCTAAGTTACCAAAATGCAAAAATAAACTAACACTTTTTTTCATTAGTAACCAGCAACACTTTTTATTTGAATAAGTGGTGTGGCTCCAAGTTCAATAGATATCCCAATAATGAGTTGAATATCATTCACTTAACATTATAAGCATGGAAAGTTTCCAACTTTAAACTCCCGTATCTCGGAATTCTGTTTTTTGACTTAAACCGCTTGGCGACCGACCTGCCCAACAAGCAGCACAATGCACGCCTTTTAGGAATTCCGCCATGACTAAAAATTCGTGTTCCGATGCATCACAAAGGACGCATATCTTGAAAGGAATTTGACAAGAACGGAGGCCGAAAATACGACATCAATATTTGTTTTTCATGCATTCATTTTCATAAGCATTTCCACCTAGAAAGAATCTTTTCCAGATATACAGTGCAAATACAACGTTACAGTGGAGGTGAGGAACTTATTTTCCTTCGCCAAACATTTTCGGTGGGTTTTGAGGTGTCTGACGAGCTTCCTTTGGGTTTTGAGTGATGTTTTACATTAGCGCATTCGCATTTTTGGAGAGGATTGTTTAAAAGCATATTTTATTTTATTATATCAATGCATCAGTGTAAGAATATATTTTGATAAATAGGTTATCCCTTTTTTTATTAAAAAATATTTTTTAAGATGTATTATACAAAATATAGGGGAATTCAAATCGCAGCATCATTTTATGATTCTCCACCAACTAACAAGTGATTTTTTTTAAATGTAAAGTTATTTTGAATGTTTATATATCTTAATAGTATTTGCTAAACATGTTCTTTTTTATATATATAAAGTTAATTTTTAATATCTGGCTTATATATGAGCCGTTTAGTTTTAATACAAGGCATATCCACATATTTCTCAAAATCAATTTTTTTAAATATTTTTTTCCAGTTCTCAATCCACTATGTCACATTTTAAAGCCTTATTGGCCAAAATTGTTTGAATTCAGTCTAAAAATGCAATCAAAGCCAGGGTTTATATCCAAAAGTATGTGTCAATCGTTTTTGGCGTCTTTGTAAAATTTAGGAAAATGGATCTATCTGGTTTTGAAACTAGACGGCTCATATATATGATGATTAACTTAATTTTTTTTAAATAAAGACACATATCGATGTCTTAGAACGGTGTAATACCTATTAGGCATTAAGTATAATATATATATACATATATACCTATATTGCCTACATATCTGTAATACCTTTATATTTTAACACGATAATAATTTGAAAAACAAGAATTAGTATACACAAATACATATAACTTTTAACACTAAAAGTCTCAATAATATCTAGAAGGACTTTTCAGTCCAATATCTCATATGCACATTTTTTTTTCTAATTCTATTTACTCTTATATAATCGGCATTTTTAAATGATATTGTATGTTAGCATTCCGAACCAAACTATAAAAAAATAGTTTATTTTTTTCTTGCCGATTAAAGCTCAATTTGAATACATGTGTGACTTATAACTCTACTATATGTACTATAATCCATGTTCTCAATATATATTTTTTTACTCTTCTGTCAAGAATTGAATTGATTCTCCTATAAACCTTCTCTTTTTCAAAGTATGCATGTTTAAGTTCCTCAATCTATCTTCATAACCCATGCTCAAAATATTCTTGACAATCTTCCCAGACCTTCACTATACTCTTGCTGACAAAGCAATGTTATTTCTATGATACGGTTGACATATATATTTATACAAGATGATTTACGACCAGCATTGTTCTAAATGATATGGTACGGAATTATACGGTACGCAAGTTAGGCCTTAACAAATCTCTAAACAGTGGCAAAATTATGACATTAAATTTATGTAACACATACAATCTCGATAAAACCTAACACATTAATCAGCCACTTTACACTATAAGCTGTACACATGAATATCCGTTTTATATAATAAAAAAATTAATATCTTTACAATATTATTTATCTGTTTTTGTAACTTTTTTACATGATACATTACCCACTATTCGTGGTTTTTGGAACTAATTTTTTTTTCATGGAATCAAAAATCCCAAATATTTATTAGTTCCTTTTTCTAGTTGGGTGATATTTCGATTGTTATAGGTCGAGGAGCTACAGGTGCATCTAAAAGTGCCAGCTTAATTAGAAAATCCTGTGTTTAACTAATTAAACAATGAATTACAACTACAAAATGCTAATATCATATAATCCTATAACAGAAAAATAATTAAAAATACGATGATGAATAGATTGGTACCTAACATGAATATAATATTACAGAAAAATTTACAGATTATAGCATTTACAGGTAAAAGAGAGAGACAGTGAGTTTACAGGGAATATTACAGATACTAGAATATTATATAAAATATTACAGGTAACAGAAAATTACAGAGTATAAAACCTTAGAATACATTCAAAGAGGCTTACTTTAATCCATGCGGGGTAACTTTACTTCACCTGTTGAAAAAAGTTTCATATTTGAAAAAAAAGGCGGGACATTCAGAGAAATAAGTCAATAATATATTTGTCCTGTGAAAGTTGGCAACCATGCTGTCCAACGGTATGCCTGTTTTTTCCATACTTTCTATTAGGGAAGGTTACAGCTAAAAGTGCTGTTGTGTAGATTTAACACGTGTTTTCTTTCAATGGAAAATTTTGTATATTTTATGTTAACCTCGTGTACCCTAAATAAGGTAAGTGTACCAATTGTGAAATGTAACAATCTATATATATAAATGCGAAATCCCCACTCATTCACTCATCACTAATTCTCCAACTTACCGTATACCTATGAAGATGAAATTTGGCAAATTTGTTACTTATACCTTATATAGGAAAAGTAAGCTATTTTTGTTCAAATCGAACGTATTTAAGGGGTTGTAAAACCCCTTTTTCGATGTTTGTAGCGACGTTAGTTTGGGTATCTACAGATCTAAAAGACCTAGAGTGCTGAAATTTGGAGCACAGATTCATCTTGGGCCGTAGAGATGTACTACGAAAGGATTTTTAAAAATTCGAACTCGAAATGCCAAAATAACGATTTTTTAGAAACCTTCCCATAGGATTAACATGGAGAACATGTAACAATGTAAAATATAAAATTGAAACAATGGAAAATTTTAATATTATGTAATCAGGAGCATTCTGATTGGCTGACGACTAAATATCGCCAAATAAATAAAACCTACGCCAAGTTAATAAAAACAACGCCAAATAAATTAAAATTTCACCGAATGAATAAAAATTTTCGCCAAATGAATCCAATATTGCCAAATGAACTAAAATATGATCATATTTGTAAAAATAACATAAAAATGGCGAAATTAGTGTCAAAAAATTATAAAATATATGTCAAAATGGTGAAAATATGATTGGATAACGGGATATTTCGTACTACAACAACTATGAAAATTAAATTTGGCATGGAGCATGGCATTTTAAGCCAAAATTGCTCACTAAGAAAGGATGTTCATTTTCAGAAATTCAAACTCTAACTGCCAAAAGTAAAAATCCTTGCCACTTATCCACTGACTCATCACTAATTTTCTAACTTTCTGTATACCCAGGAAGATGAATTTTGACAGAGTTGTTACTTATATATTACATAGAAAAATAATCTATCTGGTAGGTAGAAGCCACTCTGTACCGTAATAATTGGTTCATGAATACTTTGGACCCCACGTGGTAGGAAGGTCAGAGGGAGAGTGTATAAATGGTCAATCTGATTGACGCGGCCTACCTTCCTCTACTCCATGTTATGTCATTTATCCACAAAGGCTGATTTTCCATAGAATTATTGGAGTGGAAGTGTATACTGCCTGTCACCAAGGGTGACATTTTCCTTCATGCGGTATAAAGATCAGAGGGTAAAATGGGTTAACAAACGACCTGATCGACGCGACTCACTTTCCTATACCATGGTAGGTCATTTATAGCCCATAACACGATTCCCCTGGGAGTAATGTGAACGAAATAGCCTGCAGTTAAGGGCGACATTCCCTTCACGGTCAGCGGCGGAATGGGTTAATAATCGGCTTGATCGATGCGGCCTACCCTTCTTTATATGAAGGTATGCCTATACGAGTAGTTATGTGGCGGAATCGGAAACTGTTGTTATAGACTCTGCCCCACGTGGTACAAGTGTCAGAGGGGGATTGGGTTTGCGTAAATCTTCTGTAGTAGTGGGTAGGGGATTGATACGATTTTTTTAAAAAAATTGATTTGAAGTTCAATGAAGTAAAAAATATAATTTATTTTTTATTTAAAAAAGTTAAATATTTAAAAATTGCGGGGACAAAATCTAAAAAAAGTGCTGGGGAACTATCCCTCCTCGCATATTGATAAGGTTTACCGTATAAAAGAAAAAATATGAAAATCTTGAATTTGGCAAATGAACCTTTTAAAATTCTTTTTCGTTTTTTTTTTCTTCTTATATTTTCACCAATTTGTGAAACTTAACGAGAAATGTTGACATAGGTGTCTAATAAAACTTTTTCAGATAATTTTTATTAACATTTATAAGAGTTCTTCCCGTTTAAATCTTTGGGATGTTACTAAAGGTTAAAATATGGATGGTGATCAACGGGAGTAATGCATATATATCCACGTTATTGTGTAGACAACTTCATATTAGCAATCTTTCCAGTTCTTGCAGGACCTTGCCAATAAAATTTCGTTTCAAATTAGTACTTTTAATACTGTGGTTTCCCCTCATGGGTGACAAATTAAGAATATTGTTTATTTCGCTATAAATATTGTATCTGTATCAATTTTGTAATTTATTTCCTTCCCGTGCGTAGAACGGGTATTTCAGCTAGTCAATTTATATGTATGCTAATGGTTTTTCTGAACTTTTGCAGAACTTTTGCAGGTCTTCAGGTTACAAAATAATTTTGGTTATAAATAATTTTGCTCACCAACTTAGTTCAAAAAATATATCATGAATAACATACGTAATTTAGTGCTTGGGTTATATTCAAAGGAAGCAAATTTGAAGTATTAGCAATTTTAAATATTTGAGTACCTCCATTTTAACGGAAACCATCGTGTACAACTCATCTGCACGATAAGTTGTTTATATGAGTCAATTTACATTGCAAATGCATTCCGGTATTTTTAGAAACTTAAAATAGACCCGAATTCAAATTGTTTCAATTCAATATCCCAATATGTGCGATTTCTTTTATTTTGAGAACGAATAATGCGCGATTCCCTTGTACCTCTTTTTTTATGTTCCATATTTTTTCTCTCACTATTTTTTTTTATTCCAGGCTTTCGCTTATTTCTCCTTCTTTTCTTAGTCCATTATGCATTCGCACTTATACCAAAGAAAGTATTGATAAAAAGTTTTTGCTGCGTTAGGCAGTTTTTGAGGCTCGAAGACTTCGACTATAGCACGCACGAATATCCGAGTTCTTTTGGGGAATTTGCACATGAATCATCTCAGGCATATTTTGTTTGTTTTGGGGTTCGATTCCAGATCTCGCATTGTGACTATTTTCGTACTTTTCATTTTGTTACAACGGATGTTTCTCGCAGCATATTAACGCTCTAATACGGGAAGATATTTTTAAAATTCATTTCGAATATCAGAAATATTGATATTTTGAGGTAGATATATTCTCTTAAAAAACTTCCAATCAAAATTACTTTGAAACGAAACTTATTGGCTGTTTAGGTGTATCAATTTGACTGTAATAAAATATTTTTTGCAATTAGTGTTATTTATGAATCAAAATGGTCTATATATCCAATATAATCTTTTTGGTTTACCAGATCGATACTTTAGAAAAGGAATGTTCTTGTAAAAAATACAAGGTGGTACATACGTCTCTCACACTTCAAAATGTAATATCAAATTATGTAATTAGTTTATGGGAGTGTGGTTTGGAATAAAATGCTTCTAAAGTTGGAAACTTTTGTGGAAGCAAATGTAAGTTTAGTTTTAAACTTTGACTTCAGATGGTTATGCACCTTAAAAACGTCAAAAGCTCATTAGTTAAAAAATATTTATTTTCTGCAATCCACTATCATATTTTAGTGTTTGATATATGAGATGTTTAATTTGTTTTTGTAACCTACGCAAGTAGCTTTTCTGCTGAGGGTAGTCATTTCTGCCTAACATCAGCAATACTAATTTGAAAACTCTCGTTTGTGCAATTATTAAAAGGGCAGTCATAAAATGAATTATATATATCTGATAGGTGACTTGAAACCTGTTGTTTATATTGACATTTGCATTTTTAGAAGAAGAAGAATACTAGCAAACACAATAATCAATGATTGTGAACATATCGCATTTTTACTACAAGCAATTCTAGAAATAATTTAAAAATTCGAAACCAAAAAGCAATCACGATTTCAAATTATGTGGGTTTGTGTTTAATTTCCTTTCTACAACGTTGTGTACTTTAGTTATACCATTTTACTAGCACAACATTGCAAAAATACTATAAAAAAGAGTATTCAGCATTTTGAACAGTAAACCGAAAATCTCAATTTACTAGAATTCTTAATATCTTTTCATGATTCGGGTATTTTTTTATTAATTAAAAACATGCCCACTCTTTCAATAACATAAACATAAAATTCGATTCCTTCATTTCTGAGTTTGTACAAAATGAGTAATGGGGTTAAATGAGTATTTTGAATTAAATATAAATTACACAATGTGTTAAACTTATTCTTGTTTTTCGTTCTTTTTTTTTAAATACTTTGCTTTACATTCCAAAAAAAAATCTGGGTGATTTGATACAAGTTCAAAATTTGATTTGTTTTAGCATACAAAAAACTTTTTAATAGTTTGATGAACGAAAAGTTATATATATATATATATATAACTTTATAACTAATCTTCTAACGGTTCCAGCAAATGATTTTGTTATCAAAATGCATTGTTCTTGCTAACAGTATGTTAAAAAAAAAATTATATAACTTAATTATATTAACATATAAAAGTGTTAAATATACTGTAGATAATTATTGTCATTTATAAGTTTTGAAATTCATATTTTTGTAGAATAACGTCAATGTAGTATAGATTCCTGAACCCAAATAAACTATACATTATACTAGCATATGTTCTTTTTTGAAGATAATAAATAATAAAAAAGTCGATTTTGTAAAATAGCGGATTACAATTCGCTTTAGAAAGACTTTTACACAAATATTCCCTTACTAATTAAATATACAAAGTTTTTAATAGTTGAGGATTGTTATTAATTATATTATTTGAAGTTACTAATTTTCCTAAAAAATGTGTTTTAATAGTACCTTTTTACACTACAAATTTTATGATTCGAAAAATTACCCATTTTCCCCACCTCTGAATCAGAAATAATCGAAAAAATATATATAAACCTCAGAATTAATCACAATTACAGATTGTGCTCTTATAAACAATGAAAATTTTTATAGATGAATTGTAATTTTACGTATTTTTTGGCGTTTCGATTTATAAAAAAATCCGAGTTTTAATACCCATTTCCCCCCACTTTACCCAATTGGATTATGTATCTGCATTCAATTAACTGCAAATCCCATTTACTCCACAATCTTCCCACTGTTCAATTTGATTAATTTTTTTTGTTAAATAATTTTTCCATTTTTTATATCCTAACTGGATGGTTGTGGTTAAAATCTCGACATGAGTGAATAGTGAACTCGTAATTGGTGTGATGCCAGATACATCGATATGCCATTCTTACATCGATAACCACTAAAAACATATATCGTGTATAAGGAACTGGCACACGTTATCTCTCTTGTGGTTCATATGTCCTCCTCATATAAAGTGCGTGGGATATCAGGTCAGGTGTTGTCCTTAATCTGTGACCATTGTTCAAAATTACGAGGCAGTGTTTCCGAGTCTCTCCAACCTAATAAAACTTTAGTCATTCACCAATAGCTAATTGTGAAAGGTTATATTAACTTTAGTTCAAACTAACAACAATCTTCCTATATTATTCAATTTGGATAATTCTTTATTTGTAATATTTTTTTTTTTCATTTTTGATGGATAAAATAAAAATCGATTATAAAGGACGAATTTATTGTGAATGAACTTTCTAGTTAGGGATAAACAAAGTCCTGATTGTAAATAATAGGAACGATCTGTGGCATAACGATACGCTACAATTTTTGCAATTTCTTTTCTTCTTTTTTATTACATAGTTTAATTTTTTAGAAATCCATAAAAGTTAGCATAAGCGTTAAATTGAAAACATGATTGCATTCCAGAAGTATATTTCGTAAAAAAAATGCAACGCTTTGAATATTTTGCTGCGAGTGAAGTAGGAAGTGTACTTCTTGAATGTTTTTTTAAAGAATAGCAAGAAATTTCAAAATACAATTTAGAAACGGGCAGAAATGAGAAAAAAAACTATTTCTAACTTGAAATGTATTTCTTTTTAGTTTTTTTAATGCATTGGTTGACTTTTTATTTCTTACCAGATCAGAAATCCCCAAAAAGTACAATAAATATATAAAATATTTTATTTGTAAATTTTTGAAGTGCATGATATTGCGCTTAACTTTTAAAATATACATTAATAATAGTATTGTTATTATACATTTTTAATGTTATTAAAGATATTTATCAATATATTTTATCATTTAACAATGTGAAAGTGAATGGTAATTTTAAATAAACGAGAATTAAAAACTATATTATTTACTATAATATTTATGAAATGTAATTGCACTTTAATATTTGATTCATTTTATAGTTATTATCAGTTGAAGTTATTCAAATAATGTCATTCGAATGAAAGAGTTCGTGCATATTTAACTAGATTTTGATTTGTTTGTGCAGCTACAAAATTCCGTTCTTTTTAATAACCATATATTTCTATGATTGAAATTAAACATTGAATGAAAAGGGCTAAAAAAAAACTTTAAAAAAAAGCTCTGCAAGTTTTTGTTAAATACATAAAAATCCTTACAAGGTATTGATACCATATTTATATTTCGTGTTAATAGTTACAGATTTTTTTGGTGACAAATCATGAGTGTCGCAAGAAAGAAATACAAAAATGTAACCATTCAGAATGCGCAAAATACATTTTGTTCAATGATATTTTTAAATTCTTGCCTGAATGTATGCAACAGAAGAAAGAAAACTGTACTGAAGACAAATTGATTTTTATAATAAATGTTATTTATTCCTCTATTTTTTGCCTTATGCTTAATTTTTTTAATTAAAAAAAAATAGAAGATTTTAAAGAATATTTTACCTTCGACCGCGTAAGCTGTATTTCTTTTTTAGCGGATTTAAAATAAATTTTAATTTGTTCGTAATTAGCTTTAATGTTAGCTAAATTATATATTTAGCGTACGCAATATACTTATTTTAATTGTTAAAGTGCAATTTGTACTTCAAGAAACGAAATTAAATACTGGGATGTGCAACAGCCACTTTTTGCGTGCTCCTGTGTTAGTCTGAATAGCGCGAATGCTCCTGGGTGAAACAGTTGTTTAAAAAAATTTTAGCTTACTTATTTGAGTAACTTTAAGTAATTCGAATAACTCAAAATTAAATCTGTCGTATTCACACCTGCATGAGGTGTTTGAAGTGCCATCTCAGATTTTGTCCTCGTTATCTGACCTTCGTTCAAAATTACAAGGTAGTATTCCCGAGTTTTTACTTGTCAGTTGTGTATATCGTCAATCTTAAACAGTCGCAAATATCTAGTTTTGTACCTTTTGTGCCATGTTAATTCAACCAACCATCAAAACAAATATCTCAACATTTAAACTCGGGGTTAAGTTCTCATATGCTAATACGATTTCATACACATAACAGCATTTGTTTAAAATTTATAAATATATTCATATATTAATTCAATATTGTTATATACATATTCCTAATTCAGATATATTGTTTTTTTAATTATATCATAATACTAATAACAGAGTTCTAAAATCCAGATTTTCCTCAGAGTGATACTGAAGTCGTAATAATTTTTAAAACTAATTCTTGTTCAGTTTTTATGTATCTTCCAAAACCTAGCTTCGCCACTAAATTTTACATAATTAATTTCCCTAAGCATACTACTGATCTGCCACTGTAAAAGTAAAATGATTAATTTATTCAAAAATGGGACGCATAACATAAGGAAGATATTAAAATATCAAGTCTCTCGTAGCATGAAATTTAAATATAATTTTTTGCCTTACACACATAAAATGATGTACATGAGATGGCTGCTTATCGTAAAATGAAAAGTCATTCCTTGAGTTCTGCGGCTTTATGGCGAAGGGATTTTATGTTTCTAAGCCACGTGTTTTTTCCATAAAAATTTATCTAAGGACGCTTCGTTGGCCCTTCGTTTGGGTTGTAGACATAAGTTGAAAGGAACGAGATTCAAGGCCGACCCTGGTGAATTTTATGTCTTTATATCGATATATAACCTTCAATATAAAATATGGACACTCAATGTGTAAACTATTATCATTTTTAAATATTTCCCCCTTACAATAGATTCTAGTTTATATATATTTGTATATTATTTTATCTATTGTGAGGTAAATCAGAAATTGATTTTTTTTAAGTAAAATAAAATTGTATATCAAAAAGAATGATTTGCTTGTATGTTATATTGCTTATTTCTAGCAAATAAATGCCTGTGTTGTTCTTTTTCTTAAATAACATTTTAAACTTTTTATATTAATTTTAATATGCATATAATCCCTTAAGTATTACTAATTTAATTTCTTAATATTGCAATAAGTGACTTGGTTACAAATCATAATGAGCTTTAACTGAACCATTTAGGGTCAATATCATTATTGAAATATCATTATTTCTATATACATGATGTCTTATTTAATTGAAAAATCGTTCAAGTAAATTTACTCATTATTCAATCATGCAAATTTGATTCCCATTAATAAATTGACTGGAATTATTTTATTTACAAATTATACATAATTTCAAACATTTATCTTTGATTACGAAGACTTATTATACATAAAAAATGCCAAGATTCCTCCATGAGCAGTTTAAAACTACACAATAAATATTCCATAGAAAAGACATTTACAAAAATTAAAACAACTTAATCGAAATAATTACGGTAGATAATTACTGCGAGCAATTTCATTACAAATAGCATAATTACTATGCTATTTATATTAAATACAATAAATATGCAGTCTTTCATCTAAATAAGTTAAGTTTCCTTAAAGTTGTTACCATCCAAATCGACTTCTTTAATGTAATTATAGCTTAAGATACAGTGTATAATTTAATTTTGGATTATTTAGAAACGAAACATTAATTAAGATTTAACAAGTATATGATTACTACAGGGATTTGCTTTGATTATAATAATATCACTTAATTATAAAATAAAATTGATTCAGGAAACATGTTTTTTTAAATTTTACTTTTATTTATTAATAAACTTTCATTACAGTTTATATCGATCAAAATGAAAAAAAATTAACCTCATTAGTCGGGCTTGGTTCAGGGGATCAAGTTTACTATCATCTATATCGGAAAGTAATTAGCACGGAATATCCAATTTTTGATCTCTATCCAAATTTATTTTTAGTCCACACTTTTTTTCACACTTTTTAAAATCAATGTTCACGCATATACACTGTTATTTTAAGGAATACGTTTCATTTTTCAGTATTTATTTGCATTTTCAGTATTTGAATCTATTGCTATTTCTATTGCTATGTTACGAAACAAATTACTAAATTTAGTGAAATGTTCTCGTAAATATAAGGTTTCATAAATTAACGTATTTTTTATGAAAATTAAATTTTTTAGTATATTAGTAATAATAAATATATATTTTATATCGATTTAATATATTTGTATTTTTAAAAAACTAAAAATAAAGGTAAGTTTTTAGTTGGTGCAATAATGCATATATATTATGGTTTATTTGCTTAATTCTCCACAAAAAATCTAACTCAATGACTATGAAAACAATTTTGTTTTTGCATACTGTACTAAAATATACCATATACATACATATATATGTGTGTGTGTGTGTGTGTGTGTGTGTGTGTGTGTGTGTGTGTGTGTGTGTGTGTGTGTGTGTGTGTGTGTGTGTGTGTGTGTGTGTGTGTGTGTGTGTGTGTGTGTGTGTGTGTGTGTGTGTGTGTGTGTGTGTGTGTGTGTGTGTGTGTGTGTGTGTGTGTGTGTGTGTGTGTGTGTGTGTGTGTGTGTGTGTGTGTGTGTGTGTGTGTGTGTGTGTGTGTGTGTGTGTGTGTGTGTGTGTGTGTGTGTGTGTGTGTGTGTGTGTGTGTGTGTGTGTGTGTGTGTGTGTGTGTGTGTGTGTGTGTGTGTGTGTGTGTGTGTGTGTGTGTGTGTGTGTGTGTGTGTGTGTGTGTGTGTGTGTGTGTGTGTGTGTGTGTGTGTGTGTGTGTGTGTGTGTGTGTGTGTGTGTGTGTGTGTGTGTGTGTGTGTGTGTGTGTGTGTGTGTGTGTGTGTGTGTGTGTGTGTGTGTGTGTGTGTGTGTGTGTGTGTGTGTGTGTGTGTGTGTGTGTGTGTGTGTGTGTGTGTGTGTGTGTGTGTGTGTGTGTGTGTGTGTGTGTGTGTGTGTGTGTGTGTGTGTGTGTGTGTGTGTGTGTGTGTGTGTGTGTGTGTGTGTGTGTGTGTGTGTGTGTGTGTGTGTGTGTGTGTGTGTGTGTGTGTGTGTGTGTGTGTGTGTGTGTGTGTGTGTGTGTGTGTGTGTGTGTGTGTGTGTGTGTGTGTGTGTGTGTGTGTGTGTGTGTGTGTGTGTGTGTGTGTGTGTGTGTGTGTGTGTGTGTGTGTGTGTGTGTGTGTGTGTGTGTGTGTGTGTGTGTGTGTGTGTGTGTGTGTGTGTGTGTGTGTGTGTGTGTGTGTGTGTGTGTGTGTGTGTGTGTGTGTGTGTGTGTGTGTGTGTGTGTGTGTGTGTGTGTGTGTGTGTGTGTGTGTGTGTGTGTGTGTGTGTGTGTGTGTGTGTGTGTGTGTGTGTGTGTGTGTGTGTGTGTGTGTGTGTGTGTGTGTGTGTGTGTGTGTGTGTGTGTGTGTGTGTGTGTGTGTGTGTGTGTGTGTGTGTGTGTGTGTGTGTGTGTGTGTGTGTGTGTGTGTGTGTGTGTGTGTGTGTGTGTGTGTGTGTGTGTGTGTGTGTGTGTGTGTGTGTGTGTGTGTGTGTGTGTGTGTGTGTGTGTGTGTGTGTGTGTGTGTGTGTGTGTGTGTGTGTGTGTGTGTGTGTGTGTGTGTGTGTGTGTGTGTGTGTGTGTGTGTGTGTGTGTGTGTGTGTGTGTGTGTGTGTGTGTGTGTGTGTGTGTGTGTGTGTGTGTGTGTGTGTGTGTGTGTGTGTGTGTGTGTGTGTGTGTGTGTGTGTGTGTGTGTGTGTGTGTGTGTGTGTGTGTGTGTGTGTGTGTGTGTGTGTGTGTGTGTGTGTGTGTGTGTGTGTGTGTGTGTGTGTGTGTGTGTGTGTGTGTGTGTGTGTGTGTGTGTGTGTGTGTGTGTGTGTGTGTGTGTGTGTGTGTGTGTGTGTGTGTGTGTGTGTGTGTGTGTGTGTGTGTGTGTGTGTGTGTGTGTGTGTGTGTGTGTGTGTGTGTGTGTGTGTGTGTGTGTGTGTGTGTGTGTGTGTGTGTGTGTGTGTGTGTGTGTGTGTGTGTGTGTGTGTGTGTGTGTGTGTGTGTGTGTGTGTGTGTGTGTGTGTGTGTGTGTGTGTGTGTGTGTGTGTGTGTGTGTGTGTGTGTGTGTGTGTGTGTGTGTGTGTGTGTGTGTGTGTGTGTGTGTGTGTGTGTGTGTGTGTGTGTGTGTGTGTGTGTGTGTGTGTGTGTGTGTGTGTGTGTGTGTGTGTGTGTGTGTGTGTGTGTGTGTGTGTGTGTGTGTGTGTGTGTGTGTGTGTGTGTGTGTGTGTGTGTGTGTGTGTGTGTGTGTGTGTGTGTGTGTGTGTGTGTGTGTGTGTGTGTGTGTGTGTGTGTGTGTGTGTGTGTGTGTGTGTGTGTGTGTGTGTGTGTGTGTGTGTGTGTGTGTGTGTGTGTGTGTGTGTGTGTGTGTGTGTGTGTGTGTGTGTGTGTGTGTGTGTGTGTGTGTGTGTGTGTGTGTGTGTGTGTGTGTGTGTGTGTGTGTGTGTGTGTGTGTGTGTGTGTGTGTGTGTGTGTGTGTGTGTGTGTGTGTGTGTGTGTGTGTGTGTGTGTGTGTGTGTGTGTGTGTGTGTGTGTGTGTGTGTGTGTGTGTGTGTGTGTGTGTGTGTGTGTGTGTGTGTGTGTGTGTGTGTGTGTGTGTGTGTGTGTGTGTGTGTGTGTGTGTGTGTGTGTGTGTGTGTGTGTGTGTGTGTGTGTGTGTGTGTGTGTGTGTGTGTGTGTGTGTGTGTGTGTGTGTGTGTGTGTGTGTGTGTGTGTGTGTGTGTGTGTGTGTGTGTGTGTGTGTGTGTGTGTGTGTGTGTGTGTGTGTGTGTGTGTGTGTGTGTGTGTGTGTGTGTGTGTGTGTGTGTGTGTGTGTGTGTGTGTGTGTGTGTGTGTGTGTGTGTGTGTGTGTGTGTGTGTGTGTGTGTGTGTGTGTGTGTGTGTGTGTGTGTGTGTGTGTGTGTGTGTGTGTGTGTGTGTGTGTGTGTGTGTGTGTGTGTGTGTGTGTGTGTGTGTGTGTGTGTGTGTGTGTGTGTGTGTGTGTGTGTGTGTGTGTGTGTGTGTGTGTGTGTGTGTGTGTGTGTGTGTGTGTGTGTGTGTGTGTGTGTGTGTGTGTGTGTGTGTGTGTGTGTGTGTGTGTGTGTGTGTGTGTGTGTGTGTGTGTGTGTGTGTGTGTGTGTGTGTGTGTGTGTGTGTGTGTGTGTGTGTGTGTGTGTGTGTGTGTGTGTGTGTGTGTGTGTGTGTGTGTGTGTGTGTGTGTGTGTGTGTGTGTGTGTGTGTGTGTGTGTGTGTGTGTGTGTGTGTGTGTGTGTGTGTGTGTGTGTGTGTGTGTGTGTGTGTGTGTGTGTGTGTGTGTGTGTGTGTGTGTGTGTGTGTGTGTGTGTGTGTGTGTGTGTGTGTGTGTGTGTGTGTGTGTGTGTGTGTGTGTGTGTGTGTGTGTGTGTGTGTGTGTGTGTGTGTGTGTGTGTGTGTGTGTGTGTGTGTGTGTGTGTGTGTGTGTGTGTGTGTGTGTGTGTGTGTGTGTGTGTGTGTGTGTGTGTGTGTGTGTGTGTGTGTGTGTGTGTGTGTGTGTGTGTGTGTGTGTGTGTGTGTGTGTGTGTGTGTGTGTGTGTGTGTGTGTGTGTGTGTGTGTGTGTGTGTGTGTGTGTGTGTGTGTGTGTGTGTGTGTGTGTGTGTGTGTGTGTGTGTGTGTGTGTGTGTGTGTGTGTGTGTGTGTGTGTGTGTGTGTGTGTGTGTGTGTGTGTGTGTGTGTGTGTGTGTGTGTGTGTGTGTGTGTGTGTGTGTGTGTGTGTGTGTGTGTGTGTGTGTGTGTGTGTGTGTGTGTGTGTGTGTGTGTGTGTGTGTGTGTGTGTGTGTGTGTGTGTGTGTGTGTGTGTGTGTGTGTGTGTGTGTGTGTGTGTGTGTGTGTGTGTGTGTGTGTGTGTGTGTGTGTGTGTGTGTGTGTGTGTGTGTGTGTGTGTGTGTGTGTAGCCAGCATATATTATGTGTCTCCGTATAGCGACTGCAACACCCTCTTTTGGTTTGTGAGTGAAATCGTCAGTCGTGAGCCAGATTTCATCAAGTACGGATTGATGTTGTCTTGTATCCAATTTTATGTTTGTGCTGTGTGTAATTCATAATTTTAATTAAATTTGTTACACTAACACACAAATGGCCATTCTTTGTCTTAATCATCAAAGAACCCCATCGTTAGCGCTAACCCCATGCTACACAATGGCGCCCAACGCGGGGTGCCATTGTGAAGCGCTTCTACCATAATATTATACACATAATATATGATGGCTACATATATATATTTCACCGATAATTGGCTCTTTAACTGCAACCGAAATTATCACTGTCGCTACATCGGCAAGCCAAAGAATCCCCTTCAAGAAAGACGACGACGAACATGGGCCTCCGTGGCACATTGGATAAAGGCGTTCAGCTATGAATCAGAAGATTCCTGGTTCGAGCCCGATAGGTGGACAAAGAAAAGTAGAAAAGTTCTGATTTAGGGTTTCTAGCTTTGCTAGAAATATCCTACTTCAAAAATACTAAGAAAACTCGAATTTTGAGTTTTATGCAACGTTATGAGTTTTGGTGCAACTTTCACTACTAAATGGTATCCGCAGTAGCACCGTAAAATGGTGAAACTAAGCACCAAATGTTGGTTGCAGCTAAATGGGTACCAAATTTTGGTACAAGGTCGTAATAATTTTTAACAGTGTATTGTGGCAGCGAATGTATTAATATTCCTCACAATTGATTTTTTTAAAACATTTGACAAATATCATAAGCCACTAAATGTATGTTTGGTATACTGCGATTAATATTCAACTTCACACATAACTGTTATTTTTATAATAATACATAAACGTAAAAATACCTCTTTAAAAATAACAGTGGATCGGGATGTAACTGTTCCATAAAAGGAACGTATATATCAAACATGTTCCTGGAGTGTAAAGGGTTTCCATAGAGATATTCAACTTTGAGAACTTCATTCTCGATTTCGACTTCCATCGACTTGGCGCATTTTAACTCTGATTCTTGCATTCCATTACCCCTTGATACTGTACCAACTATTATTAAAAAGAGTCGAATCATCAATGGCGATAAACAGTTAAAATCCAGGGTTATAAAAATAGCATTCTTTAGATCGGCGAAAATTTCCATTGAAGTGGCGCCAAAAGAAGAAATTCTCAAGTAGAGAAAAATTTCCACAGTGGCATGAATAAGCCCAGAAAGACTCGCAGCAATAGATTAATAATCTCAAACAATGCCCTTGATTGGAGATAATAGACAAGGGACGATTTTCTTAATGCTATCTCATTACTTGATATTTCTTCATTTAGGGACAAAGGCGGGACTGAGAAATGAGTATGGAGAGAGTTTCCGGATTTTTATTAAGGTAACGAAATTCTAGGACGCTCAAAAGACCCATTGCAACTCGATAGTACAACGAAAAAACCCTATTGATTGGATATAATAACTCATAAGAAATTTAAAATTAGTTTCCGGTTAATGTGTTACTGTCAGAAGCAGTTAGGATTAAAATATGGTGTTATAATGAGTTACTTTTTTGAAAAAGGGTTGCCCCATGCAGGGCTTTTGTTATGTTGGGTTCCTTAAAAAGCCTTAATGGGCTGTGTATTTGGGAGATTTTGACGCAAATAAATTCTTCGGGTTTCTAATTATATTGAAATTGCTATTTGATATCATTTGTGAGGTAAATGTAATTGGGAGGACCATTCCACGATATTTGTTCCCTCCGCAACTTTTTGTTATTATTTTATAATATGTTAATTAATTTTAAATAAACCCATTTTTCTTTAAAACTAACTAAATTGAAAACTGACTAACCCCACTAAAATTGGGTTTATTTTACGTTAATATTAACATATTTTAAAATTATAACAAAAAGTTGTGAAGGGGATCGGGAATTAATTTTATTTTCTATATTTTGATTACTAATTGCATTGGATAATTGGTGTTCTGAATATAAAAACGGATCATTAAAGTACATTATTTAATAAGGGTTTGAATATTATATTATTAGCTCATTAGATAATAATTATTGAAAATTTGATTGCATATAAATATTTTTTTTTGAAACTGTTGACTAGTAGTTCGGTGGCTTATTGAGTTAATTAAACTACTAGTTGAAAAATTAAATTACTAGTTGGCTATTAATACGCATATAATTAGTAGTTTTATCAATAACTAGTTGGGTGACTTACTGGGTTAATTAAGCTACTAGTATGATAATTTAAAATGTTGTTATACATATTCCAGCTAACTTAAAAGCTTATAAACATTATTGTTATTATAATTATTTTAACATTTTTTATAAGTTTTTAAGTAGCCATTTCTGAGCTACAGGGTGTTTAAAATGATTTTTTAGTGATTTCGTGCAATCTTTCATAAATACTTCCATTCCATCTATAATAATAAAATAAAGAGTCTGTGTGTATCGCAAAACACCTACTACCTTTGCATATAAAAAGCTGAAAACTTCAAAATGTGACCTGAGGTCTGCATTTGTAAAATTCCGTTTAGTTTTTTTTAAAAATAATATTAGCAGTTTTAGAAATCTTAAAAAAAATCAAGAAGTTGAATGTGTCTTCGTAACTTAGTCGATAACGCGCTGAGCTTTGGAAAAATAGGTCGCGGGTTCGAATTCAGACGGGTCCCTTCTTTAATGTATTAACGAGATCCCCAGCAACGTAGGACCAAACAGCTAGTACTACATAATGTCTGTAGTCAATTGTTTTGTTCAGTCACTAACATAACTGCCACACCAGTCTATACTAATTTGCTTTCAGATTAATAAAAAATAACCACTCACTAGAATGTTTATTTTATACTCTTTCAACAATTCATCTTATAGGAAAAAACACCACAAAGAAATGCATTTAAATAACCAATATAGCTAATGGACGTGGAACAGCTTTGGAAGGAGAAAATACGTATTTTATTTGTTTCTAACCGCTTTATGAGACTTCAACCGCTCCCCCATTGTTAACTTTTACTCTGAATATTCAGGACTCAACAACAATGCCACCTGACAAACGCAGGTTGTGATTCTGGGGAAGTTAGGAAGTGGGTGTTTTCGAATTCCATTGTTGCGAAGTACAATAAAGTCAGTGCTTTGAAATGTAGCCACTGTAGCTGGCAATTAAAAACACCTTTACTGTGCCAATTAGATCCAAACTAACTACCCGGGAGAGTGCTAGTTAGTATGTTGCGCGAGTCCTGAGTTAATTGCTAGGTAATTTTTGTCTTCGCACATTTTTCTGTCAGATGCTTTTTTTATCTCATTAAAAGGTGTAAACGGAGAAATGCGCTTAACTTCGGCCAAGAATTTTAAAAGCTATAAATCTGTTGGGTAACTTGTACTATGGATTATTTTTGGAAGTATCACTTATTAGAATAATTAAAAATGACAGATGTCCAAAACATATACCGAAGCTGGTATGTTTGCACAATGTGTTTTAACTCCGTTCTATACATGGACTTGTTCGAGTAGTACATAGTTGTATCATAAAAATTAATTTGTTGAAAATATTTTATTAAATTAGATAGTTTGTATTGTTTATTGTATTACATAATATGTTTAAATAAAATATCACAAAGTGTATTTAACCAATAAGCACACACAAACGGAGTATCGCACTAAGTGATCGCTTTTTTTCCAAGCAATGCACTCAATTTAAACTCATTAAAATAGTAATTTTAAAGTTATATTTTTAAATGCATCTCTTAAGATGTAATGTAAAATTATTATTTTTAAAAATAAATGTTTTTTTTTAAATAAGAAATATTGGAAAAATATAAACTCGTATTGCAAACAGTTTACATTACGAATAAAAATTATAGGAGGGTTGCCGTTACATGTAAATAACTATTAAATATATAGTTTAACTTGTACGAATACGTATATACGAAACAAATAATGCAAAAATTTATATTTTTATCAGTGATTTTGATAAAAATTTAGAATTTAAAAATTTTTGTTCAACTGATAATAATGTTTTTATATAAACTGTGCGCGGTTTGATATTTTCGTGAAAATGAAAATCCATTTTTAACCGTTGCATCAATCTAAATATATCGCTACTCAAAGCACGCAGCTCACCATTTTGTGTCCATAAATGGCTCTTGAATATACACCGCACCTTCATTATTATTATTACTCTTACTAAGTCGCGGGTACTAAATTACTTTTCACCAGCAAAATCCTCGCCAATAACTGACCATCGAAGTCATCATACCTAAATCAATATATGTATCGCGAAAAGGACTGCCAACTACGAAGTTACAAATTCGCCAAACTAAATGAAAAAATCGCCAACTATTTGAAAACGGCCTAAGTGATGTACAATATAATGATTGCACATAAAATTACAATTAAATATTTATTTCATTAAAAATGCATAATAAAAAAATTGCTCCAAAAAGCACTAATTTAAAATAGACATTAAAATATCTGAAACTGTTGCAAATTAAATTTTAATTATATAATAATTATGTGTATAAAACTTATAGTATATACTATATATAACTAAAAATATAATATTTTTTAGTATGTACTTAGTAATTTTCAAAATATATAATATATATATTATTTTAATATGTAATAATTTTCCAAATATGTAATACTTTTTAATTATGTAATAATTTTTCAAATATATAATACTTTTTAAATATGTAATAATTTTTCAAATATGTAATACTTATTAATTTGTAATTTTTTATATATAATATTTTTTAAATATACAGTTGTCTTAAAATACATGATATTGTTAAAAATTATTAACACATTCTAATTTTCAATTTTTAAATTTATGATTTAAAACACATTAAACACTAAAAAGCAACATATAACGTTTATCAGTGTTTAATACTTTCATTACTTTCCATTTCGTGCAGACTAATAAAATTTAATAAAATATCGTTTAAAAGAGGCGGGTATTTTTTCCAAAGGATCACAATCCATGATTGCATTTATTTGTTCGCGGTTTAAGTGAATATTAAAACAAAATTTATAGTCATAATTACTTAAAACACTTTTAAATAATTTTTATAATTTATTTAGGAATTAAATCTTAAAATAGTTCTAAACAGGAAAAAAGGTTTTTTATACACATGTTGTATTTTCGCAAAAATGGTTGAATTGATTATGTTTTTTTATTATTAAAAAATAATTTAATACTATTTAAATTACTATTTAAAGGATTAAATTACTATATAAAGGATTAGTATTTACTAAGAAAGTACCGTCAATGGGACAATTATTTAACAGTGGGACAACTTTGACAGCCACCCTGCCAAGTTTCTGAACAGACCAACATAGGGTTGAATGATTGGTTAGTTCGGGAACTTAGCGGAACGCTTTGCAGGGCGTTTAACAAAATTGCCCCACAATGGCATCGTCGGCCCGATTGACGGTATCAAGATAAGTAACAAAATTTACATTTTATATTGAAACATTACAGTTGGTTACAGCAAAACTCTTTCAAATCATTTAAAGTCGTTTTTTTATTAAAAACTAACAAAATAAAATAAGCTGTATTACTGAACAGTATAAAATAATGAAACATATTTAGAGGAAACTGGTGAAAATATAAATAAATATGTGTATGCTTTAATATTTCAATCAGGATAGATGATAACTTGTTCTACAAGGAAGTTGTCAAGGATAATTATATATTATATTTCTCATTTTGGAACTATGATCTTGACTATACTGCCGTTATAAGTTAAATGGCCCTTACTCCAATATTTAGCCTTTTCGATTTGTCCTTAAAAATACACCTTTTTATGACATTAAAATTCCATAAATCAAATATAATGTTGAGTTATACTGAAATTTATATTGGCTCTAAGTTCAGTTGGAGACTGTTTTATATGACAAGTAAATACTAAAAAAGCCATACTACATGAGTAGTTGTACATAAGAAAACATGGTAAACTTTTATGGTATAAGAAATTATAACTTTTATCAAATTAAATTTTTGTACCTGCTAACAACTACTTTTAGGTCCCTTCTACACGGGTGAGATAGACGCGTGTGAGCTTTTTCAGATGGCTCTGTGATACGAGAATGCAAAGCACGTGGTTTGTTATTTTAGAATCACAGAGTCATCTGAGAAATCTCGCACGCGTGTATCTCATCCGTAGAAGGGGTCGTAGGTATTAAAATAATTTAAAAAGTTTGATACAGATAATATATTTGTTTTTTCTTGTTTCCTGTAAAACTTTGCTTTTCGGAGTTAAGGTTTTCTTTCTTATGACAGCAGTATATTGTCCTCATTATTTAAAGGGTTCTAACTTCATTTTTTTAAAATTTAGTTTTGTAACTGCTCCGATTTGTCCTTAAAAATAAACTTTTTATTACATTATAAAGCCCTAAGTCAAATATAAAGAATTTTTATTGTCATGAAAAGATGTATTTATTAAGGGTAAATTGTAGAAGCTACAAAAAGGAATGAACAAAATAGGGCCTTTTAAATTATGAAGGCAATACATTATTATAAAAAATTTGATTTCTACTTAAATTAGAAAAAAATGTACTTCTCACAACCTTACAAAACATCCCCAAATTTTCGATTCCTCGCCAAATCTGCAAACCTCTCCCCGATAACGCAGATCGCTACCTCATAACACGTTGAAACAATTTTTATACTTTTCCTGTGTGTTCTTCCACCCCTTTAATAACTCCATTCGCCACGGTCGCAGTTAGAAAGTTGCCTGTCGATCATTCCTTGATGAATATTCTGGCATGCCGTAAACCCATTACCACAGCTGATAGCGTCGCATTCCTAAAGTAGGGGAATTTGCCTGAACGCGACTCTATACGGTCATTACTGTCCCTCTAGACCCAATCTCTTGATTATTGATCTAGAACATTTTTTTTCGCAACAACATTTAATTTTTTTTTTAAAGTTTGTTTTTAGTTTTATGGGACATGTTCTGTGTGTCATTCGTTTTATGGTCACTTTTCCGTTTCTGAATGTCGGAATATTTTGTGTCTTTTAATGGTTGACGCCTTTTTGGTGGGTTTTTATCTTGGTTTCTAGTTATTTAGGGAATGGTAGAAAGTTTATTTGTTTTTCGTTATGTATCGTATACATGGATCAGATCGGATGGATATGTATTCGTCTGTTACAATGTATTTTTGTATAGTTCATACATGACGAATATTCTTTTTCAATGTTTATAATAAATCAATGTTGATAAATTACAATTTTAACTACTATAATTAAAATTATAACACGTTTTCTATATTAAAAGACGTTAGACTTGTAAGGCTTTCAAATATCATAACAGTGAACGAAGGCTCTAATTTTAAGGTTTAATGTATTTTAAAGGGGTAGGGAACATATAATCATAAAAACATATTCAAAACTCTTTTATTACTTTAAAAATAGTTGATTTTATTTTGAATCTAACGGCTCAAAACTTATATTTCTATGTTAAGTATAACTATAATTATTTTTTGCGAATCAATATTAAGCTTTAATACAAGATTGCCTGAATACGTAATTTTGAATTTATTTTTATAGTGATGACTTTTTTCAAGTCTGATCAAGTTTATGTTGATATAAGTTCAGATATATTTGAAGAATATATCTGAAAATATTAAATATTCCACCGTTTTAGCGAAAAAGTATCTTGTGAATAAGGTTTCTTCGAAAATTCAAAGTTTATCATCAGTTTCGCAGATGAACAGCGGATTACCTGCGATTGTGAATATAGGTGTTATCGACATTTCTTGTCAAGCAAATAAAACTTCAGAATGTCCTTCACACTGATTTGTATAATAGCAAAACAAGTTGTTTTGTTGCGGAGATATAGTTCTTCAAATTTGGAGTATTTTTTGTAATCACGCTTATAATAATTTTCTAACAATATAATTTAATGTTGTAGTTTATATCGGAATGCCTGACTGCAAATAACCACAATATACTATTTATGTAACCGAATAATCCGTTTATTTTTCCCTCAAACAATATGAATATTAATATACAAAAAAATGTATTTGAGTAATATATTTTAGTGCCACATATTCAATTTTTACTTCTTTTCAATAAAAAAGAAGAAACGTAGAGTCAGAAAATTGATGTAATATATTTATAGTGACTGAAAATCGTTAGAGATTCAAAATTTGAAATCAAACATAAAAAAAATTACCCAACATAAAATAAGTAATAGTATTTCACTGTTAGGAATTTTTGAGGGGTGTTCATAATAAAAGAAAATATGGAGTGTTATTTTGATTTATGACTGGCATAAAATTCAAATTGATTCCATTTCGGATACACAAAAGAAAAACATTTTCGAGTTGTAGATCATATTCGGGGAATAATAGAGGACTATAAACGAAAAGTTTAAAAGGGGGTCGTTGGGCCGAACGAAATTCCTTTGCCCAAATAGCTGAACCTATAAAGTGAATGAAAATTGTTTACAATCTGGTTTATGAAGGTTTTTTTTTTATTTTTCGAAGAAAAAAAAATGAGTGGAAATATCACGGGGTTGTTAAATGTAATAAGAATTTTTTCTTTGACGGTCGACTATCAGCTTTGAAATTCTTTTTAAACTAAAAGCTAATGTCTTAAAATTCCTATTGGTATTATAGTATTTCTTATAAAATTTCCGTAGTTCCAACAATTTCGGTATTCTCGATATACTCTTATATAAAGCTGTACAGGTGTATAGCATTTGTCATATTTAATTTAAGTATGGTTGCTAAGTTTTTAACGTCTATATTAAAGAGTAATGTAAGTAAAACTTCAGATGGAATATGGAAATTTTTATGTTCTAGAGACAAATCAGTTTTCACACTATTATTTTATAATGACTGTAGATAAGTTTCATATTTTAGGATATTTAAACAAAAGCAGTTTTTACGTTAGATCATTTAATTAAGTCATTAAAATGATACTATATCCACTGCAAATAATATTAAAAAATTTCATATTTTCAATAAAACTAAATATTTTTATAACACGTTTTTATATCTATGCTCACACATCATTCACATCCAGCTAAAAATGTAACTATATTCAATTTTACATTTTTACTTTTAAAGCTTTTTGACAAGTCATTCTAGAAAAAAAATTACTGCATATACAAACTACTCTATCGTTAGTAGAAAACTATTGAATAAAAAATGCGGCATACATCATTTTTCAAAGTGGTTTAAATAAGTTTTCATATCAAACAATTGTTTGAGTAAAAAAACTATATATCGTTATATAAGAGAAAATCGATTAAGACTTAAATGACTTAACAAATATTCCTCTGCGTAAATCTTTTAAATCCTGGGTTGAATATATTATTTTAATTCTGCGGATGTTGAAATTTCTTTTTAAAAGGACATAAGTTTCATATTATTAAAGTAGAATATTTTATATTATAGAGTTATTAGATAAGTATTTATTAAATGACTTAACATAACATAAAAGTGTCGTTCCTTTTGACGTTAAATGGAGAAGGCATTGGACATGTTGCTCATTGCTCCAGCCAGTGGGTTTCATTTAAATGTTTTTTTAAACGCCTGTTAAATTAATAAATTACTTATTGGGATTATATTGTACTAGTTGATTGGCCCCGCGTTGCTGAGAAACCCGTTAAGGAATATACATTAAACAAATAGGGACTCGAACTCAAAACTTATTCTTTTTAAAGTCCCGCACGCTACCGAATACGCTACAAAGTCGCTTTCTAACTTTTTTGAATGTTTCTTAATACAATAAATCACCAACAATGTCAGGAGATTTAATATAAATACGAGGTACAATGTAATTATTCATATGATACAATTTCAATTACTGAAATAATCACTCTATTTATCTATTTATTACTGAAAACCAATTATTGATTTCGTATATTTTATAAGTAAAAGGTATTTCTGTAAAAGTAATTAAATACATACTATATTTATGAAAACTATAACTTTTGAATATTTTTTTAATAAATAATTATTTGTCGTATTGTGTTTTAAAAATTTACTTAAAGGAATTTAATCTTAATGAAAATAGGTTTAATAAGTCTTGTGTTTTGAAACTTTTACACTTTGATGGGGCAGAAACAAATATTAAAAACAACACTTACCAAATTCAAATATCAAGAAAGCAAACCCAGCCAAATAATACTATCCACACAAAACCAACGCAAATGCTGCTAATTAGAATCCTTTAACTATTCCCCATCCCAATCTAAAAATAGATCCATTTGTCCTTCATTGCTCGTTCGTGACATAACCAGTCCGTCCTAAATAATCACAATCGAAATAAAAATTACCCCTCTACAATCTCAAATAACGAGTTTCACAAACTTAAACAAATATTTGTCCACTCCAAAATAACTGCAATACTCTTCCCCCAGCCCTACGAGACACGCGACACAAAGAAACCATTTCTGCAACTGCTGCCCCCCCCCCCATCCCGTTTCATTATAAGGAACATCGACGATGTAATTAAGCGGGGCCCTTTAAGCAAATGCGAGCTTAGCAGATTCAAATCCAAACCGCCTTTTATCGATCTCGAGCGTTTCTTCCAGTCCCATTTCGGACTGGTGAGGGAAACATGAGTCAACTTCTAATGGTATTCAATTAAATAGCGAAGAGATTTGTAATTACAACAAGAACATGGTCTTAACAGATGTTGGTAGTGATCCCATGAGGGCTTACGAATCGGTTCACGGTTTGTCCTAGAGTTATCCATCAAAGTGAGGGACTCTAATCATTGTGGAGCATGCACGTGCACAGGTAGGGGTGTGGCCCTGGTGTTGAAATAGGGGTGGGAGTTTGGGTTCAAAATGCTGCTCAGGGCTTTGATACGGAGACAATCGTAGGTTCTTGGTAGTTAAGAGTTCATGCATAAGCAGAAATCATCTAACCTTTTATAAGTTTTTTTAATAATCAAACAACATAAAAGTTATGTAGGAAGTGTCGAGATCGTGTTAAGCGGTGTAATATTAATCTTAAGCATTTTTCACTTTTTGGGATTTCGGACAAACCTCTGAACGCTTTCCACATTGTGTCTAGTGTTGGTCCCTTTATATACATTCCTAAACCAAGAAGTTCCGGTTTCAATTTAAAATGTATAGGAAAACAGTGCCATGTGATGACATAAGCTCCAATATTAACAAAAAAGTTTCCTTGCACAGATTGCAGAAAACTGCACAAATTTAAGTTATAAAAATTAAAATTCAGCTACTCTCTGAAGCTGATATTCTGAATCCGCTTTCTTCTGTAACAATCACTCCCAAAACTTGAACGAAACTAGAACTACTTTTATCATATGTGCAAATGGCACGACACCCCTCTCGTGTAGGCATAATATGTTGTATATTAAACATTGTGAATTGAAATTTAGTGACTGCCTTAGTGAAGTCCTTGAGCCATTGTTCCCTTATACCTAAGCATAGATATAAATAAGTATACAAAACACCTCCAATTTATCAAAGCAATTAGTAGCTTGTCAAGACGCTTCCTGCATCTTCTATGGGCGTGACTGCCTATTCATAGTGTGTCACGCCCATAGAGTCGGCCCCTCATCGCGGGTGTCAAAAACTTCGAAAGAATAAATAGATGTCACGTGACGAAAGAGCCCTTTCGGAATTTCTTTTGTTTCGGGGTAATTGTTTTCCTGGTCACGTGATGGTTTCCTGGTTTGGACGGTCTTGGCCACAGATTTATCGCCTAAGGATCTTTTTTCACTCGCATCGACGTTACAGCTTTGAATTTAGAAACTTTCGAAAGTAGAAGTAACTTTGTAGCATTCAAATAGAAGAGGGACAGATTTAGATCAAGAGAAAATTTAGTCGTATATTTTTTCACAATCAGTTTGGTGAATGGCATTTCCAAACCAAAGAAAATAAACAGAATTGAATATAAAAATAAAAACGCATTTTTAACTTTTGAAATTTGAAAAGTTTGATGATTTTTTTGAGGGCGTCTAAAAGTTTTATAAATGCTTGTTCTAACCCCACCCACAAAAAAAAATATATTTTAGATCATGCCGTCGATATCTAGTTCATGTAATGAACAATGTATTGGCATTCATTTGTGTTTGTCCTTGTAAGAAGAGGAGCGATGACGGTACACTAAATTTGCTCTCCATCAGAATAGTCCAATTTGAACGGCATTATATGGGAGAATTCTGCCATGTTGGCATAGTGCCCTCGCATTAAAAAACACCATTTTATATAAATGACTAGAATATAGTATTTAACACATTCGATGACACCATAGAAAAAACTGATGCCCATGTGGGCACATTTGTTATATTTGATTTGCTTTTAATATGATTCGAATGTATCAACATGTGTGAAAGGTTTGCAAAATAAAAGTATGACTATCGTGCGTGATTTCTATGTAACTCATGGAGCGTCAAGTCTAATATGAGCGGTGGAACGTTACATTCTGTGGAGTTGTATTTAACTCACATGACCTATTGGCTAAACAAAGCGTGATTTAAATACAACTTAAATAAAATTTCCGTGTATAGCGACATCATGTCATCCCTCGAGAATCTACTGGAAATCTCCAAAAAAATAATTATTTTTGAAGTTCAACAAACATTATTGAAAATAATAGTAATCGAACACTCAACCTAATCAAGGCAGACGCCGGTTTCTTGGGCAATGAATTAGCGGATGAGTCTGCTAAAATCGCGGCTTTCATTGGCCCACAACATAATATTCCTCTTCCATATCCCCTCCTCAAAAACTTCATTAAACAGTTTATCCACTCATTGACGCTCAAGTTATATTTTAATTAATTGTAAAGAGAGCTTGTAAGTTGCACCTCAAACCTTTTGATTTTTTTTTTATAAAAGTAAGTATTTTTATGAATTTAAAATTTGGTTATATGACTAGAAAAAGTGGAGATGCCTCAACGTTTATAAACGTCCTTGAGCATCAAGGATTTGATAAGGGGTAACAATTGATAAATTCTTCAACCGGTAGAAGAGTTTTTAACTTCTTTGCCGATCCTTCCACGGCCATTTAAGTCACCAATATATTCCTAATGTTATTCCTATTGGGACACGGCCCCTTTAAAACTTACCTCCATCGCCCTGAACACTACGATTTAAACTGCGAGACAGAACGCTTCACGTCAATTCTGCACCTCACTAGGCCCTCATACGATAATTAAACATCATGGTTTAAAAAATGTCCCTAACAATAAAAATTCTTTAAACCGTATAGCGAATTGCCCCATAAAGATTTCTCAACAAATTTGTTATTCCCCTTAATCCAACACCTCCCTTGAAATTGTATATCCTTTTCACATGGACTCCGCAAAATAAAAGTTTCCTTGTCTGTGGGCTAATTCCTAAACGGGGTGAGAAAATGTTACTTTAGGATGCAGGACAAAGAGTTCTCAAAGTATTGTTGAAGGACGACTTGCCTTACACTAAAAGACGTGTAACTGTTTGACGGACTGATCGTTAACAATGCTTTATCAAAGCAGTTAGATTCGCAGATGGGGGGTAGGGTCACTTGAAGGTTTGAAAAACAGAAAAGCTCAGCTGAAAACGTTCTGTAGAAACCATTATCCAAGTGTTATATATCCGAAACCATGTAATTACCTGTTCTGCCGTAAACATCGTAGATCAGACCTCACATGTTTTAAAAATTCTTCCGCCCTCCGTAGTTAAAATTGGCCCAAGCCCCTCGTAGACCTGTAAAATCTATGGAATGTATGTTGTCCCAGCCCACACGTAAAGGTTAAAGTTATCCATTCAAACTGCCAGTTGAGTTGATATATATATTTTTTAATATTTTGTTTTTGTATTGTCCTTTTGTCAAAATTTTGTAACATTGTAGTTTTATTCTTCTTTTTACTTGTGTGTTACTTTTATAATGTTTGTCCGCTTCTGTGGCAAGGGCAAAGGGCGATTGCAGACTTTTATGTATTTTTAAACTTGTAACTTACGTAATTTTAAAGTCGTAACTTTGCAATTTTAAACTTTGCAACTTTCTTTGGGACAGCCCTAGACTTTAAAAAAAAAAACCTTATATTGCAGCAAATGTGATAAAAGAAAAAGACTACGCGTGTTTTTTTACGCGTTTGAACCACTCTGACATATTTAGCTTTAAATATTCTGCTTGTCTGCTTGCAATGTTAAAAAGGAAAGCTCAAATTCGACAAAAGCTTATTTAAATATTCTCCGATTAAACTTTTTCGTGTAAATTGACAAAATATGTACATAAATTTTCAGTACAATTTTACAAAGTCCTGAAATATTTTGTGATTTTTTACGAATCATTACTTAATTTTTGGCGAAACAATTAATCGGATCATACTTTACGGCACTTCTGTCAGATTTGTGAATCCATTTATAACAGAGTGGAAAATAGAGTACAGATGTACTGTATATTGTGTTAATATATGAAGATTATGTTAGATATGAAGCTTGAGTAAATTAACTGTTAATGTTTCTTAATGTGCTGCTTATCGCTAGCGATAATGAATCATAGATTAACAATCATAGATAAAAATGTCGTAATTATTTTTTCCTCGTGATATATTTTAAAACGAGTTACGCGGGACTTATGAAGAATAATTATTTTATAAAATTTACAAATTCTGAAATAAATAAATATATATTTAAATATCTTAAGTTTTATCGTTTTAAAAAATCCTTATATCTCTAATACAAATATATACTTCAGTGACTGCTTCACCACAGCTACAATGGCACCCTTTGTCAACCCCCACAATTCCAACAGGCTCCTCCTAATCCAACAGATATATCCAAACCAGGAACTTAATTATTATTCCAGCATTTTTAGGGTTGCTCCACAGATAATTTCCCCCGGATTCGACCAAATTACCCCGAGCCCTTTACCACCACCCGAGCGGAAACATTTATCCCCGGGCATTAATATTTGATCGCCTAGATTACCAGAAATTCGTTTAAAACCCGGCCCAAATGAAAGGGGCTGATAGGTATTCCTAAATGATCTTTCCCCTCTTCAGGGCCTTTTGTCAACTTCGGGAATCTAGGTCTTGGAAAGAGTTGGGAAAGTTTATGGTCCTGAAGGCTCCTTGGTTGGAATATTTATTCTAATTCAGCGATTGGGAATTCCTCTTTGATATCATAACCTCTTGAGATTGAGGGGCCCTAATTGGGGATATGCTCAAATTGGCTGCTTCTGACACTGTGTAAATGGACTGATGTTTTATTGTCAGATTTTAATGTTAACTTAAATTAATGAGGTTAATTTTGAGCATGTGAATTTTTGTTATCGTATTATTAATTCGTAATGATATATATGAAACCATCCTTCCAAAAGACGGAATTACATAGTGCACATGAACAGAAAATTGTGCGGAAAAAGGTGGGTAAAAATCCCATGTGTCCAACTTTTTCAATGTAATTTACTCTTAATGGTAATTACTGTTATTTTAATATTGAGTTTTTATTAATTTGATTTGACATTTTCCCATTTATATGTAACACATAAGTCAGACTTTCAAATATAAATACATTTTTCTCGTATTTAAAGGTTTCTGAAAAGGTTCTGATCTGGTTTTCAACTCTAACTAATATTAATAAAAAATATATCCACTATGTATGTGCTTAGCAATGCATCCAATTTATAAATTCATAAAAATAGTCCATTTTATAATATTACTTTTTTATTTTAAAGGTTTGTGGTACAACTTATAAGCTCTCACTTTGCAATTAATTAAAAAATACCTCATATGAAATAGTATAGTAAAATAGTACTAGTATAAAATAGTAAAAATTATTTACATATCCAAACCGTGAAAACAACTTTATATTTGCAAAATATCATTCAAGCGTCAGTGTCACACAGTGAATGTTTCCCTTCTATTTTTAGGAAGTTATAAATTAACCAGAAATATGTGTGAGTAATGTTTATAATTTTTTTTGAAACATTTAATAGGAATTTTCCTAAAAGAAAACACTTTTAAAATGAACCTTTGCACTGTATCTTCCCGTGTATTGCTTTGAATCATTTTATAAGTATATGATATTTGAGTGTCATTTAAATATTAAATATCTTAATAACTATTAATTATTTGAAGATTTTTAAATTATAAATATCTCGAGATAACAATATTTTTCATCTAAAACACGCTATTTTTTTAAACGAAGACAAAGAAGAATGTAGTTTGTGAGCCTTAATCGTGACGTCGAAATGAATCATTTTAAATCTGCCAAAACAAATCCGCATTAGAATAATGTTTAGCGTTTCTATTGGCGTGATTCTAGACTTGTTATTTCGTCTAGTACGTGATATTGGTCCTCAATTGGACCACAACCTTTGCACCGTACTATAAATCAAGAAACCCCAAGCACGTATTGGACAAAACTAAAGTTTACATATTGAACTATCGGAAGGGATGTGTAGTAAACAAACTCTGGCTCCGTTATTAATTTAAAAGCTTAGGGAAAACTCAATAGTTCGTTGATTAGGAGAGTAAACTGGATTCATTCACGTCAAAACTTAAATTTTATTGCGAAAGGGGGGAATGTGTTCGAAATAATTAACAGTTTGAGAGTTTTGGAAGTAGGTGGAGTGAGCATGAAGTTTGTTTAATATTGATCGTTGATGGAAGGAGGGGGAATCCAACTCAGAGTAAGGATTGCGAAGGGAATTGAGAATTCGTTTGGGTTCTTTCTTGTGGCGATGAGCTGTTAATCACTTCATTTAAATTGCATGAGCTTAATGATACAAACTTTATCTCTTGTTGCTCGGGATTACCAATAGGGTGTAGTTGCATTTCTCCCCACTAGGGTGTAGTGGGGAAAGCCTTAAAAAAGATGCTTCATTCGGATTTTTGTATTGCGATACGAATCGTTCAAGCTCATTTAATGAGGAGTGAAATAGCATTTGGTTTGATTTGTATTTTATTTAAGAAGTGCGGAAGACTTTAAAAAAATAAAATAAATAAAGGGACTGGGGAGACAAGAAGGTTTTCCAATTGTATTTAAAAAAAGTCTGAAAAAGAATATAATGTTGACTCGTTTGGTCTATTTTAATGATCCGAAAAGAGCTTGAGTCACTGATTAAATTTTAAGTTTGAACAATAGCATGCAAAACGTTTTCTGCGAAAACAACATTTGTTTTTTGGATTTATGATAACTTTTTATATGTTTCTTTCAAATTAAAACTTGAGTATTTTTAAAAATCCTTGTATTTTGTATGCAACGACTTTTAATTCATGGTATTTGTTGGAGTTAACGTCATCAAAATAAAATATATCAACGTCTTTTGTGTATGTTTTTCTTTATATAAACTCGTGCATATAGAACTTTGCAGTTAAAGGCACATTTTTATTAGGGCATTTGTGAACAATTATGAATTTTTATACTTCCCTAGTAATGCAGGATCATGCATCTAATAACTAAATAATACATTGTGGAGGAACCCATTAATGCATACACATTTGTAATAAATGAGTTGCCCTTGACTGGATTCGAACCCGCAATTTATTGTTCCGAATTCCCATGCATTACCAACTAACCATAAAAAAACTAGCTATATATCTTGAAAATCATTTGGTTTAAAAAACTAAACAAATCCGAGCTTTAGGTGCACATATTGAGGATGAAAAGTACTTATAAATTGTCAGCCTTTTATACGCAGAGGAAATAAGTGAGGCATATAATTTCTTTTATTATTATAGACATATTGAATTTACAAAGCTTACGTGATTCTAAGAAATCTTTCTTAAAGAAGCCCTTTTTTTTTTAAATTTTCCATCAAAAACAAGCATAAGAAGTTGTTTTATGTTTTTCGTTTTATGTAAGCAAATTTCATTTGTGGAAAAGTTAAAAGTGTTTTACTCAACCAATAAAAGATATATGCCAGGACAAATTGTAAACCAAATAAAATATCTTATTACGAAAAACAAAGCCATGCAAATTTTTCATAATTCCATATGTATTCTTTCTCTGAAAACCAAACAATTGCGTTAAATGAAAAATGTTCGCTCCATCCCACATATCGTAGTATGATAACCGTAAAAGAAAACAATTTTCTGCGAGAGATTTCTTGGAATTCCACGAGTGAAGAATGCAGTGATGGCAGCTAGCTGCCACAGCGAGGGAAATGAAGATTTGAAGATATGGCAGAGGAATGTGAATGGCAATTTCTCGGCCACAAACAGTCGCCTATCAATGGCATTTCTTTATTGTCCCGTACAAAGTGCAGATTGTTTTCGATACAATGCTCCAGATGTCAGGACATCGTTGAGATTCATATCTAGAGTAGAGGGGGCCACAAAAACTGGTAGTTTCAGAATGCAGAAATATCGGAATATAGTAATAAAATAACTCGATGTAGAAGATGGAGATGCACAAAAAATATTCTTAAACAATTGCATTTAGAACAATAAAAAATACGATTATTTGCTCAGCCAAAAACTTATTGCTTACATTTGTAGATTTATATGTTTACTGCCCTCAGAAGTTAAAAGGCCTGAACTCTAAATTTCTTAAATTTAATTCTTTTAGCTTCTCCGATGTCCTCAAAAGTAATGTCCTTATAATACACCTATTAATGACATTAAAATCCATAAATCGAATTAAATAGAGAGTTTTAATGAAATTTATATTGGAATTAACTCAAGTTCGTGGTGGCTTTTAAATAAAAGAAGGCATTATATGACAAATAAATACTAAAAAGGCTCTAAGGTCATTTATAAGCCGTCACCGACTCCGGTTTTCCCGGTGTATTTCATGATAAGTTGTACGTAGAAAAACACGATACACTTACATGGTAAAAGCAAATAGAACTATCGTCAAAATAAAATTCCGTACATGCAATTTACTTTTAGACAAAAATACCTATTAAAACATCACAATTTTAATGCAGGTGATAAATTTGGTATTTTTTGCTTCCTGTATAGTTTTGGTTTTTGGAGTTAGGACCTTCTTTCTCATGATCGAAGTATATGTGTAACTTCTTCATTTTATTTGAAATTTATGAATTTTAAAAGAGAGTTTTCGAAAAACTACACTGGCCATTCATTTTTATACTTTAGATTCAAAATTATTGGCACTCCCAATTAATTGTCTCAAAAGCAAATAAAACTTTCGTAAATATATTTTCTGTTTAAATATTGTCGAATTGTAATCAGCTTCTTAGAATCCACGAAAAGTTATATATGATTTTACAATAATACGTAAAGTAAGCTCATATTATCGTAGATGCTGCATATTTGTGAAATAACTTTATGAATGACAATAACAGAATAAACAATTATTATAAGTTGAAGTCTAAATTAATAATAAATCTATTGTTATTCATATCAGTCTGGTAATCTAATTGTTGAGTGTATGTTTGTTTTTGAATAGAAACAATACTCGACTAGTTTATATATGTCTAAAAATAGATACAATTATATAAAATAGAACTTATAATATTTTGAAGTTTTAATTTAATTCTTTTAGTTATACGCAATAAAATTTTTATTATTATTTCATATTCATTTTTATTTTTGTGTTTGTAAATAACTCTGCTTTTTTTAATTTAATATTTGGTTGGAAATTATTTTGATATACGTATTTATGTCTCTTTTTATTATTGGTATTCTTTAAAGTAAATAATACATGCATTTCAATAAAACAAAATAATATTAAAATTATTATACTTAGTGTATGAAATACATATTTTTGAAGTCATTTCAATATGCCCGTTCATGTAATAATACTAGTCGCTGTATATGTTTTAGAATTATTTCTGTAAATTATTTTAATTTATCAAAATAAATGGCACAAATCAATCCCTGCAAAGCAATATAACTCTATCCTAATTTGGAATGGAATATTTGAACTTTTTAAAATAACTTACTTATAATTGAGCACGCCTTTTTCATGTTTCACAAACAAATCCCTTAAAATCCTATCTGAACTATTTTAATCTTCTTTTGATTGTAGCCAACCTAATTTAATTTATACTCGCCCCATATTTCGTTCTAAAAATACAAACAAAAAATAAACTCTTATTTTCAATTTTTACTCAACAATTCCCTCGAACAATTTCCGATTCATTCATTGAAATCCGCCTTACACATTCACTTTCCTTACAAATTATATTCAGCGCCTATTTTTAGATGCAAAATTATTCATTCCAACTCATCAACAAAATACTCATAAGTGGTAATAGAAGAAGCCCAAACTTTTCAAAAACTAAAGAAAAGTCCGTGTTGTTGCTTTAAAAAGCCGTGTAATCATATGCATCCCCATCAGAAATTTGGCTTACCTGATAATTACAAGCGCATTCACCACTACGTTAAGCATGATTGATTACACAACGTTCCATCCTGCGTTATAATTGATTGGTTGATGCTTAGATATCGCTTATTACCCTCTAATTGTAGGCATAAGTATATCTTTATTAGCTGTGACTGAGATATTGGTTTTAAAGATCGGTTCTTTATAGCTGCTTTCAGGATGCATCTTCTTGAGATAGCGGGATTTTCTGCCTAATTATGTAGGTTTTAAATTCCGTTGTTTTTGGAGCTATGAGGAGCATTTTAAAAAATATTGGCATATTTTGATGAATACGACGTCATACTGCAGAGTGGTAAAAGTGAGTGTAAACTTAAAGAGGAAAAATGCGCAGTTTGAGAAAGCGTACATGGTAATTATGATTGGAGCACCCGGACACTTCACATTTGGTAAATTCTTTTTGAAAGCCTTTTTGGGATTGTTGGGATTTTAATATTTTCGAAGTTTACATAAACAGCTGTTTTATTGAGGAAAGCACTGCTTATATGATAATTCTGTGAAAAATGTATTAACTATTTTCTTTGAAATTGGAAAGATTAATTTGTTATATATGAGGATCATATATTCAAATCGTTCAAAATTAAAAAAAAAAGATAATTGGTTATCGCATCACTGATTTGTATCCTGTCTTTCTATTATTTAGTTCAGACAAAACACTTTTTGACCTCTTTGCAAAGATTGAAACAAGGGGCAATGTATTTGAAATAAGTTATTTGCATCTTTCCACAATTCACTTTTAACTTGACAAAACTTGTTTTGAATATTTTCTTCTTTTATACAGTACATGTTCAGAAAACAACACCATACTGGATCTATAATTATGTCCCTTGACCGGTAATTGACAAAAAGGCGGTGATTTGTGGGTTATGATTTACAAAATGAAAGTCAATCACTAAATCATTAAAATTAAAAACAATACTTTTTAGAATACTTTTATAATTATGGGTCGAGGAAATTATGAAATCCTGTGGAGCTTTTATTGACCCAATCTTATTTTAATGCTATTTCAATTTACCTCTAAAACTATAAAAGCTATTGATCTGAAAATGTTTATAGTGATAAATGAATTTTTTTTATAATTTTTACATATATATTTTCCAGTTGTTTTAAGAAATCCCCCCCCCCCAAAAAAAAAAAAAACTATACCAAAAAATCCCACAAAAACCATTTCTTGACATTTGTAAAGCCGAATAGCCTTTTTTCTATGACAATTATTATTAAAATCTCAAGTTAAAGTATATAGTAATTCTTAGGTAATATGTCTTGTTTATAAATTTTGATTCTTGCTGCTATAGTTTCTTAGAACTGGTCATTGAATATCATAAATCCCGTTTTGAGATATTTGAGTTTCAAGTAAAGTTACATTAAAAAATATATTTATCATTTAAGTATTTTTAAGTTGCTAATACCATTAGGAACAACATATAGGTAGCTATCTGAAATAAAAACATCAAATCCGGCGCTTTCATCATTTTGGATTTCTGGTTACCCTTTACATGGCGGGTGGCCAATATTTCAACCAGAATCCCATGTTAAAATCAAACACCCGCCTTCTAAAGGTTAAGTAATTTAAAGTACATGGTATTCACCGCCAGCCATAACACACACTTTTGTCTTCTATGTGACTTTAGTATGCATTGAGAACTTTTCATTCTGTCCTCATATGGCATTATATGATGCAACTTATTGGATTTTGAGGAAGACACACAATTATGCAAAACAAAAATTTATAAACCATTTTAGTAATACTTTACTTAACATCCACTGCTCATAACTTTTTATTATATAATTTTGCAATGCATATAATACTTTTTGAACACCCTGTACATGATAAACATTGCATTATTAAGCATTAGGAGCATTTATTTCTGTCTCGTTTCGGTTTGACGTAAGATATGATATCAATCTATCTTAATAGGAACGAGAAAATCAGATTATGTACATATGCATTTATATCAAGTAATTAAGCGGAATAACTCATTTATCACACGTAATAAAAATAGATTGAGTTTGTCTTTTTGCGCGAATTTTCTTGACACACCCAATCATATGTAAATTGCGTTGTGATCGCTTATGGTCTATTTATATGTTTTTTAATGGTAAATAGATGAAGATCTGATATTGATGTTAAACTTTTGTTTCTGATCTACTATTTCAAATTGCTTACAGATATTCTATGCCTATTATTCTTGGATGTTTCTCTAAATACTTCCTGTTAACAGTTTCAATGAAATACAATTGCTGGGCCGATTTCTGTAACATAGTATTATTAGTCTAATTTTGTATTCGAATAATATAAAGAATTATGTATTCTTACAACATACAATAAAATGAATCTAAACATGAACACAAACTCTCATTTCTGAATTGTGGCTTTTAATATGTTGCATTACTGAATATTTGAGTAAAATAATGTTATTTCATTATAATTTTCTATTAAGAGAGAGAGAAGACAAAATGCCGAGCCAATTTCTTTCGCTATCAGCAGAAACACTTTTGTTCGCCCAACAATCCCAAAGAAGAGGCATTTTTTTTCTTAAAGAAAAACAAATCTCGTGAAGAATAAAAAGTCGGAAGAAGTATTCTAAAATGCTTCAGTTTTATAAATTGCGTCATCTTTTACCGCTGCCGAAATGTTTCTTCCTTTTTTCACAGTTTTGGATTTTTTGGTTGTTGTTGAAACGATGAAAAAATCTGTTTAGAGTCAGATTTCTTTTTAGTTTTTTTTTTTGGCAGAATTTAAGGAATTATTGAAAAAAAAGAACATTTGAAGATTTTTCTAAGGGAATGAATATTTAAGAATTAATAGAAAATACTTAATATAACTTTTAATATTAAAATAAAAAAGTAGATTTTTATAATAATCAGAAATATATCATTTGCAAATGCAACATCGTGATAAACTTAAATGCTAAGAGTCCCATCTAAATTGCGAAATATTTATATTTTATTAATGTAAAATTTTTTTAATATTTAATTCATAAAGATATAACTATAAACATTTTTAAATATAGATTATGTTTTTAAGATATAGTATTCGCCGTATATTCCATGCGTGAACTTAGAAAGACGATATAGCATAATATAACTAGTTTTATTTATTCAAGATTTTCTTTTTCTCAAGAAACGAATGAATTGTTGTTTGTATTAATTCAATTCTTATTTATTAAAAAGTTCCCTGTTTATTGTTTCAAAATTATTTCCATTTTTAAATCTCAAGTCTGATATAATTGATGTCATCTATTATACTAAACTGGAAAAGTACTGTCTAAAATATAGAGCTTAGATAAGAAAACATCTAACATAAACTGGAATATTTTTCAAAACGATTTATTAATCGCGTTTTTTATTTATTTGATTTTATAACATATGTGTGAAATACGATTTTGTTTTAAATTTTGCCTGTTACTAGGATAGTAAAATTGAATGGCAGAAATCTTGTCAGAAAATCTATTGAAATCTAAAAATATCATATTTACTGTTAATGTTCAAAATATTGGCTAAAAAAATGCATGTAATTTTGCAATAGGAGGACTGAAAATTTAAACTGACCAATTCCAATGTTTCTTAATTAACGCTATCTGAGCCGCTCAGTTTCAAAACTAGATAGATACATGTTTTGATTTACCGATTATGTCATTTATTTTTAGTTTTTTATACATCTATCTATCAGTAATATAAGTCAAAACATTCCGCAGTAGCTAGGTGATATTCATTTCGTCATGTGAAAGTAGCTTTTGGTTGCAAAACCAGATAAGTAAAGAAATCGGTTTTAAAACAAGATAGATGAAGATGTGCGTAGGGCTACTGCGCACCGATGGCAGTGCAATAGTCGAGATACATCCCACAGCTTTGTTACAAAAACGTATATATTTTATAGTTTGGTTGTAAAACCAGATGGATTCAAACGATTTTTTTTCTCTCTTAAAGTAGTACTCATACAAATATAAAATTTGGTTCAGACATGTGTCTATCTAATAGAAATTTCTAGGAAAATAAGATAAAATTCTTCCATAAATAATGCATTTAATTAGTTTTTTGTTTCTCTTGAAAATTTTGTCAAATTGGATTTATCTGGTTTTGAAACTAGACGGCTCATCAATGCGTACTTTTTGATCATCTTTATTTAAAATACAGATATACTTTGTGGCTATTTGTGTGTGTGTGAACCTGGGAAAATAGTAATAATCATTATATTACAAACAGACCAATTGGTCGATGTTTTGTTAATTCAAAACTTGCAAGTCATCTTCTGAAAAGCAAACACGGTGGTCATTGGTCTGTTTGATTCTCAGTGCTTCAATTGAGTGTAAACAAGTTACACACATTATTACACTTAAATATCTAATTCCTATAATACAACGAATATTTTAGCGGTGTGCATATGTGTTGAGTCAAATTTATTATTTCAAGTAACGCAAGTAAATATTGACATCGGGAATGAAATTAAAAAAATCTTCTTATCCGTAATTATAATTTGAGAAATACATATTTTTACTATCCTAATAAAAATTATATTTCAGAAAAATAAGGTGTTAATTTAATAACAGTATTACATTTTATTCAAATTGAATTGAAAAGGTAAGTGGTCGTTTGAAATCCTATGTGTCTTATCCAAATACATTGTTTGCTCAAAAACTGCTATTTTCCTATGCTAAGTTGCACTATAAATACTTGAATAAATAAATATTAACCATTCTACTATAATAACAATTGGATTTCCAAACATACCAACTGAAAAAAGTCATAAGAATTTCGAAAGTAAGAAATTCTGTTTCAAAAATTGTCTTATCAAAAACAACGATAACCTTATAGATTTCTGGAAATCATGTGACATGGACGTGGACAAGGCAAGTTTTGGAACGGTACTCTGCAAATCATCAATTTTCGTCTAACCCTTCCCTCACCCTCCCTATAGCACCCAACGAAAAATAACTTTGCAACCGAAAGAACAACACCCCTTCTGAAGCTGGCCCTTATTCTTATGCGAGTGGTTCATGCAATTCGTATGTTGTGGTTGGCAGCCTAATGAAAGTGTTCGCTGTATATAAAGCGACACTTGGCCGAACTAGTCGCTGGGATCGTTAAGTATTTTATTAATCGCCTGCGGAACTATCATCACTTCGACAGCTGGGACTTAGTCTTTGGAGACTCCATCTGTTTAGGCCTAATTTGCACGTGTTAATGGCTAAATAAAATATTTAGTTAAGCGTAGTCTGTGTACTTAATATTTTCCAAGTGAAACTTTAAATCATTTGTATTGGTGTTTGTAGATTGGTTAGATAATATAATTAGGTATAAGGGTTGCTTTGTTTTTTTTTACACTACAGTGGTAAAATCATAATAATTTATTAATATCCTATTATATTTTATATTGCCTAAAATACATAAAAATAAATTAGTTAAATGGGTATATTGCCAACTGAAAGCTTTGGACCATGCATTTACCTTCAGAAGTGTTGCTCTCTTAATGAGTGAACGCTTCTTAATTAAGTATACTATATAAATGACTAAGACTATGTATACTATAAATGACTAATATAAATGAGTATTTTTAATTTACAAATGATTTTATTCATAATGACATCGCTTTAGGAACATTGTATTTTATATAACTTGTATATACAGGATGAATAATGTTTTGAATAAAAATAAGTATACAATAAACATATATTTTTATGTTTATACAGGTCCTGATTTTTGGGGATTGCTCAATCTGGAATGGAGCCTTTGCAGTAAGGGAAGAAGACAGTCGCCAGTGAATATTGATCCAGCCTCACTGCTGTATGATCCAAGTCTCAGACCAATACATGTTGACAAGATTAGGGTGAGTATGCACATAGTGCTCCATAAGAAAACTTTTTTGTATAATTATTCATTCTTGGAGACATACCGTCCATATAGCATATAGCCCCATATCGCATATACTCGAACTACATGGTCCCATAAGTCACAACGGTGCAAATCAAGCCATTTTTCTCTAAACTGTCAATTATGACACTGGTCCTTCTTGTTCCAAGACACAGAAGTAATATGCATTTGCATGCCTAATTTTCAAGATTTTTTATTCTTATTTTCTCCTAAGTGTCAATTACCATTGCCGAATCAACACCAAAAGATATTGCCCAATCATAGCTTCTAGTGTAAAACAAAACTCCTTCGGGTGCATTTCGCACCGAAGCTGTTTATTGAGTCATCGAAATTGATTCATTCAACTGCTTAGCGAACCACCAAAAACATTATCCCGTCCCATTCCGCCCATACTTGAAGTCTATGGTCCCATAAGTCGCAACTCCCTTTGATGGCATTTGATAGCGTTGATTTGATAGTTGGGACGACACCAAAAACTGATGAATTCCGTATATCACCAGTCCTCCGCCACGCATTTATGGTGTCTTTACTCCAACTGAATAAATCACTCTTGGAGATCTAAAGGGGATCTCGGAAAGATTCATCTCCGATCGCTTGATTTAACTTTTAGATTGGTAATATTTACGGCAAGCGGGGAAACTGCATGCTGTGTTTCCTCGCTTTTTGGCTCCTCTTATCTTATTTTTTCCCCTGTCGAGAACGATATACTAGTTTTATGTGTTGCAAAAGTGCTTTCAAGCGGAAATTCTGTAGATTGCGATTTCTAGCGACGGAAACGCCGGTCAGGTTTTGAATTTCGACCTGAAGTACCAGAAAATTGCGCATAGAAATGATCGGAAATTTTATCGAGCGATGGTTTCTCCCGGTGGTGAGAAGAAAATGTAATCTTTGGCGGGAAACGGAATTTGCGACTTCTTCCCTTCATTTATTTATGTATTTTTTCCCAGTAATCGATGGAAGCGTCGATTTTCCCGGACTGTTAATCCGGTATGTAAGTGTCGCCAAAAATTGATACGTCAACAATTTGCTGAAGGCGCCTTTTGCGTCGCTCAAAAGATGGCAATATTCTTGAGTAAAAAAGCAAAGTCAAGGAGTAAAAGGTTTGCTTGATCTTCCGTTCTATGTCCCCTGCCCTGGGTGAAACTACCCCCAGTAGGATTCAGGTTTCTACGCAGGACGGAATATATGAACACATTTGCATTAAACGACTTCTTTTGTGGGGTTTTCGAATATTATATTCCTTCGAATCCTATTCAAAAGATATGTCGCAATGTATATTTATGCTGCGTTATGTTCAAGTTGGTCCCAAAAGGAGAATCGTAGTTCCTTTTAGTTTGGAGATTTACTATATACAAGGCGTCAGTAAGTTGTAATGATTTGAATATATTGAAAATCGTTTATATTGAGTACTAACGCTAAAAATATATTTTTTTCGTATTCGTATTTCTTTGCATGGGATTTTTTGAAGTATTTTTACGATTGTAGATAGTTATTTTCTAGAAATTTAATAATGTATATTTATATTTTATATATAATAAAATGTGCTGTATATATATATATATGTTTCATATTTATAGGGTACACAGTACCCAAACAATTGTAAAATTCTCGATTTTTTTTTATTTGCTAAAATTATAGGTTGGAATCTAAAACCTTTTAAACAGGTTTGCAAAATTCGAGAACTGAGTTATTTAAGATTTTATTCTGAATAATATACCTATTACGTTTTTCAAGGAACGAAAACTAAATAGTTTTTTCCCAATGTTTGATTTTCTATGATATTAAGTTTTTGGAAACGCTAAGGTTTTTTTTAGTAATGGAGCAGTATATAATTTTAAAGTATATAGTAAAATTTGTAATATTCTGAATATTTTGAAAAATTACAAACAATTACGGAATTTTTGTGTAGAAAAATATTGTTATCTTATATAAATTTATGTATAATACATTAATATGTATTGCAAAAAGTTAAAAATAATAAAAAAAGGTTTAAGTAGTAACGTGTTCCTTTAAGTAAGTCATGGAAAAGAATTTACAATTCCCATTATTTATCCACATATGCTGCTTAGAAACAAAGGTAGTCAGCTAGTGACCATTTCAGTTCATAAACAATATTTTTACATTTCCATGATCAAAAATTTTTTTATATGTTTAATTTGTTTCTTTTATCTTATTTTATTCCCTAAAATAATATATTTAATTTAAAAAATACATTTTTTATTATTACAAATATAATTTTTTTTAAATAGTAACACACATTACTATACTTAAAAATATATATATATATGGCAGTTCTAACGAATAAAATAATAACATAAAATTAACAATAAATATGATTGCTTATTAAAATAAATACAAAACTAAGTTCATGCATTTAAAAAAATTATAACTTTTGTGTTTCACTCAATAAATGTTTAAAGTGAGAGTTATTATGATAAAAACCATAAGAATTAGCTCTTTAAAAGTATGATGTATTCCCAGTTTTTGTATCCTGTATCACCTAATCAGAATGTTTTAGAACCCGGGCACTGAAATTCTTTGAATTTCTTAAGTACTTCCATTAAAAAAACTATTGTTTTTGTGTATTTTATAAATTATATAATTTTATTTTATATATATTACAGTTTATTTTTTTCTACTATTACTTTTTGCAAAAATTTTAGATAACTTTGCATTTAAAAAACAAACACAATAGCTTTTATTTAATTTTTTTTTTTAAATATACAAATTTGTATTTTGAACACTATACAAATATTACATGTACATTAAAATATCTTCTAAAAGTATACTTCATTCTAGAAATAATATATAATTTAAATAATATTTGAGAATATACAATATACAGCAAGATAAATATAATGTTAAGTATAGCAATGTATATATTTAATATTTAAAAGCAATTGAAATTTTGAACTATATATTATTATACTAAAAGTATCCGTTTCTCTTTTTAAGAATCCAGTTCCCAGATAATGACTAAAAATTTAAAACTTCAGGGAATACACTTTATCTTTATTCACTTCCGTAAGAGGCACTTCTTTAAATGGCTATTGATTATTTGAATTTGTACCATTGAATCCAAATGTACAGCAAATCGCACTCAGATAAGGCGTTTTAAGAGGCATTAGAATCCGCCCGTCCCCATCATTACATTAAGAATAAGAAATATAAACATCATATGGCTTCCATTACTAGAAGGAGAGATCCAAACAAAAAATTGTACATTGGATCTCTTTAAATCCTTTGCATATACCAGCCTTCCCAAATCATTTTGGGAACGTCTGAAAACCTCCATTTAGGCTGTTTCTGTAACGTCGCATTATCGCAGAGGCTTGGAAACCATTTCCCATAAGGGGTGCCAAAACCGAATTTCAAATTCGCCAAATAAGTTGAAAAAAATCACCAAATAGCCAAAATATCGCCAAATGAAAGAAAAATGTAAGACGCCTTTATATATAGATTTTGTAGAAAATATATACATAACTTATTCTTAATAAACATACTTTAAGACAATTATAAAATAATTATCTGCGCCAGAGCGTTTGCGCAAAAAATCAAAAGTTATTCTTCAATGGTAGGGAATTTGCCTTCGCGTTTTTCTTCTGTGGCGGTTCTGTTTGCCTTTCAAGACGTTATGTTGGTTGGTTCGACACAGTTCTATAGAAACTATCGTCGCCAATAGCGCACTGTGCAGTTCTAGTGCATTGTTAATTCAACTATAAAACCAACCAATCCAGAGTCTCGGAGGAAAAACGTAACCGCCACAGAAGAAAAACGAGAAGACATGTTTCGTGCCTTAATGAGCAAGTGCAGATTCTGATGTAAAGACGTCTCGCTTCGGAACATCAATTTAGTTATGGATCTCTGAAAGTTGTTTCAGTATTTTAGATTCAAAAGTCATCATTAAAATTGGCACTGGGTAAGAGGTGCATATAGGGCGAAGTATGTGCAGGACGAAGTAGTCTTTAACAAAAACATGTGTAACGAAATAAGATCCACGAACAATGTACGTATGTCGAATTGGACCGTAACGAAATGGATACTAAAAAAACATGATATTTTAATTCGATCTACAACAATAGTAATTATTTTATTCGGAATCCAAAACAGTCGTCTTGATTGACACGGCTTATCTAATATTTTAAAATTTCGGTATTAAATTTGTGAATATTTAGGTAGTTTTGAAAATCCACACTTACTTAAACTTTATAAATAGTGTCAATAATAATTAAGTTTGCTTTAACAAATAAAGCAAGAAATATCCAGATATCGCCAAGGCGGCGACTTTTAGCCAATCATGGAGCATTGTTTCACTTAGGCGTTGCGTTCAAACATATTAAAGAAACCCGTTCCAGCCAATGATGAAATCGAGCGATTCAGGTAATGTTTCCATTCCCCACTGTTTGAACCATAGGAGGCAGACGAAGTATTTGTGAAGACGTGGCAGTAAACGCCTTCCAATAACGAATGGCACTCATTATCTTTGTTACTGCTGGACGTTGAAACTCTGGCACTCATTATCTTTGTTACTTGCTGGACGTTGAAACTCTCGCGGTGTTATTAATCTGAGTTATTGTGGGGTACCGCAGGAAAGAGGAGGGTATTTTTTTTTCTTTCCTCGGGTGATGGGGATCAATAAATTCTGGACATCCCTACTAGCCGCTTATTTGATCGGAATTGAAATAATCTGGAAGTACCTAGCTAAAGATTATCTAATTGGCAATGCTGTATCGCTGAAGAAATTATTCACTGTTTAAATTTCAAAGTGGATGAAAGACGAATTTTGTGTTGTTATTTTTATAACTATTTTATAACAATACCTAGGAAACTTAAAATGTAATCAACATATATTTCTTCAGAGTGCCCAAAAGGTTGTTTTTCTTTCAATTAAATAATGTAATAAAATATTAATAAATATTAGGAACTTGTTTTTAAAAGGGAACATTTTCATGGTTGAGATTCAGAAGCCATAGGAAACCTTGCTTTATTTATATATTGTCCCAATCCGCATTTAAAATTTATCTTTTGAAAATAACCCTGTTTTCTGTTTTGAAAATAACTTCAATATAAACCAGCTATAAAAAAATAACCGGAAATGTATAAAAAGCAAGATTTGTATAGAATGTCTAGACATAATATAATATATCTAGGCAATATATGTGGCTTGAAATAAGAAGTATCATTGATGCATTGGTTTAACATTATATATTGGTTATTTTTGTTCCACACCTCATATATAATGCCTAAGTAATGTATAGAATACTGATATCTGGACAACAAATTATAAAACTATTAATACTCATTTCTTAGGCATTCAATGCAATATCAAAAGACAAGCCAGCAAATTACAAAATATTCCGTCTAGTGACATTTGAACCGCTTGATGTTAAAAGGTCACTTTTGCAGTCTTGGCTGAAATTATTTTCGTTTTCGATTTAATAGAGGAAGATGCATTGTCTGGTGTTAAAGCTAGAAACCCTACCCTCATAGAAATGTTATACTAGAGTAGCAAATTTTCCATATGTTGTTAAAAGGGGACTTCTGCGCAAAAGACCCCTTTTCACAACAATTTCGCTTTTCACCGCTGGAGTCAAACGTTGTCTGTCGTGTTTTTTCATTCCTGTGGAAACTGTGCTGCTAGGTTTATTACCTATTTTGTTTTCAAAAACTATTCTAGTTCAATGTTTTCGATTTCGAGTGAAAGTAATTCACTTGAATTCGAAAGTGTCGGACGAATTTCCAGTAAAGTAGCGAAAAAAGGTAGTTGTAAATACTCATCAGTATCCTCGAAATGTAGAAATTCAGACTTTCTAGAAAGGCCTTCGTGAGCAGAAAAGAATAACGTGTCCTCTGTTTTATGACTTTTGATAGAGATTTTGCCATCATAAAAAAGCGTCAAGAAAGTTTGAAAGGTTGTACACATCGGATGAGTACATTGATGTTATTAACGGGCACCCGAGCCCCAAAATCCGGAAAAATTCAAAAAAAATAATTTCATCATAAAACGATGCTAAACGTACTTAAGAAGGTGTGTACAAAATTTCAAAACAGTAAAAGAAACATAACATATGTTTGTTTAGATGTTTATATACCATTTATCATCTCTATACATACTTTTCGTTTGCAACAATCGTCATTTACTCAAAATATATTTTTTTAAATTTTGGTCACGTTTAAAATGCTAAGGCTTTGTTAATAATTAACTTAAAACTACACTGTTAATATTTTTTGAAGCTCTAATAATTGTTTTATAAACGTATGTATAGTTTTTTTTTAAATTAAGTTGTAAATTATTTTTTTACAAATTATTAAACTTAAAAAATTTAATATTTTTTGGGTTTTGAAATTAAAATGAGTTTTTGAAGACAATTAAAACACAAATCTGCAAAAGTCTATACATACGTTTATAGTATGTACTTTGACGTTATTTAATCAATTAAAAAAATTAAAAACATTAAAAATTAAAAGGGGAGTAGTGTTTTTAAAAAGTCTTTTTAAGCTTAAAATATACAAAAAATAACGAAAATATATTTTTTTAAATATATTTTTGTTTTTGATTATTGTTCAGAAAAAGATGTTCTAATAATATAAAAAAATAGTTTGTCTGAATTCATTAATAAACAAATTAGGATTTGGGGCTCGGGTCTCCCTTAAAACAGCATATATTTACTGTCAGGAAACCATATTAACGTGAAATATTTCACATAGTGGTATCCTAATTATTACAAGAAAAATGCTTAACCGACGCCTCGTATGCAAAAATCCAACAAATAAACAAAAATATATGTTTAAAATGTCAAAATTTTATCATTTCAAGTGTATTAGCTGTAACTCCCGATTGCTACTTGCAAGAACCAACATTATTGGAATTACGAAGCATACAAAATGGATGGCTTCAGCAAAACTATAAAATACCATTCCAGAAGATAACCTGTCCTTTTGGAAAATATTCAAACCTACCTATTAGGATCTTCAAGTGACCCTCAAGTCGAAATCTAAACTTCAATATTACCATTCCTTTTATATTAGTAATTTATTTATTAAAATCTGATTTTTACTAATCAAAAATTAAAATTAAATATCATAATTAATTATAGATATTAGAAACACTTTTTTCAATAGTAAAAATTTCGAAGTCGCAAAAAAAAAACACAATATTTTTGTGTATGTTAAAGTTATATACGTTAGAGTTATAATTTAGTTTATTTTTATATAAAACAACATAACTATTTTTAGACAAATGGCACACGGATTAGTCTCTAAATAGAAACAATGGCTTAAGTGGGCGATATTTTGGCCTCTATTTTACGTCTTTTCTATAATACTAGCATTTTCAAGACACTTTTAATAATGTATCTAATTTTATATAATATATATATATATATATATATATATATATATATATATATATATATATATATATATATATATATATATATATATATATATATATATATATATATATATATATATATATATATATATATATATAATTAAAATATTTCATACATTTCCAGTAACAAATATATCAGACGATAACAAAATAACAGAATTAATTTGTAGAACAATAATATCTATTCAAACTCTAAAATATTGAATGACCACTTCCAGGGTGACCATTTCGTGTTTAAAGCTTGACTCATTGCATCATACCTTTGAACCATATCATTGGAATTATTTTAATTAAATGAAATTTAGTTATTTAATATAATTATTAGAATGCCCTACAACTAGCTTTCCGCATTAAATGGAGCTACTAATATATTAAAACTTAATTTATAAACACCTTCCGGAATAAGTTAGTTTTTGTATAATTCTTGATTTAAAAAATATTTTCAGGATACGTATACTTCAATAGAATTTGTTTTTAATAAATTGCAAACCTATTTATTCTGCAATAATGAAATAGTCTGTATGTGGATCGCAAGACACAGACTTACCTTTAGGATCGTATAGAGATTGTTCCTTCCCTGTGGCAGGACGGCCGGTACTACAAACAGAAAATGGAAACAAATAAAGTTTAAAAAATTCAAACTGTAAATTTTTTTACGAGAATTCGAACAAATACATATTATACAAACTAAAACTACTATAGAATATCTAAATAACAAAGGTCAAAATATGTGATGTCCTTGGCGGATTCTACTAAGTACTGCTGGAAGGACCGACGTCGTTTCGGCTTGATCGATGAATGCAAAACGAACGTCCGGACGCAATCATAGGTTGGAGACAATGTACAATTGCACTTCCAGAAGGTCCGACTTTGGCCTGTATGTTGTACCATCTATACATATAAAAAAGAGTGTATGTGGGTTTGTTTTTTATATAAATCTATATTTTTATTGCAAACTTGATGACATTTTGAAGACTTAAACTTCAAGACACGAGGAAGGTCACTGTCTACATGATATTTCAAAAAAACACTCTCATACCCCCTCCCACCCTTTAAATAATATATGACTTATCACCAAAACCGCCAGATGGTGCCACGTTGAAGAAATTGGTCAACACTTTGCGCAAAGCCCGAACAACGCCGGGCACTTCAGCAAGTTAATTCTAATATACAATGACAGTTAATATAATGAATATTATTTTAGCAGACATTCATAATTTTAAATCTATAATGTCTTTCAATACCAATGCACAAATACTTCTAATTTTCATAATACATGTGAACTTGTGGGTGCCTTCTTGAACAAGAGAGCTAATGAAAAGAGCGTCCTTCTAATAATGTATGTACAGCAAGACGGAATACAAGACGCACAAGTCCTCATGACAAATTACTCTCATTATTCTCATGCGCCGGGGTGTAGAAACTCTTGTGACGGCATTAACCTGAGTTATGAGAGCCAACATCTGTAGTCTATTTTCTCATTACTCGCCAGACAGAAATACATTATTTCGTCCCATTGCAATTGTGACTGAATTTCTATTTCGCAGCTTCATCTAAGGAACTCCTGAAAAGACAAAGCACCTCGAAACTATTAATTCACGCTTCGATTAATGGGTTGAATAGAAGTACATATACCTGACTATAGTTACGCGTTATAGTTTGAGTAGTTTTCGGCATCCACGTTTTTGTACCCGCTTACAATAACGGCCTCCAGGTAATAAAGTGTTTTGGATTGTTTTGCGAGAAGCATTGTCCTGAGTAGGAGTTTTCGAAGTTTCCGAGACTCTAAAAATATTACAATTGGTGTTTATTTCAATACATTTCGAACGTATGTTTTGAAAAGTCAATTTAAACTGTAAACCTGGTGCGGTCTATGCTTTTTTAAAAATTTATATTTCATAACGGGGTTTCCAGAGACACGGAGCCGTACAGCTAGTTAATATATAATAGTTGTGTTAGAAATGAAAACTTAAAATTACTAATTTTACCGCTATTAAAGTTTTTGTGTTGGAGGTTAAAGATTTTCACTTGGCAAAAACTAACACTATATTATTAACGCACATGCTAAAGGTATACAAATTAAATGAAAAAATAATCTCATGAGTAGAGAACTTTGAACTTTTTTTCCTCTGCCATAGTAAGCGAATTCACTCGTTGTTATTTTTATTTATATTTTTACAAATGTATCACTGAATTAAACGTAATGTTTTTATATTGATGAGTATAAAAATGTATTTTACTTCTTGTGTAATACTTCTAAAAAATATCCGACTGCCCGGTTTTTATTTTCTGCAGTCCACGCAAAATATATTCCTCTACTTTATTAACTATTTTTTTATGAAAACTTACTGCTAATAAATAACCACGTGGTGACGAAAGTTTTTCTCATACTTTTTTTTCTCCGCAACGAATATCTTCATTGCTTCCATTGTACGTTTTTCTTTTCAGCCGGATAATACAAAGAACAATAGATTTTACGTCTTTTTTTCACTCGACGAGAAAAATAATTGGACCATGGATGAAGTTTATAAAAAAATACCGAAATAACTTCGTGCGCAATTTTTCAAAATGACAGGTACAAATTTGCGCTTGAGGGTAAGGTACCGGGGAAAAAAAGCCAACACATTTAAAGAGAAAGGACCTTAACGCACTTATAAATTACTGTTTATGGATAACTTATAACGATTATTTTAATTTATGAAACGAGAATATACTTTTATATGTTATAAAGTGAAGTATAGTTCTTGATACCAGGTGTTTCATTATTAAGCTGTTTTGTGAATTTGATAAATGGTTTCAGTGTGATCGAAATTTTATGTTACCTTCTGTTATTGGACCTTCTGCATTCTGTACATGATATCCGAAAGTATATTTACACTTTAAAATCATTTAAAAATTCAATATATTCACTCATGGTTTATTGTATTTAATAAATTAAGTATAAAAGTTTTTGAGAGGGTAGAACCATTCCATATACACACATGATTGGGCTATGGTCAACGTTTGGCTGTATCACATTTAGCTGTCTTGAACATTATTTTGACCAACTACTTGGCTAATATTTTAAAGAAGTCGCTTAGCTTTAGCAGCCTAAAACAAAGTAGTTAAAGTATAGCAAACATTAACATTTTATTATGTGTAGTTAAAACACAAGCATTGACCATAGACCAACAATTTTCAGCCACTTTGTTTTCATTTTCCTATGTATTATATAGAGTAATATAAATTTAAATTATACATATTTATCAATAGTACTTATTATTTTATGATTATCATATGAAAAGGGCATTTTATTTTTTAACACGTTGAATGCCGCGCGAGTACTTTCTATTTAACATTGGAGTTACCCGCATGGCAGTCAATGTGTTAAAAAAGTGAGGCTAGCATTGTGTACACATATGTCAACAATAAATCACGCTAAAAAATGAAGTCATGTGTCCAAAAGTCCCATTTTCATAAATTAAAATTATTTCACAGTAATTTAAAAATCTTTATTTAAAAACATAAAAAAATGTTGACTATATTCACTTTAAATCCTCTTCAACACACAATATCCATAAGAAAATCATCACAAACTCAATTTGACTGTAAAATATGAGTTATGATTATTTCTAAAATAAACTAATGAAAAAGAAAGTTTATTTTTCTAGATATTTTTACGGTGCACTAAATATCCAGAACAAATACCGTAAATTCATTTATGGGTTCAAAATAAAAACCCATAGTTCCACTTCTTTTCAAGGCAAAAAATAAATAAGTATAAAGACATTTCAAAATTTAGTACTGCTCTGTAGTCGGGAACATATGTCAACTAATTAAGTTTTTTATGGTCATAATTAGTTTGCTTACATTTTTAAGTAATTTGAAGTTGGTACTAACCATAAACCATACCTAATTATAATTCGCAGGGTTTTAGATCAGATGGCAAGTATGGGTTTCAATGTTGCCTTTTTTTATTTTGACAATTTTTATTATGAATCCACATTATTTTTTCACAGAAGGAAATATATTTTAGTCATTAAAAATCCTTGTCATTAATTAACTTTATGCAATCCCTATGCATTCTTGTATTGGCTAAATTTTTGGTTTTGTTGGAAGCAAATTAGTCATTTTTTGTTTTATTAAATTTTTAATTATTGCTCAAGATGCGATATTATTAGGTAATAAATATAAAATCAACTTTTACAACTATTAATAGCATCTTTCTTAAATGATTACTGAAATGGTTCTTTTAGATGTAGTAGGAAAAAAATGCTTTTTCTTTACAAAACTGCTAATGATTTATGTGGTTTGCTACTTGTTATTTTAAAATACTTTGGTTTCTTGTTTTATTTATATATTTTAATTATTTGTTTATTAACTTATTTGTTTTTTATTAAATTATTTGTGTTTATTAACTTATTTGTTTATTGATTAATAGTACTTAAATTTGTTTATTGATTAATAATACTTAAATTTGTTTATTGATTAATAGTACTTAAATTTGTTTATTGATTAATAGTGCTTTAATTTGTTTATTGATTAATAGTACTTAAATTTTTTTTTTGATTAATAATACTTAAATTTGTTTATTGACTAATAGTACTTAAATTTGTTTATTGATTATTAGTACTTAAATTTGTTTATTAATTAATAGTACTTAAATTTGTTTATTGATTAATAGTACTTAAATTTGTTTATTGATTAATAGTACTTAATTGATTAATAGTACTTATTATTATTAACTTATTTGTTTTTTATTAAATTATTTGTGTTTATTAACTTATTTGTTTATTGATTAACAGTACTTAAATAGTTATTGATTAATAGTACTTAAATAGTTATCGATTAATAGTACTTAATAATTAATTATTTTGTTTATATTTTGTTTATTAACTATGGTCTATTCTACACGGACGTGATAAATGCGCGCGAGATTTTTCTGAAGGTTCTGCGATTGGTGAATACAAACCACTTGGTCTGTATGCTTCCATCACAGAGTCATCAGCAAACCCTCGCGCGAGTTTAACTCATGCATGTTGAATGAGCCTTGTTTACTTATTTTGTTTTAATCTTATTTTTACTTTTTGTTAATTAACTAGTTTATTAACTTGTTCATTAACTTTTTTATTTACTGTTTTGTTTGTTAACTTTTTAATTTACTCTTTTTGTATATTAACTTATTTATTTACGTTTCTGTTAGGTAACTTATTTGTTTAGTCATTTGTATCTGTCTGTTTGTGTATCAAATTCTCCTTGAGAAATATGGGTTACAATTAATTGCATACTGATTCTCTGAAATAGAATATTTTTTTAAATAACCATTAACAAATAAGTACAATGTACGTTTTTAATTAAGATGACACTGTAGGGCAATTTCTGCTTTTTTATTTATTGTGTAACAAATGTAATCTTGTTATACAGATAAAGTACCCTAATATTAGTAATATTTTGAAAAAAAAACTGTTGTATTGGAATTTTTTTGTAAAGTCATTAAAAAAAATAAGATTTTAAATAGCCTATTCCTCTTATAAATTTGGAGTTGCAGCTTTGAAAATATTTGCTTAGTAAGAGTATATTATAGGAAAAAAATAACGTCGTTTTTTAATAGTATAAATTTTTAAGAGAAAAATAAATATATGTTTGACATTAACAAAATTTGCAAAGAATTGTGATTTTTCTAATTAAACATATTTTTTTAAAAACAAGATTAGCAATTTGAAACAAATTACAAAAACATTATAACTTTAATTCTATTTTTAATAAAAATTTTAGGTTTTTTTTTTTCTGTGAAGAATTCGAAATAAGAGATTTTGAGATTAATTAAAATTGAGATTATTAAAAATTAAAATATGCCACAAACCAAATGAAAAAAAATTAAACATTTAAAATATTTTTTTACATATGCATACTACACTACAGACAAGTTTTTTGTTAAAAATATTTATAATATAAGAATTCTTTAATTATGTAATAAATTTTACACTTGTAACACTAGAAATAAAAAAAAATAGAAATTGCTATACAGGTTTTTTAAACTGCAAAAAATAATCGTTTTTTTTTTTAAATTCGTAGAATTTTGAAACTTAACCTGCATTTTCTTCCATATGTAAAGTATTATTTTATGCAATAAAAATAATCGTAATTTAAAATATATGAGTGAATTTTGTCGTACGGTGTCAACTTAATTAAAAAAAAAGCAACTTAAGTGTATAAAATAACAACATCAAGGAAACCGAACAACACAAAAAAACGTGATTCTCATGCATGCACTAGAATCCTAAGCGCCTTTACAGATAACAAAAGTGTTATTTGTTTTGAGCACTTGCGTTATTGGAGAAGCTTGAAATCGAAATTCTCTCACAATTGTATACAACCTTAATGTTCCTTTGGGAATATGAATCCGGGACGGTCGTTATAGTCAACAACGCGTTGAAATCGCTTTTAGTAAATGGCGAGTATTTGTGCTCCCTATGCATTTATTTCAAACTTTTTTTAACAGAAAATTGTGTCATATCCCAAAAATGAATATGATTTGGCTCTGTACTAACACTATGTTATTTTGACAGGTAATATTGTGTTAAACTATACCAGTCAATACGGGAAGTTTTTGACGTGTTACGCCTTTAAAATCGGCAAGAGTTGCATGTGGTCGCAACCTAAAAAATTATATTCGTAAAATCCCATAACTCCAAGGGGAATAAGCTTATGGGGGTTAAATGATTTACCATCGTCTAGATGAAATTGGGACGTTTTGAGCATGTCGAATGTTAACTCACTCCCCCTCTGACCTTTGTACCGAGTGTGTTGTGTGTGTGTGGGGGGGGGGGGTATGTCTTCAGCTCTCTTCAGCCCCCATAACTCAAATGGGATGCAGCCTATGCGGATAAATGACATATCATCGTATAGAGGAAAGTGAACGCGTTGAGCAAGTGGATTGTTAACCCATTACCTTTCTGACTTTAGTTCCGCATATAGAGAAATGGTTCCAGTAGGGGAATCATCCTATGGAGATCAATAGCCTGTCTTCGTGTTGAGGAAGGTGACCGTGTCGACTAAGTTGGCATTTAATCCACTCCGCCGTCTGATTTTTGTACCGCGTGGGGGGGGGGGGGGGGAGGATGGCTGAAGTTCGGCCAAAGAAGCAGCAGACCGATCAGACGCACGTACGGAGTATTCCCGAACCAAACCTTACTGTACAGTGGGGACTGCGCCTGCCCGATATTTGTATATAATATTAAAGAAAATGTATTACTAAAACAATTAAATTATGTCATAACTAATAGATTTCAACACAGAATTATTTCCGTGTCCTAGATTAACAGTACATTCCTTTAACAGGTGAATGGTGTCATCACCAATACAGGACACGGAGTGATATTCCGCACTTCAGCTGCTTCTCATTCCGAAATTCTGAATATAACTGGCGGCCCCCTGTCCTACAAGTACCGATTCAGCGAGATCCACATCCACTTTGCGAGATCAGATGAGAAAGGATCCGAACACCTGATCGCCGGAGCTCAATTCCCAGCTGAGGTAAGATTTAATTGAAGACTTTTTTGATGTTGTTTCCAACCCGTGGTCCGTGGACCAGTGATGATATGCGAGAGGGTATGCAGTGGTCTGTGCAGCTGAAGTTGTGGTCGTCAAAATGTTTTTTTAATATTTGTTTAATGTGTATTCTATTTTATACGAATATCATAGACAGGTAACGTTAATTTATATTAGACTAAACACAATTACCTACATTAGAACCCCATGTTTCAACTTTCATGTGCTTGCTTGTATTAATGTCGAATGTACTTGATAAGGAAATATTTTTATTTTGTTGAAAAAGTATTATGTTGAAAATTATAGTTTTAAAAAATAAAAAAAATGAGAATTTTGGAATTTTTGGGGTACCGTGGCACCTTAAAAATAGACTTTGTGCATTTGTATTATCAGTCATCAACTCACATTTAATCAAATACTATTTAATTTCAAATATAGATATCACTATAAAAAGAATTATTATACAAATTCGTTGCAATCAATTACGTATATTTTTAATGGAGTTGCATTCGAAATTGTTTCTAATAATTCCTGTAAATTTTATAACACAACATAAAATGAAACCTGGGATCATGTATTTTTAGTCTCTCCAATTTACGATGCATTCAGACGAAAATATTTACCATCAATTGACTCCAGTAACATTTCAACCATCCTAAAATTTTACAAACAAGAATATTTTTGTTTTAATAATTACACAATCTCTGTTTTAAAATTCCGGGAGGACTTGAGCAGTAAACTTGTGCAGGAATAATAGATTAAAACCCTAATTCTAATTACTCAAGTAAATTATTTTGTCTTTTTTTTTTGTATATTTGTTGAAATTGTGTTTTAATTTTTTTTAAATGTATTATCTTGTGTTTTGTGTTATCTAATTTTGTATCCGCTTTTGTTAAATTATGTTGGCAACCTTTGTAAATGGGCTACGACCCACTACTATAAACTTATATATCTATTATCAGTCATCTAATTAATTAAAAACATTGAACAATCCATAACTAATGAGTCATTATGTCTAAGAAAAACCTCTATAAAACTAAAAAAAAGAAGTCATATAAAGTTCAAACAGTCAGAGGTGTAAAGAAACCTTCGACGTTGACATCACTTCTTGGGTTCGCAATCGTCCCCTTTGGTTCTCTCCATCTGATTCGACTCGTCATACATCTTCCCACTTTTGTATCTGTATGTCGGATATCTCGCAATAGAGAATCCACCAAGGGACATGTTTGTCGAGTCGCGGACTAGGGCTGATCGCCGAAAGACGTCTGCTGCTATCGGCTACTGCTCGGAAACGTGCTCGAACTCGGCAAACAACCGCAAAGAGCAAGGCACTCACTGGAATCTTAAGTCCGGGCCTTGGAAATAGCGGGAATAATCTTCTTAGAGAAATGGCTTCGGCCCTTTTTGAGAAGTTCAACTTAGAATTTTGACTGAAAACAGATTTTGAAAGGAATTTGCATTTGCATTCGTTTGCCGATTTGGTGTGGAAATATTAATTGTAAAGTCTTTAAAGGATGTTTTTTGTTGTTTACATGTTGTGTGGTGATCTCTATAAAAGTTGTTTACTCGTGAGTGAACAATGTGGTGCGTGTTTCTGAAAGCAAATAGGTTTTGTAATAGATTTTTTATAGAGAAATTAAAAGTTGTAGCTTGTACATATATGAAAAAATCTTAATAAAAATTGCTATCAGAATTCAGTACATACATTAGAATAAAAGGTCACATTAAATCAAGTAGAGTGGGAAATACTAAAAAATATTAGGTATTTAATGACGATATTGTTTATTAAAAAATATTTTTAATTCAATAAAGGATACGAACGTGTACAATCAATGAAGTAAAAAGGACAGTTGAAAAATAGCTGAAAAAAAATAACTACACGATGAAAAATTTAGATAATTTTTACTTGGTAAATTTTTGTGCTAATAATTCCAGAAAAGACAATTTTATTCTGATAATCAAAATATTTGTTCCACTCTAATTACTAATTTACCGTAACAGGTGGACAAAATGATAGAGACACTTCAGACTTTTGACAAATAATCAATCACATTACATTACTAATCAATAAAATTGACGTGCTCTGTATTATTTGTTTCAGTCTGAATGTCATCGAGTCTGATATTTCTTACAAGTTGTTTTAGCAGCTTTTTCGATGCTTTTTTCAGTTAATATTTAATGTTGTAGCACATGATATTTTCATAAATTTTATACAAAAGATTGATCCATAAGTTTTTTATGTGACTGATATCGGAACTCATTGACGGCAAATCCAGAAGTGGAATGTCGTTTGCCTCAAACCATGATTTTACCGAACCAGTTCAGTGGGCTGAGGCATTGTATTTCTGAAAATCATAATAACCATTTGCGATGATCAGTGCTTCTGGTAACAATGTTCCGCTGACACATCTTGATAACGATCTGATCTCATCGTTAAGACTATAAAAGGAATGGGGATAGTATCACTGGAAAAGTAAACCTTCTCCTACACCATAACACTTCCCCCTTAATACTTTAATATAATTTTGTTCAGGTGTGTATAACCATTTCGTGTATCGCAAGTTTTCCCAGTTTGAAATATATTTCAAATTTAAAGCATTAATTAGGAAACATTTGCAATCCTTCTCTACTAAATTATGTTTTTTAATATATATATATATATATATATATATATATATATATATATATATATATATATATATATATATATATATATATATATATATATATATATATATATATATATATATATATATATATATATATATATATATATATATATATATATATATATATATATATATATATATATATATATATATATATATATATATATATATATATATATATATATATATATATATATATATATATATAAACCAATATATATATATAACCAATATATATATATATATATATATATATATATATATATTTATATATATATATATTTAAAAACAAAAATGTGTAGAACATATGAATGTAGTCGGTAATTTCTCTCATTCTACAGAGAGTTAAATAATGTTTGAGGACCGTCAAAAGTGTCGAGTTTATGGCAACAACATTTTGTATAATTAATTTAATTTTCATTTACATTTTTGTAATAAAGTTTACTTTTAAATAAATTATTGACCACAAATAAAATTTTGTTTCAGGAAAATTAGGGTAGATAAATGAAATACAATTACAATAGTTTTAATGAGAGAGAAATGAATACATTTTATTTCCATAAAAAACGTATAACCAATATAATATATTGGCACTTTGAAACACAAAAAATAACTTTTAAAAATAATTCCCGAAAATATATTTTAATGAACTTAAGTTATAATAAGATAGAGAAATGACATTATACATAATTTTACAAATGTGATTGATAAATCAAAAATAATTAAAATAAATATAACACTCATTAAAAAATGAGTGTGCCCTTAAATGCCATTCTGCAAAATATTTCTACAAAAATTAATTGCCCATATTTCCATTGACAATAATAAAATATTAATGAATTATGAATGCCAACTACACAGACAATTACAATGAAAATGAACAGAAAATCTCATTTAATCCCGAATTTAAATCTCATTCACTTTCAGGAATAAAAACAAGAGAAACAAAAAATTTATTCTCAACGTATTACTTTTCTAATATAAAGAAACGAGCGACCCCAGAATGATTTAAATTGCGGCAAACATTTCCATTTTCGTTTCCAGCCATGCAACCCCAAAGTGGAAAAGACATAAAAAAGCAAAAGGAGAACGATCACGAGGACAAAAACGAATGAAACAGCTCTTCCCCCAACCTCAATTATAAATTATTCGATTATAAACAAAGACAGTCTCCTCAAAGGGTTCGGGGGAAAGAAATATTCAAATTGCCAAGTGTCCCACTGTATTTTATGCACCAGGTATTGGGGTGGGCAGCCCCTGGTGAGAAACAGCACACCTGGGGTAAGTGATGGTGCTAATTAGCACGTCTGAGTGCAGTAATTAGAAGCTATATATTTCTTTGCTATCCCAGCAGCCTGGTTGCCTTCGCATCAAAATCCCGATGTCGTTTGTATCCGCCGTGAAAGACACGGTGCCTTGCCATGCGGCATGTGGAATAGCAGTTGGCAGGTGATTGTGGTTAAAAGGCGTGGAAAGTTTGAAGGGGGATTAAGTTTTGATAGCTTTGAAATGAAAATTCGATGTCAGGAAATAGATTCTTGTACTTAACTGGTGAAAATATTTATATTTTATGAAAGTAGAGAGATTTTTTGTGTGCTATGGATTGGAGGTCCTTACAAAATAAAACCTAGATTATATGTTACTTTTCATGTACACATAAGAATTGGATTCTCGAAATGACGAATAATGACAAATTAATAGTGGGTTTTCCTAAATGGTTTAACATTGTTTATTTTTTTTATTAAAAAACAAATGCAACGTTAAAATTACGGAATAAAAATGCATACAATCTACACATGTTTTGTGAGATATAAATCTTTGTTAATTAGAAGAAATGAAAAAGTCTGTGTGCCCATCAAAATGAATATAAACCCAAAATTGAAAGTGTTTCCAAGATCAAAAACTGTCTCAATCGGTTGGAGTTAACTATTGTGTGCCAACACGCAGGAAATACCGGAACGGCAAAGGTTTCATTACTAATCGAACCAATATTGCTAAAAATGTGAAACACCTCCAGGAAGTCAAGTTCCACCGGAGGTTTGGGTTTCCAAATTAAATGTTGGTAAGAAAAATTAAATATATGATTATGTTCCCTAAAGTGTTTGACAATGGAGGACTTCTTTATTTGTTGTTTGTGCGTGGTGCTCCTTTATTGTTTAATCTTAATGCTCTTTGTTTTACGGATGAATATACAATCAGTCCCTGGAAGTGTTTCATATTTTTAGTAGTATCGATTCGATTGTTAATGAAACCTTTGCCGTTCCGGTATTTCCCGCTTGTTGGCACGCAATAGTTAACTTCAACCGATTGAGATAGTTTTTGTTCAAAACTTTTGATTCTGGGTTTATTTTAATTTTGTTGTGCCCACAGACTTCTTCATTTTTGCAGATGAAGGGAGATGTATCTCCCGAAACAAGTCTAGATTTCATGAATTTTTATTGCGTAATTTTAACGTTGCATTTTTATTTTTATATTCGTAACGAAATGTTCTATAATACGAGGTTTTATCTAATTTCCTTATGATTATGGATAAATGTTAGTTCCAAAATGTCAGTTACTGGATAACTGCATAACGGATAATGACAAATTAATACTGGATTTCTCTAAAAAGTTCCTTATACTTTAAATATAGATTAATAATAGTTTTTTTCCCCTCACTTTTTCAAAATGAACGTTACGCAAAAATAAGAGAACAGTTTGAGAAAATCTTTGTTTCTTTTCCTAAACTGCTATATTTTTTAAACTAAATATATAAGATTAATTTTGCCATTATTTAGCAAAAGATTTGTGTGTGCTACTTACTATTTTTTTTCCTTTCCAAACTAGATTTTTGTAAAATGTTGACTAATTGAGTAAACTATATTGGTGGTTTGTACTAGATATAAAAGGACATTTTCATGAAAATGAAATTATATACAATTTATTTCAATATTTTTTTTCCTTATACATTATCATGTAAAGTAACATACTTTTTTAAACACTTAACAGGATTTTTCATAAAAATACTAATTCCTAAAATAATTTTAATCAATTACTGTTAGATTCAATTTAAAATGATAACCATAAACAAATACAAAATACATAAAAGTAACATTTGCAATGAAAAAATCCCAGCTTTCTGTAATTAAAAAAAAGTTAACTAGAATGGTTTCAAACCTAAGTATTAGTACAACGGAAACATATTAACATGGAAATTAAAAAAAATAAGAAAGAAAAACCTTTAATTCAATTTTTGAGTTCGAGAAAGAGTGTAGGAAGATATTAGTATTTATATAATTAATATATCTCTATGTAATTAATGTATTTTCATTGTTTTGTTGCTATAACAGATTCATTTCTATAAATATTTCATATGTTATGAAGATATAGGGATTGAATTGTAGGAGAAATTATATAAAAAAATACTATATATTTAACATCTCTTTCACTCTTTCTCTCTCTGTATATATATATATATATATATATATATATATATATATATATATATATATATATATATATATATATATATATATATATATATATATATATATATATATATATATATATATATATATATATATATATATATATATATATATATATATATATATATATATATATATATATATATATATATATATATATATATATATATATATATATATATATATATATATATATATATATATATATATATATATATATATATATATATATATATATATATATATATATATATATATATATATATATATATATATATATATATATATATATATATATATATATATATATATATATATATATATATATATATATATATATATAAATATATATAGACACACAATAAATATATAAACAATATTGATATAAAAACAAATTGTAAAACATATGTTGTAACTAATTAATTCACTTATATTTTGACAATATCACAATATTAAAATTCTATTTATTGTTAAAATATTTATTGCAAAAAAAACCAAAACCAACTTGTACGATAATATATTAAATTCTTGGCACAAACCTTGAAAATAATTCATCACAAACTGCAATTTAATGAAAGCTATTTTCCTTGAATTAAATATTTTCCACTATTCGTTTAAAGCATAATTCAAATAAAACACAACATAAAAAGTTCCACTAGAGATTTTGGAAGAAAAAGAAAAAAAAGATTATATTTTTGATGAAAGTGAATGGGAAAAAAGCCAAATCAAGTTAAAAGATATTCCGCTCGGGCGCTCTTTTTCCTAGAAATTAAATGTATTTATAATTGTTTTATATTATGGAACAATTTTCTTAAGGGAATAGACAAAGTATACAATGGAGAATATAAATCCTGCATTAGGGAAATGTGACGGATTTGTATAAAAAAAAAAGGATTTTTTTTGGATTTTGTGGTTATGCAAGATTATATTGTGAATTAAGAAAATGTATCATTTGTATTATTTTATGTCGGAGACTGCATTAATAAAAAGTACAAACTTTTCTAATAACAGCTAAAACCAATAGTTAAGTGTGACATAATATTTATTAAATGCGACTTTTCATTTTATCTTACAAATGACTACTCGAGATGCAAAAACAGTTATACCTAAAAATTGGGCTTAAATTTCTACTATAAAATAAATGGAAAAACAGTTATTTACTTATAAAAATTTCAAATAAAACTTATACAGAATTGAAGCTAGTTATATTGACTGACTTAATACGTTTATTAATGAGCTCAAATACCTTTATTGCCCTAATACCTTTTTTTAGTGAACCTAGAATTACATTTTTTTTGCACTAGTATAAGGTTTCTTTTTGAACAATAATCAATACAAAAATATTTAAAAAAATTATTATTTTTTGCGCTGTTTAAGCCTAAATAAGCTTTTTTAAAAGTACTATTCGTCCTTCAATTTTTAATACTAAATTTTTTTTAATTGATTACATAATGTAAAAGTATATACTGCAGATATAGTAAGATATTTATGCAAATTTGTGTTTTATTTATTTTTAAAAAACATTTTATGTTCATAACCTAAAAATATATTTATATTTTTAAATACATTAATTCGTAAAAAAAAAAAATTATAATTTAATTTTTAAAAAAATCCCTTTACGTCTTTTAAATTAATATTAAAGTTTAAAAAGCTATTAACAGTTTAGTTTAAAGTACATTTTACTTACTTATTTTAAACATGATCAACATTCCAAAAATTTGATTTTGAGTAAATGTTGAATGTTGCAGACGAAAAGTAGATAGGCAGATAACAAATGGTATATAATAATACTGCTCTGAAATTTTGTGCATGTCTTCTTAAATTTGTATTGCATCGCGTTATGTAAAAAAAACATACTAATGTTTTCGTAATTTGGCACCCGGCTCTCCCTTAAACATTTAGCTGTTTTTGCAACTAGCCTTAATATTTGTACAATTAAAATTACTTTAATTTAAATGCGAAATTCTGAGTTTTATTTTCAGTACATTTCTTTAATAAATATGATATATACTTAAACATAGGTTACCACATATGTTTACTAATACATTACAGTAAGTATAAAGAACCTTATCTAAAATTTGAAACTGAAAAATATCACGTGGGCATTGCTATATCTCAGTGTCAAAACAATAATGTATGGTGGGAATAAGAGAGTTTATATAACTTTAAATTATATGGGGGGGGGGCAATGGCGCTCACGGTTCCACTATAGCAAAATAAATGAAGATGGTTTAAATTTAGTACTGAAAACATTATTTCTACATGAAAAAAAAATTCATCAACTGTACACTAGGTAATTCATTTAGGATACACACTAGGCTGTAATTTGAGCACTTTCATTTTTTTAAAAAATCCATAAAAATTTTTAACATTTAGCTAGTGCGTTGTGTTCCGATTTATTTACAAAAAAGGTAAAATTTTAATTGAAGTTAAATAAATTGATTTTTGTACTTTGTTTTGTCCTTATTTAACCATCTGAGGGATATGAACGTGTTTATCTTCTATTGCATTGCCAATTTTCTCATCAAAATATAAGCGATTAGAAGCAAAATATACCAATATCCTATAAAATCTACAAAAATCAATTCTTGAAAATACATCATACACATTACAATCATAAAAATACCACAATGGCTATGAATTTTAAATGTTCAGAAATCAGTTGTAGAAAATAAAATATTTTTACGATTATATTCCAAACTCTCAGAACGGTTAGAAAATGGACAAACACGTACAGTTGTTTTATTTTAATTTTTTTTCCAGTATTTTAATATAGTTTCCAAAAAACACCCCAACGCTTCAGATTTTATTATAAAATATTTTTTATGAATTTAAAGTTTATATGTATTTCAAGAAAAACTGGAAATCCATGGACGATTTAAGTTGTCAGCTCTGTCAGAGGGATAATAATTTTCACAATTATTTAAATTCAAAGTTATTGTCACTTCTTAATTTGTAGATGAGGATTGTGTCTTGTTAAAGCACCAGACTAATTTGTTAATTGACTCAACTATGATTATGACATACTTCATGAAAATGGTCTAAAAGTTGAAATCGGTTTTGCATTCTACCTCTCCCCACATATAATTATTTATTAACAAAATGTTGGCCAACTATCAAAAAAGAAAAATTCCCACAACCATCACATAGTGTAACCTTAATATGTATCCTCCCCCACCCAACTAACTTTCGCGAAAGAATGTCTCAAAGCCTTTCAGCCGAGCATAATTGCAAAGTTTAAAACACACCCAGCCTTAAAGAGTTGCCCTGTTTCCCTCAAATTTTAAACGTCTTTTAATGGTATGGGAGGGGGGGGGGGGGATGATAACAGCAGAGAAAAGGAACAATTACTGCTCCAATTTATCACAGAAGTTAATTACAAGACTTTCACTACCCCATAAGTATTTAATATGCATCGTGTAATTAGGCCTAATCTTTAGTATTCCTTAGGGGATGCCAAAGCGACCCGGGTAACCACAGGATTTTGTATCACTTCCCCTTCTCATGTTTACCATGGGGGAGTTTGGATCTGTCAATAAGATCTTTCCTCTGATGGGGTATTTAAAGGGGGGTGCCAATGAAAACGACTGCTTACGGATAGTCCCGAAAGTATTCGGGGGAGTTAAGGATTTTTTGCAAATATCAATTATGTTTGAAATTTACATTATTAAGCATTGAAAATTTGCATCAAATTTGTCAATGAGGTTTCTTTCTTAAAACGAATATTTACGAAAATGCTAAATAGGGAGTGTTATGAAACACATAACACGAATAGTACTCCATAAACTACGACTTGATTAACTTCTGCATTTTCTGTTTACACCCCTGAGATAAAATAATAAAAGGGGAGTATAATCACATTGGGAGGAATTGCCTTTACCGTGGCGCGCGGATGAATACGGTTCCGCAGCCAATAAGGGTAAAAAACATTTCACGGCTAGCACCGTCATGTTGTAGCACGCTTAGTCTTCTATCCAGTTCTTATTTAGCACAATGGTGATGAAAATCGAAAGGAATACAAGAGTGTAATGCGGTCACGCACGCTTAGTAATCACTCCAGTTGCTATTTGAGTTTAGTGGTTTATAGCCGGTTGGTTTGGTTTGGTTTTATTAAATAACGTCGCACTACAGCTGCACACTGGGCTATTGGCGACGGTTCGGGGCCTATCTCGAAGGAAAGATCCGGGAACGATGCCTCGTATTTTAGAACCATGGTCAGATGGCGAGGAAACACCTAAACTGGCACCCAACGCCTTCAATAGACGTCGGGACTTTGGACCCCGATCAAATTTATCGTGCACCAGTCCCGTATACACGCCGTTAATTTTTGCGGATGTTCTGGACGACTTTTCTAGTATTTTGTAGCGAAGATGGCAACCCTCCGATCACAAGATCACTACTTTTTACTTTTCTTTGTCAAGTCCATCGCCTGGTATCAAACCGGGAGGTTAATAGCCGGAGTTGATCTACTTGGTATTATATTCCAAATTATTCTGAATGTTTATTATTTTTGATGTGTAATTATAATTTATATATAGGATTGTTTTCTCACTTACTGCAAAACTCTGTACGGGAGACTGCAGTTACAGTTAAGTTAACAAATCCAAATACACTACACATATATAAAAAAATAAGTAACCTTACAAAATTAATTTTTTTTACGAGATTACATATACAGGTTAAATTACTAAATACAAATACACTACATATGTAGTGTATTTGTAAGCAAACGTATATATTTATGAAAAGTTTAGTTGAAGCAAATAAAATAAAATTAGTTTCAACGTTCGCCCATAGACTGTGCTACTTGTGTCTATGCCTAGTTTATGCATGCGTTTCTTTTGATTTTCAGATTAGTTTTGATGCTGTTAATAGTCAATAGGTCAGAGAATGTTATGCTCATTATTTTCTTGATATTAAGGGACCGATGTGTATTGGCTATACTAATTTATATTTTTTTCAGCATTCGGTTTTGATACTAATTTACATATTTTATCATATTAACATAAAAAAATCTAATGATCAATGATTGCTTATAGATAAATCCGAAAAAATCCAGAGGAATTACTTAAAGGAATTATCTCAAAAAAATATTCGGAAGAATTAATTAATTTTCTTTGCTAAATTCCTTTTTTAAAAACGTTATATCATTAAATATAAGAAATCTTCTTTAAATATGTGAATTATGTTTTTTATATTAACGGATATTTACCAAAATGATTTAAATGACAATAGTTTCTTGAATACTAAGAACCAAATCCTTCAGATGAGTTTATAAAGTTTTTAATTAAATTTATTTAAAAAAATTTCATCTGTATGGACTTAAACTTTACATTACATATGTTAATATGGATGCTCTTAAAAAAGTTATAAATACAACGGCAAAGACAATAGATATTACTGATTATTAAAATACATTATTGCGAATACATGGTGCTTTTTTTCAACATTTAATAAAAGTTAACAACGTTCTTCGTATTGAATTTTAAATTATTATGAATGTTTAATATTTTTAGTGTTCATTTCTAATTTATTTATATAGAAGATTGTTTCATCCCTTACTAAAAAACTTGCAGAAGAAAAATACTTTTTAACACAACGAAATTAAACTTTAAACTAAAATAAAATACCCATTTCCCCTTCCCACCTTCACTTATTAGACTAGTACCGAGGAAAAAAGCCTTCGCATTACAACTGTATCCTGTAATCGATTGTATTATACATTGTTACTTCCAAATAGATTCACGTCACTATCCTTTTATCGACTAAGTAATGAATGTTGTTTTGTGTTTCAATAGAATTCAAACTCTATGAATGGCCTTTACAAACATTTTTTTCGTTTCCATCGGAAGGTTCTGTTTGACAAATAGATGGGCAAGCATCTTTAACATAACATTATTGATTTTCAATGACAAATTGATCAGAAAAGTACAATAGAAGTCCCACTTATTTTGAAATGTTCTATTTTGATTAAAAGTTGTATTTATATTTGAGGAAAATTGTCCCTTTTTTGGATTAAAGAGTATTTTTATTTAATTTTTTTCAACGATTTTAGATCTTTAATTTATTTTTATATTTATTTTTACTGAAACATTTTTGTCCCATCAATGTTTTTTTTCATAATATATAAATTATTTATTTTACATCAAATATAATATTAATTTAAAATTTTGTTATTTCATTCAGCATTTTTTCGTAAGAATTAGTTTGATGATTGATTACTTATTGGATCTTTTGATTAAAAAGCGTATATAAATTGAATTTTAAAATATACAAATTATAAATATATAACAAAAACGTTTGATTCTATTAAAAAGGAATTTCATCTATATAACTAGTATCTAATAAATTTGCATTTCATTTATCATTTTTTGCATGCTTATAATCATTTAAAAATATGTAGTTCTGCTTTTAAATTTGTGTTATGTTTTACTTATGTAATCATATATATTAATTATTCTAGTTAATGCATAAAAAGTGGAAATGTTGTACGAGGAGACTTATTATTAGAAAAAGTTATTAATATTTTCCAACTGTGTTTAAATATTTAATAAGCACGGGATTTTTATCGCTAAAATAGCTAATAGTAGTTTCTATAATTAAAAATATATAGTTTTCAACATCTATATATGACTCAAGTTTAAAGAAACTAGCTAATATAATAAAATACATATTTTCATATTATTTATTTTTTTAATGATATTCTGTCAAAGTGTTTAAATATTTTCAACATTAGCATTTATAAAAGAATATCTGCATAGAAAAGTTTATTTTATATTTCCAAAAAAAAATGTTATGTATTATTTTTATATATTATTTTTATATATTATTTTTATATATTATTTTTATATATTATTTTTATATATTATTTTTATATAATATTTTTATATATTATTTTATATATTATTTTTATATATTACTTTTATATATTATTTTTATATATTATTTTATATATTATTTTTATATATTATTTTATATATTATTTTTATATATTACTTTTATATATTATTTTTATATATTATTTTTAATTATTTTAATATAGACAGTTTTCAAAAGTTTTCTAAATACATTAAATATTAAAATGTTTCAAAGTATGGATTTTTAAGAACTTTTATGTATTGCTAGAAATGCCTACTGATGATGCACGAACGGATATACATCCGTAAAAAAATATAAATCCGTAAAAAATATAAATCCGTAAAAAATATAAATCCGTTAAAAATGTCGGTATACAATTTTCATCAAAATTGTAAAATTAAAAGTTTCATTTTAGTATGAATATTTTATAAATTATATTGAAGCATTTTTTTTAAAGTTTTCAATTTTCCTTTTAAAAAATCTGCGTGTACCCTTAATTTCAATGCCTCAAAATTAAATGTTTCTTTAAGGTTTTTTACAGGTTTTACGAAAGATATTGATTAAAAAATCATTAATTTAATAGATCTCTAAAAACTGCAGTTTCCCTGTATAAAACCTTCAATTTCACAATTTTGATGGCTTTTGGTGACCTTTTAAGGAAGACAGGATCGTATCTTTCAGATAAATAAAATAATATCGTATATAAAAATAAACTAATTAAAATAATTTTAATAGTTCTGGAATAGAACATTAAATAGCGTATAAGTAAAAACATATTTTTTTCTTGCATATATATCCTAAGCAGAGCACAAAACCCTTTAACTTTTCTTTTCTAATCCCACCGCCCCAGCCTGGTACAATCGATTTTCAGGTATAAGTAGGACATACCTCTATATTCTATTCCTCTTGACGTAATAGAACTCTAAATAGACCTCGCTAGTGATCATTCTGCCATCCGAGTGAAGATTTGATGCTATGATCTAATCCGAAACGCTTAGCTTTGGCATCTTCTTTTTGCACTTTATCTTATCTTCATTACGTTCCCTAGTGTTATCACCTGAGGCATAGTACCAGAAATGGCGGGGGATTTTTTTATCCTTTTGATTTCCTGTAAAAAGAAAATGAGCGTACATTTTAAGCTTGTGATTTCATGAAGAATTTTTTTTAGTTACTGAAATTATTTTTTGGTTTTTTAGATTTTGTTTCTAATTTCTGGGTTGATTCTTTTTGATATAGAGAAGGTTGGGGATTTGGGGTTGATGCAAATTTACATTTGCATTTAACCTGTACGTTTGGGCTGAGACAGCATGTGTACAATAGGTATAGAGATCTAGTGGTATACTTGGTACACTTTTGATCCATGGCATGGGAGAAGAATTTTTAAAACGCATGTGGTTAAAAGTATGCTGTTCGCGGCATAACATGTAATTACGCCTATTCAGACAGATGACGTTTCGCTAATGGTTTCTGCAGATCGTCTTCGGTTACGCTTTTCGGTATTTTGACACCTGAAAGGTCCAACTCCAAATGTGTGTGTCTTGAGTAAGGGTTGTTAACGATTCTTCCGTTTGACAGTTACACGCTACTTATTGTAAGGAAAGTCGTCCTTCCCCAAAGCTTTAATGATTCTTCACCCTGCCTCTCAAAGCTAATTTCCCCTTCCCCAGTTTAACACTTTTTGGGAATTAGCCCACAGCCAGGGCAACTTTTATGTGACGGAGTCCATGTGAAAAGGTGAAGTCACTGAATTAGTAATTGAATATACTAAACCCATTTCTGTGAACCCATTTTTCTTTTAAAGTCCGTTAATGTTATTATATTATTTAAATGAGAAAGACAACATGTTTTCTGTACAAAGTGGTGACACAATATTTGAAAGATACCTGAAAGACTTATTTGTAATACATGATTATCCATTTTTAAATGACAGACGACGACAAAATATAATATTTAAGAAATATCAAACGTCGCTAGACCAGTTGCATTGTTGGCAAGCATTAGTTTTACATTATTCTTCCAACTGACTATATTCTCTTTGTTGAAATGTATATTAAGAAAGCACCATCATATTGATGTTTGTGGTACTTATACCATATTTTTATTTTTTCAGCTACAAATTTATGGGTATAACAGTGACTTGTATCAAAATATTACCGAAGCAATGTCTCTTCAGAAAAATCAAGGTCTTGTCGGCATATCAATTCTTCTTCAAGTAAGTCATATAGCTTATATGAACGTTATATTCGGCAATTGTGACTGTTTTAAACTTCCCTTTCAATGACTTAACTTATAAATTTAGAAAAAAAAATTTCAAGTAAATAAAATTTATTTAGAAATAGAGAACCAGTATATATTTTTTAATTTTGATAACTTTAAATATTTTGAAGAAACATTTATATAAATGTCAAATTATCGGAAATAGAGATTGACCTATTCTTTAATCAAATCGAAAAATTTATTTGACATATTTATATTTTAAAATTAATTTCATCCTCATATTCCCATTAATTAATATATTCTTGTATGATAAAAATTAGAAAATAAAACCAATTTAATTCATTATAATCAATATGTAAATATTTTTAAACAATAAAAGTAAAAATCACTATATTTATTTTACTTGTATTGGAATGATGTACTAAAGAGGATAAATTATTAAATTATTTGTTCATAATGTGTTTAGTTTCTATTTGAAAACTATCCTGATTGTTAAAATGTATTACTCTTAAACATAATGCATATTAATATGTTTATTAATGTAGACTGGCGACTTGTCTAATCCGGAGCTCAGAATTATCACCAGTCAACTGCACAAAATAGTTCATAGGGGTAAGTATAATGTGTTAAGAATCCTAAATATTGAGTTCTACATTTTAAATTTTAAATCTAACATAAACTTTTGGATTTCAATATTATTATAAATGCATTATTTGCTGTAAATATTTTAAGATTATCACACGTATGCGGGTTTTCTCAATCTATACAAAGATGTTTTTCTTTAATAATTAAAAAGAATTTTACTAACATTTTCTATTATTTAACTAATATCCGTTGTTTGTTTGGAATTTTTCTGGCTGCCAATTTCTGCTCTCGTTTAATAGACTTTACTTAGCCAAGTAGTGCCTCGTAATTTTATAACTGCCTAATATAATCTACTCATCTGGTATCGATTCGTCTGAACAAAATGTTCAATAAACTTAAACTTTTCAGCATATGAGTTTAGAAGTGTTACCTTCAATTTAAATAACGTTTATAATATCTACATATATTCGTATAAAGTGGCTAGCATCTTTATTACCTATTGGTAAAATACCACCGATTTTATATACTTTTCATGATAAAATGTTGTGTAAGAGAAATATGTATATGAAAATATAATTAAAACAATCGTATCAATTGTAGAAAATGTGTAGTTCTTTATCATAAATTAATTGAATACAAAATCTAGGGGGAAAGTTTACGGGTAGTGTATGGCAAGAAACGTTAAAATTTATAAAGATATATTTTAGACATAAGTATTTATAACATGTCATATATAAAATACATTCAATATCTTAAAAATGTACGCAATTTATGTGAAAAATAACTAACGTACATTTGATGGGTACACTAATCCAATTGATATGTTTGTTTTTGGAAAACTGGCATGAGTACTACTAGGAAAACGAAACACATTTGAGTGCTCAATCCAGTTGATAAATATACTCAATTACCATGAAACCCTCACGGGAATATTGTGAAACGAAAATAAGACTTCACATTTAACTGTACTAATTACCGGTGTCCAAACTCACTCCTTAGTCTAATATGATGCTGGGAATGCGATCTCGTACGTCGGTACATTTACCCCTAATGCTTCTACCTGTCAAGAGCAGTACACTACAATACCCCATAGGCTATATATATTACTTTACCTTTGTTATTAAGCAGCAATGAACTGGTGATCTTATCTTTTAAGGTCGGCAGCTACATAACCTTCCCTAGGGGTGCATTAGACACTGTTTGGAACTCAGCACACAAGGTGTCATTGATCAGCCGAAGCGCTGTATTGCTTTGCAGCGCTTAATTCGACATGTTTGAGATATATATCAAAATGCGCGAAAGTAGTAAAGGGTCGCCGTAATTTTCGAAATGGAATGGATGGTTTTCACATCGCCTCGTTGCATTTATGTCTACTGCTCGCGGAAAGTGAAAATTATCGTCATTAATTTTTATTATGAGGTTGGAACCAAAGTACTTCTGCAGGAAACGAGGCGATGTGTAGCGGGGATGGTTATTAAAAAAAGTTTTCAATTTACTCTCGAGGCTGATAAAATGGATATGATTTTTATTTGATGACTTTTCAGAGGGTACATTAAGAGATGAAGCTGACTAGCGTGAATCAGAAATGAAAAATAAAACAATCTCGGAATACTGTAACTTGGTTTAACTTTTTTTTCAATTAACACGTTAGCATTGAAATTAAGTTATATGTTTATTTATTCTATATATTTTATTATAAGTAGTAAAAATTAAAATTGCTCATTTCAAAATATTTTTGTTACAGTGAATGTCAAACATATTCGGAGTTAAACGATGCTATAGATTTAATTCGAAGATTTTTTTTACAAACAACCGATCACAATGTTTCACTTTGCAATATTAAAAATTTTAAATTCTTTAACAATTTACTCCTAGATTCCATTAAATATAAAGTATTAACATTTACAATTTTCTTTGAATCCATTGCGGTAGAATAACTTGTTTGATATTTATGTAGTCAGCATTTAGCCACCTCGTGAGTCACCAAACAATTCCGCTATTTTAGTCACATGGGTATTTATCATACGAGTCCCAAAAATTTGTCCGCAATGGAATTCCGTATGTTTTGACGTTATTAACTCACAACTGCACAGAGCGCTGCCTTGGCGGCAAATGATGCTTGCAACGCGTAAAAGAGGTTATATAGATAATTGAATTAATATATATATATATATATATATATATATATATATATATATATATATATATATATATATATATATATATATATATATATATATATAAAAGTTTTCTCAATTTGCCTATGAAAATTTCGTTTATTAATTACGATTTTCTAAAGCGTTTCAAAAACTAATCGCAAGACAAAGTTACCACCTATCAATATGAAAGAGGAATTTCAGTTCAAATTAACAACCATATTCTAATCCATTAGCAATAGGACTCTTCCAAATATAATGACCCGAATGTCTTGAAAACGAACTAGAGAGAAACGCCGAAGTGGACGTTTCAACGTCAAGAACACTGACAATATCTGATTAACGACTCCAAAATCTCGGGTCGGCCTTTTGCAAGTACATACACGAAAGCCTGCTCTTCAGATCAGAAAACTCATATTCATAAAGCATTTTAATTGAAGGCTTGTGTAGATAACGACCTTCAAAGTACGTCCCTACTGTCTTTAATTGAGTTGATCTAATTGCTCTTACATGGCCGACTGATTTATACACACTTCAAGCTTATTTTAATGATGCTGTTTGCTCAAACCCTGTGTGAATGGTAAGCTCAATTGCTCGAGTTTTAATTAATATCCTAATTAATTCAAAGATGTATCCTATCTCGTCAAATATAGAAGTCAATTTGATATATTTATCGAATCAAAGTGTCTCTTTACGTTGTTTATCACGAATGTTGAGATGAATAAGTCGTTAGTTAAGATATTCATTTGAGATTCTTATCATGAAAGTGAAGTATATATTTCGATATATATATTAAAATATGATCTATTTCATCAAGTAGTTTATATATATTAACGGTGCTCAGTAATATTTGGATATGGGTCATAACATAAGGTTTTTGACTACTCACGGACCACATCTATTGTGTTTACAGAATATATTTTATACTAAGATTTTACATATAAAATTGTATGCCAATTTTTTTTTATTTTGGTTAAAATGTGTTTAATTGAAATGAACTGTAGTAATATAATTCAAATAACACTCAGAAAAATATAATGCATAGTATTTATTTCGAAAACAATATACCAAATTTGAGGTGCTGCACGTCGATATATCTTTGCATTTTTAATGCTGCTAAGTCCTAAAAAATATTTATAGCAGTGAAAGACAATGTACCTTTCAAACGATCGTCTTATAGGATGTATTTACTTTTAATATAACGCATCGTACAAAAATGACTGTCAAGTAATACATTTATTGAAACATAGTAGAACAAGTAATTTTATTCTTGAAATGTTTGCAAAGTTTAACGAAAGTTTCAACCGTAACTTTATGTATTTGTAATGCACATATACATATATGCGGTTAGAAATAGCAAAGGAGTTGTTGAACTTAAATGTTTCAAGAGACTTTTAAATAAATTATATTTTTCTAGTTTCTTATTCTATTTACTTTTATTAAATTATTCTATTTATCTATTTTTATTTCTCCATTAACAAGGACTTTTTGCAGTAATTCCTCCAGTATTTTTTTGCGAGTCTTAATATAGGACAGCAAGACTTCGCAACAGATGGCCATTGGCTGCAGCGTGAATATTTTGTTTACTTCTGACCAATCCTTGCGCGATTTCGGTAAAGATCACATTTTCCCCCCAGTTGAGCGCAACACAAGTAACAGCTGTTCGTTCCTATATATCATTCTTCCAATGCAGCCAGTATAGGAACGCAGATCAAATTGCGTTTTCTACCCTTCTTCAAACCTATGTAGGGAAGCTACAATCTGTTACTGGGAGACGTTAGTAATTATATTTTCTTTTGGTTGAGACCATGCATTTCCTTAAAACGAAATTAGACTTGATTTTTTCTATTTCGGTAAGCGACCCCCTGGGGACTTTTCTTTTGCTATATTTTTTCCTTTCTTATATTTTTCTTTTCACTTATTTGGTATCACAGCTACTGATGATATTGATTACGCCTTCTTTGTATTAGAATGTTAAAACGAGCTTAGAAATTTAATTTAAATCTTTGAATATTTTTTGTCGTAAAGAAAGATTTTACGTCTTGTATCTCGAGCAGTTAACTATTGGTGCAGTTTTTATTGCCATGTTTGGTTCCGATTCTTGTGATTCTAACTGCGTTTTCTTAGGGAAAACTAATTATACTCTGGCCGATTTTCAGATGAATTCTCTAAAATATAAGATATTGTTTCCATGTGCGTATAAATACTAATGAATAATAATCATATCTACAAAATTGTTGAAATTTCTTATGATAATTGGCATTTGTAGGAATATAATATGATTGTTATTTATTGTGTTTTCTATTTAAAAACAAAAAATAAATTCAGAACATAGCATTATCTGCAAACTTTATTTTTTTATTAATATTTCCCAAACCTTTTTCAGAATCTATACTTCAAACTAATATGCACTTTAAGAATGGCTTTGGATTTTGAAAACCAAAATAACTATAATTTTAAACAATTATAGCATCTGAACAAAATATGTATTATTAGAAACATGTATTTTATAAAAAATTGTATTGATATTTTTTTACTAATGATTATCCTACATTTCTTTAAGGGGAGACTGTAATACGCAACAACAAAAATCACTCGTATTTCATTCAACTTAAAATTGCTCCAAATTATTTAAAACTTAATACTTAAAAAAAATTAATGCAGTGAATAACTAAACATTTGTTATGATTGTGCACTTGTAAAAGTTGAAAATGTAATTTTGTATAAACCAGTTAAAAAAATGAAGTTTTTTGTGTTTTCCTCAAAACTGATATTTTCAGTACGTACATTGGTAATTTTTTTAAAATTCTATTTAATTTTTTAACAATAATAAAAATACATAAGTTTTACATAGTAAATCTAAAGTATTTCCTAAATTATAAAGAATAAATACTTTATGCGACTTATATTTATAATTTTATGTCGCGAAAAATATAAAATTTTGCATATGCAAAATATATTTTTCGTATATTTCTAAAATAATATTGGGTAAAAAATTAGGTTTACTTGTTTGAATTAGAGTGTGTGTTTTCTTGCAATTAGTAAAAGTTTTATGCACAGTTATTGTATATTTATTCTGAAAAATGTACAAAACCAAACGTTATCAAGTTGAAAATTGAAAATTCAATTGTTCTAAAGAAGGTTTACTATTTAAAATTGTTTATACAAAACTAAATTTTTGAAGTGTAATAACCTTAACAAATATTTATTTATTGATTATAATTAAAGTTTTTTTTTAATAATAAATAATTTTCAGCAAATTTAAGTTGAATGAATACTACGGAATTTTGCTGTCGTTGACTACTCTCTCCTCTTAAGTTACAAGTTCCTATTTTCATTATTTAATATAAAAAATATAAATATTTCACATATATTAAAGTTTACAAAATGTCACTATATGTTAATATCACAAATCAAAGTACCAATTTAGAATATTTGGGAGATCTTACTTTTGTTTTAAAATTAAAAATAAATATCTACGTTATTCTTTTTCTTATACATACATATTAAAGAAAAACATATACCATTAAGTTGTTTTCCGTATCCCCTAAATGCGGCAAATTCAATGACAGTAATCATTCTAACCCGATAAGCTACCCCATCGCTCTAAAGCAATCATTACGCTCTAATCCTGCTAAGGCTGCAGGAAATTTTGGATTTTGCTGAAGCGCAAGCTTTGCGAATGTTACTGCTAATCAAGATTACAAAGCGGCATGGATTATACTTATAATGAGCTTTCGTGAAGGGATAGTTGAAGATTAAGAAAATGTGTGTTGTAAAAAATTGGCTCGTATCCCGATAAGCTTTTTCTTTTACTATAATCAGTAAGTAAACTATCTCTTACCCAGGTAATATCTAAGACTAACTATTATCTTTATCTTTTAGATAAATTGATATATGTTGGGGACAATTTCCGATATTTGGTTTGGGATGGATACGATATCTGGTTAAAAAATGTAGTTCATCTTAATTTTTTTTTAAATGTTGAAGATTGATCATTAGTTGTAAAAAGAGATTGTCTTCCGGTAGAAAACTATTAAAATATATTTAGTATTTACATTATTTTAGTCCATCTCCTTTTTATAAAGTTTGTGAATTACGCGTTTTTTATTATTTTTATTTTGACATGATTTAATCTAAAGTATTTTTATTATTATTAAAATAATAACAAGCAGTAACACAAAAGTTACAAGCAGTATTGCAAACAATGATGATATACGTATAAATCAAATTCACAGCACACATAGTTAGTTAATAACTTTAACTTTTAAAAATGTATAATGGTACATTACACATTGTTGCAATATCGTAAATAAAATTATAACTAGTTAAAAAAAGCATGTGCTATGAAAATATTTATCAAAACACTATAATAATACTATATAAGTATTTAAAACTTTTTTAGATTCTTTAACTATTTTTTTAATACAAGATTATTTAACCTAAATTGATGTATAAAATAATAGGTATTGAAGAAACACACTTTCGAATATTTGCAGTAAAATAACAGTAATTGCTAAAAAATATTGGAATAATAAATCTAATTGTGCCGATGTTTAAATTGTTCCCTTTTAAATTTATATTACTAAATGAAAATGTATTTCAGTTTAAAATCTACTATAATTATTACAATATTAATATGTTTTTAAATTCCAATTCCTTACACTAAATGCGACATTGTTTAGTACAATGACTGAATTTCATTTTGGAAAGACGCCAAAATTCTCTACTTCATCAAAAATTCCCAAATTATTCAAATTTTTATGTTTTAAACAGACAGTAACATAAACACACGGCATGTAAATGAAATTATAATATTTCCGTTCAGAGTTCGCGACAACTCCAAAGAATCGCAATTAATATCCGACACACGTCCACCTTGTCACAGGAACATTAACCTATTCATCTACGGTTCACACTTAAGGTATCCGCCCAAACTTTTATCTCGGTAATTATGACAATTGTTCCGACGATTGCCCACTTAATAAATGTCAAGTACTTCTCACGAACGCATTCATTTCTTTACTTTCAGTGCCAGTATTAGCTTACACATCTGGGAAAAGTATTCGGAAGATAAACACATCACACTAAGGGCAGTTGAGATGTTTACTTAGCATTTACATATTCAGGGAAAAAATAAACATTTCTGATGATGGTGTGACATAAATACAGGGTGGTCCAAAATTCATTTACCATTTTAAAATTTAATACAACATCAAGTATTTGACTTAAGACAATGCGGTTTGGACTAAAACACTTCACATGATGAAAAGTTTTGTTTGAAGCAAATAAAATAATTACTAACAAACTTCGTATAAAGATGGCGCTGTGAGATAATGACGCTTTAAATACCATCTATATATATTTTATTTTGTCACAAGAAGGTACAAAATACTTTGTGTAATCCACTATTTCTGCGTGATAGCATCGAAATTAAACCGGAAAAGAAACGTAGGTATAAACCAAAAATGGAAACAAGTCAATGGGCGATATTTGGAACTATTTGTTTTTATTTGCTTTGGAAAAATGTTTTAACGGGAGCAGTATTTTGTTACGAAGTGTGCTCTAGTAAGGCAATTTCTTGATTCTACATTACATTTTAAAAATGCAAGGAACATCCTTTATATAGCGGGGAAATTGAAGTTTTTGCGTGGTTACTAAATAATTGATTTGATTAAATGATAACCAACACATTACTTTAATAAGATAGGCTTAATATAGAGCCATTATTGCATATGTAGTTAGTGAAGATATGCTTTATATAGAGCCATTAATGCATATGTAGTTAGTGAAGGAACAATCATTTGAAAGTTTGTAATTCTATTTTAAAGAATGAGAAACATCAATTATTATGGGTTTTCCTCTATTAAGATGTTTATTTGTCACTTTTTACCATTATGCATTATATAGATTATAGTTTGTAGATTCAAATGAGTTCATAACCCCTAATTCACATAAAGTGGGTGCATATTGTGTACTTTTAATTAATACAAATTTATATATGTATAACTTTGTAACATTCTTAGTCAATTTTTATTTCTTTATATCTATGAAAATATATATATTTCATCCATCACAGGGGTTTATGGTCAAAAAAGAATTCCAGAAAATCTTTTCAATTTTTAAAAGTAGAAACATAAAACTTTTGTCAAAAAAGAAATACGTGGTTACATTTTATTTTAAAATAGAACATATACTAGATAGAATAGAGTATGCCCACTCTTACCTTTTGCTTCCCCATTCTAGTTCATCTGTACATGGAATAAATTGGAATTGGTTTTCTTCTGTGTTCGGGCTATTTTCTTTTAAAATTTAAACATTTAATAATTAAACTATAATTATAAGTAATGTATAGGGATTATTTTTTCATAGTTGCAACTGTTATATTAATCGAAGAAGTTCATAAATTTAGTTTATTAACTACTATCGAATTTTTCACTTTTTACTTAATTTTAATAAATTGTTAGAAAATTAATCCTAAATTATTGTTTGGGGTTTATTATAAATATAAATAAAAACTTACATTTAATAATTAGTAATTTTTATTAATAAAAAAATAACCTAATAATAAACAATTAAAATATATTTTTTTCCTAATTGAAACAAGTTTACTATAAAAAAGGGTTTTATATTTGCAATTTATAATAAGATTAAATAATAATGAATTAAACTTAATACTTTATTATTGATGCACTATAATTTAGTTTGCATATTTAATGAAATTTTTTACATGTGTTAACTCTTGTGAATAATTTTTAAACATTCTTTAATAATATAATTCTTAATAATATAATACTAACATTGTATACTTTATGTAATGAATATATGATCATGTTATGAATAAAGAATATTATATACAAAAAAAAACACTGTGCATGTGTTATACGTAAAATTTATTCTATATGTACTCAAAAACGAGAAGGTATAGAGAATATATATTCAACCATTATAATACTGTCAATCATACAATTTCACTGTTAAGTGCATAAAACTTTTGCACTCCACTGTTACCACTGCGGCGACATTGTTAGATAAGTTGCGCTGCGGCGACATCGAATATAGCGGCGACATTGTTAGATAATACGACGCTATATTACGATGCATATTTAGTAATAATAGCGTGTCGCATCGTAATATAAGATCGTAGTTCCATTGTCACTGCTGCGGATACATATATATTAGACATATATATAGGAGTTCATAGCAAAAATGACCCTGAATTCCTGAAAGGTCTAATTTAAAATTACACGAAGTCCACTACAGTTGCATGTGATCTGAGAATGTGGATATCACATCATTGAATTATTAATTGCCATCCAAAACTAATAAGTTTGGTACCCAAAATGTAGCCAAAAAGTAGTAAGGGAAGTTTGGGCATATTGACCACAACAACGAAATTTTTTTTCAATAAGTAAAAATTAAAAAAAAGCAAATGGAAATTTGCCATAAGTTAGTTTCATTATTTAGGTTTTGTGCTGTTTTTGCTACTAGTGCAGCGAGTTATTGAAAACATATTATTAATTTCAATGAGAATAATCGTAGGAAAAATATTCATTACACCTATGTAATAAAATTTAAGACGATAGTAAAATTTATTACAAATTATTATGTGTTAAAATGTATTATTAAATTGACTAGTAAAATAATCAAATTTTTTAATGGAAATATTAGTTTATATCTAACTGGATATTTGGTTGAAATAATAAACAAATATTCTGCATTCGTCACAACTTAGCATTCGGTGCGTCCTTAGAATTAATTGATGGACTTTAATTGATGTTTTTATAAGAAATAACTTTTTATCTCTATTTTTTCAATAACATTTTAATCTTAAGTTATGTCATTATTGAATCCCCTGTTTTAATCGGATAAAAACTCGTCCATACAGAAAATGGCATTTTCACCAAACAAAGAATCTGTACACCAGTCCATTTTAAAGTTATGGTATGATGACTTGTGGGACATACACCCACATTTAGATAACACTGATAATTATACAAATATTAGATGAAATAGCCGGCGTTCTCGGGCTTTACGCAGTGTATTATTCGATTTCTTCACTGTGGCGCCATCTGGTAGCTTTAGTAAAAAGTCATTTCTGTTTAAAGATGTGGGAAAGGTAGATAAGTGTGATATTTCGAAATATCATGTAGAATTTAACCACCCTTTTGTTTTGAAGGTTACCTGTGCAAAATTTCATCAAGCTCGGAATAAAACTGTAAAATTGTATAAAAAACAAACTCACGTCACTCTTCTTTATATACATAGATTAGCAAATTACAAAACCTTTATTTGATAAGTTTCTCAAACTTTCTTTGCTTTAGTAAGTGATAATAGTAGACAATTTAATACATTCTGTCATGGGATAGTGGGAAAGTATTTAACTCCCATTTATCATGTTCGCTCGTGGATCGATCTCATTTGCATTCTGGGCAAAGTTCAACCGTAAAACTTCAACACTCCCGTTGTGCGGTAACAATGTAAGCCTCTCTAATTATACCTTGACAGATTATGATTCGTAACTTGATTTATTGCTACAGAATAAAGCTTCAGTTTGCGAGAGAAAGATAGTTTACCTTTGGCCACGCAAATCGCACTTGCAACCCTATCCTTGATAATCCCGCGAAAAAACAAGATCATATATAATAGTGGAAGAAAATGTTGCGACAGAAACTTAGTACATTAACGTCTTTAATTATTTTATTTAATGCAAATAAATATATATCCTTTACACACATATGCGGTAAGTGGCAATTCACTATTTTTTCAGAATAGGCATATATTTTTTTAGCCTCATTATAACTATTAGAAAACAATTAATTGTCAAGAGGATCTGTCAAGAAATACAATTAATTGTCAAGAGGATCTGTCAAGAAATACAATTAATTGTCAAGAGGATCTGTCAAGAAATACAATTAATTGTCCAGAGGATCTGTCAAGAAATACAATTAATTGTCAAGAGGATCTGTCAAGAAATACAATTAATTGTCAAGAGGATCTGTCAAGAAATACAATTAATTGTCAAGAGGATCTGTCAAGAAATACAATTACTTGTCAACTACCACATTCATGCACTATATAAATTGTAATTTCAAGATTCAAATGAACATTTAATATCAAATTTATATTTAACACACTGATGCTCAAGTGATTTTTACATTTCTAAAGTTATTTTCAATTTTTTTTTTTTAAATTTATATATATATTTCACAAATAATTAATTTCATTGTAAAGAGATATATTTTAAATTGTAACTTAAATAATTAGATTTAGAAAAGATTTAAAAAAATGGAGAATTTTAATGTATTTAAAAATTGGGTGAATTGATGGGAAAACTACAGATTCCTGGCTGTGGCATTACGACCATGAGCGTCAGGGGGACTGCAATTAGTTCAATCACGTTAAAATGGATCGTTAAAAAATCCAAAATTATTTTCCCATTTTCTAAAATTTATTAAAAAATTAGAAAATATGTGGTCGTTTTTCACAACATATGTAACCGAAACTTGTATTGAAATGAAAACCTGGGTGGGGCACGTGATCTTTTAGTCGCCCTACTTCTTCAATAAAAAAAATTAACAAAGCTTTTGTGAAAATTTGAATATATAATTTAACAGCAATATGTGCATTAAAAAATGTATGTAGTAGGGTTTTGAATAATTTTTATACAGAAAATATAAGATTAATTTAAGGTTAACTAAATGTTATTGAAAGCGCACCTATTGATCGTATGAAAGTTCTGAGTTCGAAACTGTTTGAGGTTTGTCAATGATTTGTCGCATAGACGGACTGATATCATTAAAAAAACCTATCGTATTGAAATAATTCAGGTAAAAGGTAGTGTGCCCGAAAAATATATTCCAGGAAAAATAAAAAAATAAAAATTGATAACAAAATTGATCTCTATGACCCCCAACGTCGTTTGGATTTCAAGAGGTATAGTGAAAATACGCTCGTTTCGTTTGAACGTTTTTCAAAGCAATTTTATGTACTATAGCTAAACATATTTAGTCAGGACTTCAATCCAACGATTTTTTTTCACTAGAAAGGAAAGTGATATATGGGACATAAACTCATCCAATATGGCGTCCCAAACTAAATGTTCTCTTTCTTAACATGTGCTGGAATTTGATGGCTGTAAAGCACCTTGAATGTGATCAACAGCGTATGGGTTAGATGAGGGATATGTTGTTTACGGCTCTGATCTTTTTTCTTTGGTTCAGAAAAAGGTGCTCCAATAATGCAAAAAACTGTATTTCTGAATTTCTTAATAACAATATTAGGATTTGGGTCTCGGGTTTCCCTTAAAAAACGAAAATTATCAAAATATCTGAGCTTTGGCTGTAGGTGAGGGTTTGGCGTAAAAGGGTCACGTGATTTCTTGATTTCGTCGTCAAGCAGTTTTCACTACGGCTGTTGAATTCTTGATTTAAAGTTACGTGATTCGTGAATTCATCCGACCCTATAGAAAAAAATACAATTACAATTTTCTCCTTGAAAATACTTCATACAAATATTTATAATATTCGAAATCTTTAATAAAAAATATTGGAATTAAACTTCTATATACTAAAGTAAATTCATACCATAGAAACCGTAAATTCAAGAGAAGATTGCGATTTCTTCAAATGATCAAGGAGATTTGTTTGTGGGAGTGTTCTAAAACAAGTTAACCAAAAACAGTTTAACCAAACATTTCTTTTACACTCCACTCTACATGAGAAAAAGTTAAGAAAAACTTTTAAAATTAATGAGTTTATTTTCTTGCCCAAACAGTGGGCGTCAATGGACATCAAATATCGTTAAACGAATTTAAGATACAATAAAACAGAATCTACGCTAAACAGAAATGCACACTTGTAAATGGGCTTCTAACTGATGTGTGTCAAACAACCCAGTTCAGAGATAAGAACGTTTAAAGTTTGGGACTTCCCTTTTTGTGGTTGCTCACTTTATATACCCGATACTCTCATTCGGAGCTTGAGTGATCACTTTACCCTGACTGATAGAGTATCGGCGTATCCTGCAGAAAGTTATCGGTTCGATTCCAAATGAAAAGTGTATAACGCTGCAACTTGTCTATAATGTGGAAAGTCATACAACTCATTATTGGGTAACCTACTGAACTAGGGCCAACACAGCTTGACCAAAAGATTGATTTGGTTTTAATGGAAATGGTGTTTGTCCTTTTTTTTTACACATCACATGGCAAACAACCCGCCCAATTTAAGTTTACTTCTCAAAAGTTAAAAAAATTTGTCCGATAAAGTTTATATCCATAATATCCGTCTATGCAGGGCGCCACTATAAAGATTTTTATGTGTTTTATTTATTTATACTTTGGGGGAAAAACGATATAGATGAATAAAATAAATATAAGTTAGAAAGAACTTAAAATAGCAAAATTCCTGATATTAAATTAACTGAATAACTCCTGATATTATTATAATAACTGAATTCCAAAAAATTCCACTTCTATTCAATGACAAATCATTAAAGTAATATTTATTAAAGAACATTTTATTTAAGTATTTTGCATGAGGCATTGAGCAATTTTGGAAGTGTATACATATAACTTTGAAAATTATTTTTAATGATTTATTTAAAATCAAAATGTATAAATACACTGCACGCGCGAGAAGCCTAAGAGAATATATAAAAAATAATTTATGAATATATGTTGGCGTGTGAAATATTGTTTTCTTTTAAAGCATGAATAAATGTAATAAGTTATATTCCCAGTGGAGGAAAATAAAGACGTATTTAATGCGTCGTAAACAAAGATGTGTGAGTGTGGCTAATGTAAGATTAACATTTCTTTAGAACGTTTTCGTGAAAACATCTATTTTAGGTTTTATTTCAATAACTTTTTTACGATATATATTACTTGTAAGAATATATTCTGCATGCAAATGAATTCATAACTTACAAAATATAAAATGTGAGGATAATAAATAAAGATAACATTTTTAAAACTTAAAAAAATATTAATATTTAAAATAGTGATTAGCTTTTCAGTAGTTCATTTCTTGTTAATGTATTATTTAACTTGTTTTAACTATTCTGAATTTGTGTTAAAATACAATATCAGTAGATATAAATTTGCATAAAAATATTTAATTTAATTATGTATAGTGCTTTAAAGTGCAATTTAAAATTTATATTTAAATACTTAAAGTTTGTAACAAATTTTGAAAAAAATATGCATTTAAATATGGTATTCAGTAAAAACAGATTTAATATTTTCTAGTGTCCAACATCCAGTGTAATCCTCAATATAAATGTTACTTGAAAATTACTAACTTCTTTTACGATAACAACCTAAAAAACCCGGAAGATTTATCACAGCGGTTACTTTTTTTTCACCCCCACTCTCTCTCCTTCCCATTTATTATTTTTAAATCCAGGCCTCTCCTCTAATTCCTGTCTGTTATTATTTGCAGGCCAGGAAGCTCCCTTGAAGTATTTGTCTCTGCGTGACCTCATGCCTGATACTCCGTACTACATGACATATGAAGGATCAACTACAATGCCCGGATGCTATGAGACTGTGACTTGGATCCTAATGAATAAGCCGATATACATAACTAAGCAGCAGGTAGGTAGTCATAGAAACTGTTGTGGGTACTTTTCACACGAAGCAGGTTCACACGAGAGAGCCTAAGTGAATTACTTCACGTTACTTCAAAACAGTACTTTCACATGGAAGACTGTAAATAGATATATGAGCTGTCTTTTTATTTGGAGGTGGCTGTTTAATAGTATATTCGTAGCATCTTGCCATTTCTTTTGTGAAAGCTAACTTACATGATATCAAATCAATCCATATTCAGGAGATTGATATCAAATCAGTTCATAACCAAATCAGTTGTATAAGTCATATAGGAGATTGAGAACTGTTACATAATTTCTAATTGGGAGTGGATTTGTAATAGGCTATGGTGTCTGTAGCAGATGGCACTCTCTCGTGTGATAGCTAACTACCATGATATCAAATCAGCCCATCAAGATATTGGTATCAAATCAGTCTACATAGTCAAATCAGTTGTGTAAGTCATATAGAAGATTGAGAGTTTTTACATAATTCCTAATTTGGTGTGGAGTACTAATAGACTGTATGGTGTCTGTAACAGCTGACACTCTCTCGAGTGGAGGCTAACTTATATGATATCAAATCAGCCCTCAATCGCTAGGTTGGTAACAAATCCGTCCACATAGTAAATTCAGTTGCATAAGTCATGTAGGAGATTGAGAGCTGTTACATAATGCCCAATTGGGGGTGGATTATTAATAGACTGTATAGTGTCTGTAGCAGCTATAATCTCTCGTGTGAAATTTAACTTACATAGAATCAATTCAGTGCATTCGTATTGGAGATTGGGATCTGCTATATTATTTCCAATAAGAGAAGGACTATTAATAGGCTTTCTATATCAGTTTATAATATCTCGTGTGAAGGCTAACGTACATGGTATTAAATCAGCATTCGTATTAGGTATTCAATATGCATTTTAAATTGAATGAACATTTAAAATTGAATGAACATTTAAAATTGCATGAACATTTAAAATTGCATGAACATTTAAAATTGAATGAACATTTAAAATTGAATGAACATTTAAAATTGAATGAACATTTAAAATTGAATGAACATTTAAAATTGAATGAACATTTAAAATTGAATGAACATTTAAAATTGATAAAACTTTTAAATTGAAAACATGTTTTAAATTGAATACATGTTTAAAATTGAATAAATCCTAAATATAAAATAATCTTACAATGCTATAAAAGCATATTTTTTATAATTAAAGATACATTAAATAATGACTGTGAGAGTTAGAACCAAAGTTGTTAAATATAATTGAAAATTCTTGTATTTTATAAAGAAACCTGTATCAATAGATGTGTACTTGACAGCTGCTAAAGGGTTCGTGAGAGATTTGTTTCCTTTTTTTTCAACTCTGTATCTGAATCGTAAAAAAAAACTTTACAATAAACGATGCAACTAAATGACCTCTATCCAACTAACTTTAAATTAAAACATTCGATTTTTCAATGTTTATAACTACGGATCTCTGTAGTAAACTGATTATAACAACAACAACAAAAAGTAATAAACATCTGAAACTAAATAAAACCACACCAATCCAACTTCGCCACAATATTTACTTCTCAAACCCATGCATCTCTCTAGTAGAGGGCGATATCATTAGACTCAAATATCGCTCGATGCAATTTCTCCATTCTCTTCTAAACATCCATCGTGGTTAATCTCGACTTGTGCTCATCCAGTTGAAAATCCAAACTCGTCCTTATCTGATACCTCATCGTGCGTTAAGAGACTGAGATCCACAATGTAATCTGCGCTCTCAACTCGTGATGCACTGTTAAAGGATTTTCAATAGGAAGGCAAGACCCAAGCTGTATTCAGTCACTGGATTCTCGATAACGTTGTGTCCTTTTCAAGACCTGGGTTGTTCTGTAGTTAGAAGTTCATTTGGTATTATAGAGAACTCTTTAGAAAAGCTGATGCGTACGAGAAAAAAAATATGACACAAGATCTTATATAATACTTAAACATGATAGTTAATATATCGACATTTTATAACCAAAGGTAACCAAAGAGTACGGAAAGTCTTTCGACAATTTCAAATCTAAGGTCATGAACATGCAGGTGGAGGGGGTGGAGTCGTATAATTTAGTGCAATGGCTTTTATGTCTATCCTGTTATTCACATGCGTTAAATATATTATATAAATCCTCACCAGTTAAGATAATAATAAAAAACACTTATATTGATAATTATTGATATTATATACACTACACTAAACATATATATTGAAAAGTTATTATATTATTTGGATAATTGATAAAAATGTATTTTAAATTGTAATTTTACAGGAAATATTGTTAAACTATCATTAATAAAATATATATATTTTTGGCCATTTTTTTTAAATTATCGACGTACATAAATTTTACATTAGCTTAACATATTTTAAATTTAAATTATTCTCCTATGCAATCCATCCGTGTTATTTCAATTCTTCAAAACTTGTTGATTCTTTAGTTAGACAACTTAAATAAAATTTTAAAACAATTGTTAGCAATTTTTTATACGTTATTGTTTATAATTTAGAACTATATGCTTGAATTAGGTCTTAATATATATATATATATATATATTAGGGTGCATCAAACGCCCCATGTTTTTAAAAATTTCATGGAAATTGTCTGTCCCTATGTTATTTTTGTTCGAAATGCTAAAAAAGTTATATACGTCGAATTTTGTAAAAATTGAATAACATCAATGTGGTCCTCAGATCCCAAGAATGTACAACAAAAACGAAAATTCTGAAAAAAAAGCATCATGCGCAAAAAATATATATAATAATGTATACTTTAATAAAATAATGCAATTAAGATTGTTTTGTGATATAATAAAAGAATATATAATCATATACTATTAACTTTCTAATATCAATTTAATTCGTACAAGTACACTCAATTTAAACTATAGTTAATTTCGGCCGTTTAAGCAGATTTCTCTGTTTTTGTCGATCTTGTTCGGCGACGTGCATAACATGTTGGTAGTGATCTTCATGTTTCACTGATTCTATGAAATCAGTACTTAGCTTCACCCCTCGTTCTTCACAGTCGTTGACAACATTCAATGCTTGCAACTTTGCGAAAGTGTGGTGTAGGATACAGAACTTGACCATTCTGAAACATCTTCTATTAAAAAATTTGAGTCTAGTTCAAATAGATAAAATAAAATCCAAGAATCCGTTTCAACTGAATTAGAAATAGTTGTATTTACAGTGAGATTTTTGGAAAATTTGGATTTTTCAAAATCCATACCATATCAACCTTGAAATTTAAAAGCAGTATCAGTGGAATTTAGTTTTGTAGCTAGCATTGCATCAGCGATAGCTTTTCGTTCTTGTAGTGGAAATTTGTTGCTCCAAAGGACAAGTGGAACCATCTCTTCTGTAAGATACTAGCAGTAATGGTTTTCAAAAACACTAATTGTACTTTCAGATATGATGGGATGGACAACCTTGTACGTTATAAGAGAACATAGCATTTGTAGGACATTCCAAAGAGCATTTATGGCAGAATCACAAGTTAACCACCAGGTGCTGTAGGTGAGAGTGACAGTCACACAGTTTGACATGTTGTTGTGCCGGTAGGTAGTTGCTGATGCTGCTCAAGACAAATTTTAATCGTGTGTAACAGTTTGGCCATCCAACATGCTTTGTGCAAAACTCCTCGTCGGTTTAATTTTACTGCTTGTGTAATATTGGGAAAGTCAAGGTATATTAGACAAAGCTTTGTGAATTCCATATAATCATCTCTGTATTTTCCAAAATCGATGGCACATTTTGGTGCATGGATTACACTAGCTCCAAAAACATTAACTATGTTTCTCGCTTACACATTCACTAACTTTGGGTCATATGGTTCAAATCCACCATAATCTGATCAAAATTGTTACAAAATAGTTTAAATAAGGTTATACCTAGTAACTTGGAAGCCTCGACCTTTAAGTCACCAAAACATGAGACAAAATGACTTCTCTGATATGAAGGCGGCAAGCTGACCAAAGAAGTTTATGTCCCAATTTATTTTGCTGTCTGACACAAGCAGCAGTAACATGGCCTGTGTTTGAAGAAGTTGTGTCAAATATCATGTTCATAATTGTTTGTACATTGCTAAGAAGTTAGTTGCTCATATATTAAGTCGACAATGATTGAGTTGCATTTACTATTAGTGCCTTGGGGGTAAGCAGGCACACCAAGAATCTTTTGCTGGTGAAGTTTTTTTTTTATTTTTTACTTATTGGACATTGCTGTTGAAAGTTTTTTATTCCAATGCAGAGTTGTATATTTAAGAAAGCACAACTCTTACTTGCAAGCAGTTGAAATTTCCATTGCAACTTGCCTACTTTTTTTCTGTCTGCTGTTGCGTAAGATGCTGCAATTGTACATGTATCTCTTCCTAGTTTTGTAATGTTTTTGTATATGCTGCCTGTTGTCCTGGACTCATAGCTAGTTGAAACAATATTAGGTTTCTGCAAATTGTCGTATGGAATGAATAAACTCGTTCCCGTTCTTTTATATCGATGATGACTTTGAGTACTTATTGAAAGTTCTTCAAAATCAAAGTTTTTTTTTTACATAATTTGTGTCACTTCGTTCATCAAAATCATCAGATCTAATAATATAATTTAATATTAAATTGGAACTAATTTTTTTATTCACTTTACTTTTGTTTTTATTCTTTTAGAATTAAAAGTAGAAATAAAGAAAATAAAAGTATAAAATCGATTCAGAACAAAAGTAGAAAATCCGTTAAAAATGAAAACCACAAGTTGAAATAAACAGGAAATGTACTTTACTGTAAATTGTAAACAAAGCTAAATTTGTCACTAGTCACCTGAAATCCATGAAGAATGTAGTCACCTGGATTTAATGTTAATATAGTTTATTAACATTAAATATTTATATGATCCATATTTTACTTCATTATAATCAGTTTTCTTAATATATCATAAAATAATAGCTAAAAAAATATGAAAGTAATTAAGTATGAAAAATGCTAAATTTGGGGATTTTACTCAAAAAAAACGAAATTTCAAAGCTGTTGAGGACCCCCTAAAAGTATTTATTAATCGAAAATACTTGGTATGCCAACTTTTTATGGCTAATGGAACATTTTTAGATTGGGGACAAAGTGATTTTTTTCTAGAGGGGCGTTTGATGCACCCTAATATATATATATATATATATATATATATATATATATATATATATATATATATATATATATATATATATATATATATATATATATATATATATATATATATATATATAAATATATATATATATATATATATATATATATATTGCACTGGCCAATTCCTTTAACTCCTTGAGGATATAGAAAACTCCATTGAAGCCCATGTTCAGAATTCAAATTGTACAACCCGTATACATTTATCCTGTTTATCCTCGGTCTGTTCTATCTGGCCCATTGTGTATCATTATGAGCTCATCGAAATTATATGGACCAGACAATGTTGAACGTATGACGTACAATGCTGACCTTAAAACACACCAGCACAAAATATTTATTATTAACAATTTATTCCTTTATGATTAAAATTCTTAAAAGTACATGTTTTTAGTATGCATTTAAAAAAAGCATTAAACATATTTTTAAACCTTAATTTTGGCATGTTATGGTAAACGGGTTTTACTTTTTAGGGAATTGTCAAATGGATGCATTTACATTCTCATTTAAATGTCATACGTGTGCCTCTCTTTTAATTTAAAGGCTTTTTTCGATTTAAGCAGGTTTTTTTTTTTGCTCAGAAAAAATCAAGCTATTTATCGCTTTCGATTTTGCAAGTAACAGTGAGAAGGCCTTCTATTACTTGAAATGCATCCCAGACCTCCGAATCTCCTTTGTATGAAGTGCGAAAGTGGAAAACTCATTTTTGCCTAGACGTGACGTCCCTTTAAAACATTTAAATGAAACCCCTCTTTTCATTTTTAGCAAAATCTGCGGTTTAAACTCTGAGAATTTAGGAGCACAGTTGACGAAACAAGTAACTCGTAAACAAAAAAGGCTCCCGCGAAAAACTGCATTCGGAATAAAAAAGGAATAAAATTCACTAATCTCAAGGGGCTGAGGTAAAAAAAAGTTCTTGAAACACAGAAACAACGAAAACCAAAGGCGTAGATCTTTGTGGTACACATAACAAAAAAATATATGTATTGCTTTAAAAAAACGAAAGAACGCATTTATTTGAAATGCAAGGAGAGGGGATTTACATAACGAAGTTTAGAGTAAAAACAAATATACAAATTGTCGGTTTGCACAAGAAATGATTTTTTTTTTGTTTTCCATCCTTTCTTTGATGTTGCTTTTTATTTATTTATATTGGGAACACTAAAAAGACTTATAGTTTACGGTGAGATGTTTGGACGGCTATCTTCTTGAGTCTATTTTTTCAAAGCCGTTAACACAATCACAACAATATTATAAAGACATATACTTCAATCAAAAATATACCTTATCAGTTACAACAGAAACAAAAAATGAATTTATCATTTAAACAAATTCAAGTTTATTAATATAAATATGAATCTTCGAACGACTTCATGTATTTTACCGTTATTGTATCCAGCAACACACATTGTTTTTAAATTTTTAAAACTCTTCTACATTGCAAGAATGTGCTCTGGGAAGAATATTATTAACTCACGGACACTTTGTATTAAACTGTTAATTCTCAATAACACTGATTGTACAAATTAAGATAGTGGTTACTTGGTTTTATGAGGTAATTATGGTGAAAATATGAACAATTTTAACTGAAGACGTCAACATATTTAATTTCTTTTAATCACCAATGTGAGAGGGTAATAATTGAAGGGATAAGTGTATGGAGGAGGTATATAACAAAAAGTAAGTTTTGTTATAGTTGACCTTAAAGCCGCTTTTTCAAACAATTGGAAAACACCGAATATAATGTTATATAACTCTTTCACGTAGTCCGGTTAGACAAATATGCCTGAAACGGCAACGAAAATGCAGTTGGTGATGAACCAAACAAAACGGATGCAGGGCCGGTCTCCGATTTGTCGGTTTCAATGTTTCCTTATCTACACTTTTTACGTAGGTATATATTTATCGGTGCCTGGGAGGTTTTTGTGTTTTTTTTACATTAACTATAGTATTATTGTGGTTTTTCTGGTTTCCATATAATTTTCTTTCATTGTTTTCGAGTATTTCTGTCATTCGGATTATGAGTAAATTGATGAAGAACGATGTTGTGACATTTATGGAACTTCAGGAAAGTAAATCATGTTTATGGGAAAAACAGCTGGTTGTTTAAAAAAAAATCGAAAAACAAAAAGTGTAGAAAATAAGTTATACATTTCAGAAGATTTTCAACAAAAAAAAACATATTAATGTTATTGCCAGTATGTATCAGCAGTTTCGTAACGATTTTGATCGTCACCTCAACCCTGAAAAAATATTTTTAATACACTTCTACAAATTAAAAAAATAAATAAAAAAGTAAGCGGTTACCGGCTCCAACTTTGCCGGCATATGAAAAAAGTACCAGGACCAGCAGTGGTAATTTTGTATGCGGGTGAAAAATGTACCAATACCGGAGCCGTCACTGTTAGCTACAACGCTTTGCCTGTGTGAAAAAACGTCGTATGAATGGATGACAATTGTAGCGAGCTCGTAGGGATCCAGATTTGTTCCTTGTCTTAAAAAAATATCTGCAAATTCACCCACCGCTATAGGGGACTGGTTCACATTAAATCTGCTAATGGTCCAATGTTCTGACGCCTATTGATGTTGTGTCAGGTGTCAGCACAGGTGTTGACCTCGTCATCTGACCATGGTTCAAAAAGAAAGGGCATTCTGACCGGGTATTTCTTTTAAAGTAGACCCCAAACCACCCAATTTCCCACTGTGCAGTTCCAGCGCGACGTCGATTTAACCAACCAATCATCTACAGTGCTGCTGTCCGTTTTAAAAATACAGGCTCACATTTACCTCCATATCCATAACAACAGCTCAATTAATTACATTTTCCACTCCTTCATTTAACAAACTGCACATGTAAACATTAGAAACATGACATAACATAAAAACTGCTCCAAAATGGGACCGTTTAAAATTTTAAGCATCAAACATAGATAATAAATGTATAAACTAAAAATGTCAGCAATAGTTTTAAATATTATATAAATAAAATTATTAAATAAAAATAGAAAAATATTTAAAATCTCAAGCAATTAAAATGACTTTACAATTGTTAACTTCGCTTGACCGCCAGAAGGATAAATTAAAATTATTTCAATTGTAAAATTTTGGTGATTGGATTATTTTAAATGAACGTCAGAAATTATCCAAGTTATTTTACTAATTAAAAAATAACTTTATAATGAAACCAATTAATTATCGTACTTTTGAATCTAAACTTGCAAAAGCACCACTTTATTAAATTCTTTTTCATTTGACAAACATCTTTAAGCATTTATTCCATGCACATTTTATTAACATAGATAGTTCATCACGGTAACTGTTTCTCTATTATTTAATTTTGTGTAACAAGTTTCACGCCATCCACATTAAAATATGTCGATGTAAGAAGATATTATCCAAAAGTGGCGAAACTAATTATTTATTTCAAGAAACACAGACAATGAGTTTTTACATTATTTTATCCATCCCTTTCCTAGTCTTTTACCGCTTTTTTCACCATTCATAAAAGAAACATAGTTGATCTTTTTTCTTATTAATTTTTGGGTATAGAATGTGTTAAGAAGCGAGATGAAAATAACTATTACCTCACCGAAATTACATTTCTTTTTGTAATTGCTGGGAGAGTTAAGCACGATGGAAATTAAAAAAAGATTCCTCCTTTGAAGCGATTATCTGATGAAAGGTAGGGATTATTCAGTTTTTCCTGGTTAGACTGGTGAAACTGAAAAAATATTTTATTCTGAAATATATAATAGTGTTTCTATTTATCAGAAAACCTTATATTTTTGTCAGGGGTGATTAAAATTAAAGTTTCATTATTCGAGATATGAGCAGTGAATTTCACCTGTACTAGGCATTATTATTTATTTAACCACCTTAAAACTAATAATTATTTGACTAATATTTTATTAATGTAACTTATTACAAATACACTTATTTTTTAATATGACATTAATGTTAAATTAAAAAAAATTCATACATTTTTAATGTGACATTATTTTTAAATTAAAAAAAAAATAATAATTACCTTTTTAATGTGACATTATTTTTAATTAGAATAATAATAATTACCTTTTCAATGTGACATTAATTTTAAAATATTTAAATAAATAATTAATATCCTATAATGTCATATTGTAAAGCTATATTATTTACAATTGAATTCATTTTCGAGTATGTTAATAAAACATTTATCTTTTTTGTGTGAGGTGTATAGTATTTTAACATGGTTACTACAGGGTATAAGAATAATCAATTGATGTACTCTTTCAAAAGAAAAAGTTCCATATAACGAAATGGTTCAGAAAGGAAGGTATTAAGCTGCAAAAGCGGCTAATAGTGAAATGGTATGCATGATATGGTTTATGTACTATAAAGTGTAGCATGTTGTTGGTATTACAAATTACATTGATAAACGATGTATGGTATTCATTTATTATGTTATTGTTACGAGAAAGAAAAAATACGGCCATACATGAACATTCAGAAGCATTTGAATGTTTATACAAAAACATTCAAATGTTTCTGAATGTTCATGTATGGCCGAATTTTTTCTTTCTTTTTTCTTCGAATTTTGATAGGTTATGTAGTATGGCACGTACCACAAAACAAAATCTTCTATTATTTTCAAAACTAACTTTATTACATCAATCGTTTATACATGACTGCTTTATGTCTCATAATATAATAACTTAATTAATACCTACCATGAGAACCTCTGAGGTTTATTTAGGGGCGTTGTTCACTTGTTGACTGTGTTATTAACCTTAACGTGAATTTTCTTTGGCCAATATACAAATTTGCACAGTCGACATAATAGTGTGAAATGTTTATTTTTTACAATCAATACAAGGATTTGCTTGATACTCGAAGACCATTTGTAATATATAACCAACAAAAATAAAACATGCTTTTAAGTTATCCTTTACTAACAGCACATTTTTGGTTTTAGTTGTTTGCATTGCGAAGACTAATGCAAGGGGACGAGAAGAACCCGAAGGCTCCTATTGCTGATAATTTCCGACCCACTCTGGACTTGAATCAGAGGTCTATCAGGACCAATATTGATTTCAGAAGAAAACCAGTAAGGAAGTTCATTTATAAATACCATTTTCGTGTTTCTGCAACAATTTGTGACCACACTGTATTTCATACAATTTTATATTTTATATTTGAATATAATTTTTTTTGGTTTCTTCAAATATTTATAATTTTAAAGTCTCAGACATATATGTTTATTTTAAGAAAAGGAATTGATTGTGCGGAATATAGAGAATAAGAGTAATGCATTTGCTATAATAAGTTCTAATAAACCTAAAAGCACGAAGTCAATTATTAGCGGATTTTGCTTTCGAATGGGGAAAATGTTCAAAAATAAAAATTTGCATTTAAGTATTTTTAGATACAAACAAATATAAGGAGAGTAAGTATATTACTTATTTTTAATCATTTATATTATTTTTGAAATTGCGAATTGCAGTATAAATAATTATATATGTCTAGCACCAAATTTCGGCCACTTCAATTTAAATTGATATTACCTATTTTCAATGAATTACTTATTACTATGCAAATGCATTTAATAGTTGAATATTATAATCAGTATTTACTTTACAAAATATGATTTCAGAACCAAACTTCCATAGCAAGGAAAATGAACTATCAAAGGTGTAAAGTTATTCTAATTCTTTAATCAACTTTTTGAAAAAATTCTTTATTATTAATATGTCGTCAGCTTGCTTTTTATCATAAGAATGAATGTTAAAGATGTGTTACAAAAGCATGCATGCGACCTTCAACAAGTAATTTCAACCAATCTCCTGGCTTAGAACGATGATAAAATATCCTTTGTTGATTAAGAAGAATACGTTTCATTTCAATATATATGTTACAGTGCAAGTGCGAAAAGCGTATATCTGCAGATTCACTATTGCATTTGCAAATTCACTGATATTGTCATTGAAAAAGCAGACAAACCTACAAAATAAAAGTTTTCCGCGCTTTTACTAAGGATTCTGCACATACACGTATTCCGAATCGTGAAAGTGCGAAATTGTGTAATTTAGATATCGGAAAACATATAAATGACGTGTTTCAACAATTACCATTATTTTTTAGAATATCAGTCGTTTTTACAATATCGCATCATAATAACTATTCAAATACAGATGGTACTCCTTTAAATCAGTCGTTTGGAGCATCTAATAATTCCTGAGCAGTCGGTTTTTGCAATGCACCACCAAACATCACATGACATTTATAAAAAAAACTTTTATAATTTTTAATGATATAATATAGATTTGGAGGTCGACCGAAAGGTCTATCCTTGTACGCACATGATTTCTTTACATTTTAAAAAGTTATAAACTTAAAGAGCATACACAAATCTTACTGCTGTTCGAGAAATGATCTTAATTGCACTTTCACGGACTGCCTATCAGACTATCTGCATAGTTTTAAATAAATATGGTGATACTCTATTGAATGTGTTTACTTCTCAAACAATTTTCCGCACTTACACTTATCGACAAAGTGTATCTGCAGATATACTGATTTTCACACATATACATAATTAAAAAAAAATGAAAAATAACATGTTCACTTCAAATTCATGGTATGTAGACAAACAATTAAACCCATATTGATTATTCTAAAAAAGTATTCAATTATAACTTACAAACTATTAACCTCCAAATAGGGTTCATCTGAGTAAAAGCGAATATCTCACAATTCACGCTATCTCTTTCGCATCCTAAGAGAACAGCCACGTAATCAGATCACAGAACCAAGTTCCCTACTTCTATTTCGTTTATCCTACCATTTATCTATTTAAAACTTCCTAAAAGAATTTGGGACGGGACGTGATACGACTGAAGAATCTTTTCGGCTCGGCTTTTACATGGAGATGGGGGAGATTCTACATTTAATATGATAAATACTTAAAATGCAACACATTTTATACGTTTACTTTAATAGGGGAATATTACAATAAAGTGTGTGTAAGTATATATGATATAGAAATTTATTAGATGAGTATATAGTTTCAAAACTTACTTTTTCCACGTCAGCTAATTTCTAGATGTTCAGAAGATTATCATTATTTTAGATGAAACAAGTTTTTAAACTGCCCTCTTTATATTCGAATTTAGTTTACTTTTTTGTAGTCGAAAAGTTCAAAACACAACTACTCTTATATGGACGGGCTGTCTGCCAAGTGGTTTAAATCAAACAAATCCAAAAATCAACTGATAGAATTTCCATTTCTAGTCAACTGCATCCAACCATTAGCCAAGTAATTAGGGGCCTCGTTTAATAGGTTTCCCAATCTTGAGTTGAATGTCATTCCACTTTACATTATAATCAAGCCGAGTTGTAAACTTTAAATGCTCTTATCTCGAATCTCTAAGTTTTGTGATTTTCTATACTTTGCTACCAACCTGCCCATATAATACTTATGTGGTAGATTATACAAATATTTAAAATACAAAATAACATAGGTAAATATCAATTTATCGAGCACAGTATCTGTATGAATAAAACAGGAATAAAACGATTTTTATTTTTAATTAAATTTTTTCAGAAATCCTTAAGTAATTGAACTAAAACTTTATTTTACTGATATTATGTTTATATTGGAATAATACAAATATGTTTTGCTCAAGTATGACTATTTTATGTCAGACAGATTTTGTAGCTGCACTCCTCTTATTTTTTATGACTATTGATAGCTTTGTTCAATATCAGCATTTGACTCGAGAAAAGATGTTCGCAGAGTAAAAAATGTATCTGACAGAATGACGTTTTTGAGTTGAGTTTTATGCAAAGTAATGTTCTTCTTGGAGCATGGTAAAATTGTGTAAAAATATCGTATTTATATTTGTAATCATTTTTGAGATAGTGTATAAAATTTTGCACTGGAGGATTAAAGGTATTTAATGGAAATGTTAAACCTTAAAATATCCATAAAATTGCGTACATGTAAACATATTCTGGTCTTGTGAAGGACCACACGCATACGAACAATATTTTCTTAAATTTATATGGTCATTAAAAAAACGTCCAATTCATCGCTAATTTAACTGTTCCACTTTTCTATAACTATATTGACATACGAATCAATCATGCATACTTAGCATCAATCATGTAAATCATCTATCAATCATCATTAGATATGTTCTTTGTTGAATTCATTAATAAACTTTGACACTCAAATTACTCATTTATGTCAAATTAATGCATCTCATGATTATTTCAAAAACCTCAAAAACGAGCTATACAAATCATTGTTTAGATACAATTTGACCCTAATTAATACATATATTACAATTTTATATAAAGATTTATTTCGTTCAAAGATGTGGTAAGTGTATTTTCGCTATTTTTTCAGAACAGTCATTTGATAGTTTGTGGCGCTTATTATAAGGATTTGAAAACAACAATCAACAAGAGTTTCTGCTATTTAAAACAATTGTTTTCTATCTACCAGAAATTAGGTACTCCATAGACTACAATTTGAGTACAGAAATGAGATCTTTACATCAAATTCACGAAAAGTGCACATTCACATATGTGCATTAATACATCGATAAGAAATATTTAAAAGTTTATTTCCTTATTTAAAAGCATCAAACCAGCGTCAAAAAAATTTCAAATGTCCGTCAAAATGACTAAAATAATTTTTTATAAATTTTTTTGAAAGTTTTACTGTTTTCGTCTTTGCTAACTTAAAACCCATCTGAAAAAATGACTTAATCATTAATAAATGAAAATTTAAATTGGATTATCAAACGGTCTTCTGTTGAGTACTTAACACTTTATTGTATGGTGGATCTCAGAAGACCCAAAACAGAAAATGTCATCTAAAGATGAATAAAACAAAACCATCTTTAACTGGTCAGAATTTCATCTGATCCCCGAACTCTTGACCAACTTTAGGATGATTTTTAGCCACGAAATCCTAGCACCTGTCAAGAAAGAGAACATTTGCTTTCGAACGCCACATTGGAACAGACAAAGGAACATACATCACTTTCCTCACTTTCCTTTCTTGTCAAATAAAATCAATGAATCGAAGTTCTTTACAATTTTTTTTGTCTAAGTCACAGGGGTCAATTTGGTTGTCAACTATTTATCTAAATACTTTTTCAGGTCCCTGGAAGATATTTGGCGGACATACTATTTGTTTCAGGAAGAAAACAATGTTCAGTGAAATGTTAAAATAAGCCAGCAAATATTTTTTATTTTTTGTATTTTTGCGATGAAAAAACTTAAAATTATCACACGCAATCCTATGCATCTTTATAAATATTAAAAATAAAATTGCCTCGTTATATATATATATATATATATATATATATATATATATATATATATATATATATATATATATATATATATATATATATATATATATATATATATATATATATATATATATATATATAAGAAATTTAAAAAAAAACATTTATTCTGTAAATATTTTTTTTATTTTAAACACTCCATTTGAAGTATAAAAATATACATCTATTGTTCTGCAATGTTACTTTTTTTTAATATAAAAATAACTAAATTGACATAAAAGTATAAAAATATTGGAATAAAAATATCATTATTGTTGTTATTAAGAATATTCGCTTAGAAATTCACATTATTTGTTGAATAAAACCTAAAGTTAAATATATTGATATTACCTCAATATGTAATTTTGAATTGTTCATACCTATAAAAAATATTCTTCAAATGAGCTTACCGTTTCTATGTGTATTAAACAGTTTAAAATTTTTTAATTGAATTAACTTTTTTAAATTTAAAAAAAGCAAAGATACTATAAATGTTTTGATTTGTTTCTTTATTTAAAATGTTTGTTTAATCTTCTGTGAATTTCATCATCATTTTAAACCCTTTGTGCGTAATCTTAATTATAGCTTTTTTGTTAAAACGTCTTTTGGTTGATGTTGGGCTTTTTAGTTTCGTACTTTTTGTAACTTTAAATCGAGCTAAAGCATTATTAAAAAACTCGAAACCCATGATCCAAAGCATTTTAATTAGTAGAAGTGAGGTAGGTTTTTTACAAGCAGTTACGAGGACCTGGCTTTTAGTTTAGTTTTTCATTCTTAAATCGGAGCGTTTAATCTAAAGTTCGTCAGACTTCATTTCAATGAGATTTAGAACATGGTTGCTCATTTTAAATTTAATTTCCGCTAGTGAGCGCCATAAAGAATAGCCAAGTTGCGGACTCAACTTAGATTTAGTATTTTTTTAACCATTCAACGTACTTAGCTGTTTAATTTCCGAACAACTTCATATTTTTTATACTTGTATTTCATATGAACATTTTTAATTTTTTGAGTAAGTATAGATATTTTAATTTTAAAAGCAACAATAGCTCTTTTGTAGGTGAGGATATGTAGTACAATTTCTCAGCAGTGCTGTAAGTTTTTTTACAATATTCAACGAAAACTATAATGTTGAAATATGTATTGCATCAAACCCATGCAGCCCATTTGCCAGATTTCATATATAAGAAAGAAAAAGTGGGTTCACTGTTAAAAATGGATACAAACATTTGGCAAAAGGTTTGTTAAATTTGTTTCGATTAAATTATTAGAAATTATTAAATTATTGAAACTAATTTCTTTAGCTATGTGGATTTGCAACCAAACACTACTTTTACACCGCAAAGTGAATATTATCTAGCTGCTTTGGAATGTTATGAATGCGCCTACTGATAGATGTGTTGGAAAACTAAAAATAAATGACATAATCTGAAAACCGAAAAAATGAATATATCTGTTTTTTTATAAAAGACGGCTCAATTAGTCGTATAGAAACTTGTTTGAATACAACAGGACCTTTCTGTATACAGAAATTAATGCTGATAAAATAGAGTAAACCTTTTGGGTTTTCGGCACTTTTATTTACATATTTCTGAGAACTAGGTTTTGGCAATTATATTCCTCATTAGATCATCATATGTAACATCTACAAAAATAAACAAAATTGTACTTTAATTAGTTTAAATCAGCACTGTAAAAAATGCATCATTTAACGGGATGACAAATACATTAATGAAATAACAAAATGCACGTTCTAATTTAATATAATTAATATAATGTGTAGAAAGAATACTTATTGTAATCGACGCGTTAATTAAATTTACATTCGTTTTTTTTATGTATCACTAGTACCGATATATTATGATATATTTGGCAATTTAGTGAAATATTTTTTGTTAAAGACACTCAAGTATTACAAATTATCCTCTAATGAACTCTTTCAATTAATCTGTAAGTTTGTTAAGCAATTAAAGTAATGAGTAAGTAATGACAATTAGTTAAAATAAGTGCTTCTTTGCACTACTTTTGTTGACTAAACTGTTGATCTTCTAATTGTAGCACACTTCAATTGACATGTCTTATAATATCGAATTTCAATCATTATCGTTAAAACAATATTGAAAATTTGAGGATATTTAATGGACATTCAGGCGACATTTAACACAAGTAACATAGTCTGCACAGATCAATTGCACTTATTTTCTGCAGCATATATGTGCAACTTGGTGTATAGGCAGTATCATTAAGGAAAAAAATTGCACATTTTAAAGTAAGTATTATAAGACATATATGTTTAAATTTGACATTTTAGATATTCAAAACTTTCGTTTTTAAAGATGAAATTTACTTAAGTAAAGAACATTTATTTCAATAAAACCTTTTAAAATAAATTAAATTTAAATAGTAAAAATATAACTTTTATTTTCTTTAAAATATAAATCTGCATACGTAAGTATATGAGGTAAGAAGTAGTGTTGAAATTTCTCCGGTAACATAAATTAGTAATTCTAAATTGTCTGGGATTTTTAAAGCTTTTTTTCTTCATTTATTCATTTTAATTAAGGAAATTGTGTGTGTTTAAATAATGCAATAATTGCCATGTCATCTCTGCAATTCAGTATACATTTTTGTTGAAAACTTTAAGCTTGGTATATTGTATACTAAATCATTTAACCGTATTTTCATATCCAAAAATGACTACTTTATAAATATTTTAGATTTTAACTCAAACAAATATCGTTCAGTTTTATTTAAATATATATTTTTCAAAGATAAATCTGACGTTTTTTCTTTAAGAAACGGTTTTGTTAAAAAATGATAACGTTTTTCGTTTTTTTTAAACAAAACGTTTTTCTTATACAAAAAATATAACGTTTTCTTTAATATTTTTTGTGTGTTTAAAAAATAAGGATGTTTTTCTTTAAAAAGAACGTCACCCGTATAAAAAATAACGTTTTTCTTATAACAAGATAACGCTTTTCTTATCAGAATAGAAAGTTTTTCTTATAATAAGAGAACCTTTTTATTTAAAAAAATTTAAGAAAAAATTTAAGAAAATGGAACATCTAAATTATGAACTATTTTTTCGTCATATGTGTCTGGTAATAAAGCTAATACTTTAACAAATAATCGAAGAAAACTGTTGGTAAGATCTCATTGAGTTACTTTATTATTCTAACCCAACTACATGAGTTTTTTTCAGTGATTAAGAAGTTATTTATTGTCTTATCATTCTGCTTATTGAAATGGTAAGTAAAGTTTCATTCGATTTTGAGCATGGTAAAGTTCAGATCTTCAAAGGTCAGTCACTTCCCTTTAATGGTTTACGCAGTAGCGTTGCGAAAGTTAATTTAAGACGGTTTGTTCAAAAACATTTTTTATTTATCGCATTTAACCCTATCGGACCTGGTGTCTATGACCGTGTTTATCGGCATGGCTAACGCTAAACTGTTAGTAATCAGGTGTGAAAGTGTTAAATGAAACATATCAAAAGAAAATGTGAGGACAGTTAAATGTTTAATGTGCTTTTATGTAGATAATTTACCGGTTCAAAGACATTGATTTAAATTTCTGTCTTTTTAGGGAAGTGAGTGTCCTAGTATGACCAGAAAAATGCATTACCAAGGTAAGCATGATTTAATTTAAGTTTGTGATATATATATTGTTAATGGTATACCAATTAGGGATATATTAAAGGTACGTTTAAATAAGGCATTTATTGACTCTTTAGACATATAAAGATCGTATGTAAGAGTCATAGAGAATTAATAATTATAACTTAATAAAATGTATAACAACTACATTAAAATGTCATCAATATTCATTATACCTTACTTAAACTAAAATATAATCCCATAAATTAATGAGGACATTTAAAAAAAATTATCGCACTTAACAATCAATTAACAATGGAATAATTATTTGATGTGTCATACAATTAAACACTATTCTACTAGCTTATTTAAGAAACTAGGAATTTTGAAACGAAATCAAAAATATTCATTTTTAATTTATATATATATATATAATATGTAATTTAATGACTTCAGATTAAAGCTATTTTTTGCGCAAATTAAATCTTCTTAAAACAATCATCATATACAGTTGGTTGCATGATGGTACGAAGTTTTATTTATTTTAAAATAAAAAGTGTAAAATACCATTCAGCATGAGTTTATATCATTCATTACAACAATATTCACACCACGGATTTGCATGGTATGCCTGGTATGAATGGGTTAATAAGTTTGAGTTTGGTTTATTAAGCGCATGTCTAATAAATAGAGATGTTTGAGTTGCAAAATGATACGGCCACCTTATACTTTGAAGTGAAATATTTGATTCCACATAAACATTTGTAGTTAAATTATCACATAAAAATACATGACAACTTAGTTTTTTTAATTAAAACAATTTTGGGTGATATGTATTATAAATAAGATTTGTAATTGGTCTATAGTTGTATCAGAAGGCATGGACTGATTTTGAATAGCCCCCTCTGCTAAACCGTCGCAGAATAATTTAATTATTTATTTATAAAACAAGAATATATAACGTTTAGGTGACATTGCAGAAACGTTATGAAAATGTAATAATATTTTTTTTTAAATATAAACAACTATTACTAAATTTATGGGTAATTAATAAAATGAGGAGTTCCTAAAATTGGGAGGAGGAGTTAAGACCAGGCCTAAATGTATAATGGTAAATCGAGTCCTGTGATGACATATAGGTAAGTAAAATATATTAACAAGTATTGATCAATGACAAATTTCAAGTGTAGAAGCACAAATATATCGTTATAGGATATTGCGAGAAAAATACAACGTTCGCAGATGCATAGTTAACATGTATTCGCCATTTGGAGAGTGATATGAAAAACAACAATCCCCTGGATGACATAAGAAGTTAACAGCACAAAACAAAAACAAGTCTAGATTCAAAGAACCTTGAAAATATATGTAAAGATCCTACCATCAACATTTGTAAGTTTATTTTATCGCGAGCTATTCGACAGAATGAAAATCTGATATACCAAAATAGAGAAATCACAGACATGAGTAATATAGCTTCATAAGAAGACAGCAGTACAATGGCAAAGAACAATATGACTTCGAAGGAACAGTGGACACAAGTAGTGTTAGTGATGAATACAAAATCAACCTGAACGGTCCTGACGTGTGGGCGTAATAAAGGTATTTTCTCTAAGTGTAGAGTGAGGGAAGATGGTTAATGGTTTGGATTTGGCAATGGAGGACTGATAAATATTACGTTGCCCACTGACAGAATGCGATTGGAAGACAATTTTCTCCCATTTGCGGAATAAAATGGAGCTCTATTTTAAAATGTCCAACAGGACAATCCAAGCTTTCACGTCGTTAACTCGTCTTGGGAATGATGTCTGATAAACTGAGAGTAGGTTGCGAACTGTCCATTTTGCTTTTATACTTTAAACCCGATAAAGAACGCCTGGGGTAGGTCAAAATACGTCAATTGGGAGCAGTATAAAATTGTTCAACATTTGAAAGCGGCTTTTATGCTGGAATGTGAGAATATCATTTGAAATGCATTAAAATAGCCAGTAAAGAGCATACCTAAGTGATTTTCTCATGTTATTTTAAACAATGGTTCAATTACAAAGTATACATTTTGAGTAGTCTTATCATTTTGCAACATATTTAAATGTTTTTCTTTTACTTTTTACGAGAAAATAAAATCATGTATTTCTTATTTATTAGGTTATATACATTGGAATTTAGTACGCTGACAATATAAAATTTTAAATTTAATGACTTTTGTCAATTATTAACCACTAACGCTCGTTATTTATTATTAAAATATATACTAACATATCGATGGTGTGTCGCTAAATCTTATAAAAAGTTATTTCAAGCAATAGCAAACCAAAACCATCATTTCTGTATAATTAGGACATATGAAACAAAAGTAAACGCGTTGTTTTTGACGATTCAAACTAATGAAACATTTTACATTTTTTAAAACTAATCATCCACACTCATCTGAATGAAGTTAAAACATATTTATTTGCGTTTAAAAACGTGTCACTATTAATAATCTTGTGTAATTCGTAAATAACCAAACTGAAGGTATTAGATTGATGCTTAATAAATTTTTATTACCTCCTTGAAAAGACATTTTGAAATTTTCAATAAAAGTTATCTTTTGACCTAAATAAAATACTCCATGAGGTGAGGATAATGGGAAACATAAATGCCTTGAGGATATTCTTCTCAAAAAGTAAAATCAACAATACATATTAAGACTGCCTAACACATATAGCATTCAAGTTTATTTTTCTTTAATGATAAGAAATAAAGTACATTTAATTAAATATTTATTATATTAGTTTAAATATGAAATTAAAATATGGGCAGTTTGCATTGTCGCGTTACAGAAAATGTACTTTGATAATTTAATTTATTTTGTAAAAACACAAAACTTTTAATCCGATTGGGAGGTTAAAGCTTAATTACTGTATATTTAACTCAAATATATATTTCTGAAATATTAAAAAAAATGTATATATAAATAATTATTTAAAAAAAATATGCTAGTGAAAGAAATCTTTTACAAACGAGATTAGTTAAATACAATACATATTGCAATTTCTGTCAATTTATGTGAAAATCAACAGATGAAAATATATTTATTTCTTTTTGTTATGTAAAATCAATAGGAATATAAATGAAAATGATTGAAATTTTCAAGGAAACTAGTTTGGATATATTTCTCTGTTTTTATAATATAATTATAACCTTCAATTATTTCTAGACTTCTCTAATAGAATAATTAACCATAATGACTTGTATGTTTTATAAAAACGTAAATACTCTTCATTTGATAAATCAAATTTGCTTCTTAAGATTTTATAAAAACTAGAAAGAACGGTGTCTGCAATGAGAGAAAAAAATATTGGTAACTAATATAATTTCGTAGATTATTTTTTCTTAAGAGCTTCTATCTAGTTTATAACATTTCACTAATTTAAAGTTTTAGATATATTGTAGAAAATTATGATTATATATATAAAATTTCAATTCACTAATTTGAACGTCGTCACTTTATCTTCTAAATAAAAAATAAATTGATATGTATAAATGCTTTAATTAAAAATATCAATTAATGAAAATGTAAAAGTTGACTTAATATAGTAGCTCATCAGCATTTGGCCACCCAATAGAAATGCTTTTTTCAAACCTTGATTATATTAGATCTTACATACAAAGTAAATTTTTTTTATAAAACTTAACACATTTTTTTAAATTATGTAATTCGTATAGTCTAAGATTTGAAAGTTTTAAATAATATCAGGAAAACAAGGATATATTACTAACAAGTTTTCTTAAAAATTATAATCATTTTTAGAATTTCTTAACTAGACTACGAAATCCAATTACGAAGCTTTTTTGTCCATCTGTCACGACTTCATACCTTAAAACTGAGAAAGGTTAGATATACTAATATTACACAGATACCTTAAAACTAAGAAAGGTTATATATACTAATATTACGCAGATCATGTATTTCAATGACTAAGTACGAATATCATATTCAAAATGTATTTTTTCTTTATAAAGCGAGTAACGTATTGGGGTCGCAAAAGATTACAACAATTATTTTTTTAATTTTGGAGGTGGGTGAGAAATCCATGTTTTCAACTCATTAAGTAAGGTATGACTATGCATTTTAAATTGTAATTTAATTCAAATCAATGCCATTGCAGGTCGTTAATTTTGAAACATATTTAATAAAGCTCTATATCAAAAACTATATACAAGGTCGCTATACAAAATAAGTTTATCTGTATAGATGCTTCTGTAATTGAATCTAATGATGAAATTACGCAAAAGCATATAAACTATTTTCAATGTATTGACTTTTCTTGTATACAACAAATTGCATCCTATGCGCGTATTGATTTTGATGAAAAAAGGTTATGTATTTGAGTTTAATCACTAAATTCATTCGTGTGACTATCGCAATTTTTTTATTTTTCATTATACTTGTTTTCTGCTCGGACGGCTCCAAAATGTCAACTACATGTGCTTTTTGGTACTATTTATTTTACGAAAATCTTCTCCCTAAACCTACAATATCCGTAATATTACATGTGAAGTTATGTCGTTCTTATTTTTATCTATAGATGCCTTTAAACTGGGGAACTTATATTAGGGCCATCCTGTACTACTTAAAAATTAGAAATTCGTAACAAATATAGTATACACTTTACAGTTAAGCATGACATATTAACTGTACACACATTTAATTTTATAATCCCATAATATGTTTTAATGTGTATTGTTCCCTTCCAGCCAACGTGCATGATTTCCAGAAGGGACCTTGATGTGGGTCCTTTCCCCCGCAATGTGGCAGCCACTGAGATAAAGGGCCACAATGTCCACCCTTGGGTGGTCGAGTTTTGTCTCATCCTCATCTCCATCATCATCAATTGTGACATTTCGAATCCCATCATTGACATTTCAAGCGAACCCTCGTCCTCTCCAACAATGTTTGTCTTCCTTCGTGCTGCTGCTGCTTCGCATGTGGTTCGGAAGTTCCTCTTGACATGCTGCGGATTGCTTCGGATGTACACCGTGGGCCGAAAGTCCATGAAATATTTTAAAATGTATTATAAATTTAAGAAATTGGCGCATGAAAATGCGGTTTTGAGTCAAATGCTTGCCACGATAAAGCGTTTTGTTGAAGCAAATAAAAAGGTTAGTTCCAAACTTTGCCTAAATATGGCGTTGTACCTGTGAATCAATAGAAAAAAGCATCGACGCTCAAGTTAATTAGTTACAAATTATTTATTTTGTCACAAGCAGGCACATTGTATTTATTTCATTTAATCCTATTACATATCTCAACCATAACTAACCTACTCCAGCAGCTTTTATTTGTCTTCAAATCGTCATTTCTGCTTGACAACACTCATCAGAAGACTTGCAGAAACATATGTATAAATAAAACATAGGAATAATTAGCCCCTTGTATGGGCGAAATTTGGAACTGAATAATGTATTTGTTTCAATAAAACTTTTTTTTTCGTGAGAAGCATTTTAGTCCAAACCGGCACTTCCATACGCTAATTATTTGGTTTTATATTAAATTTTAAAATGTGCCACGTACTTTTGGGCCATCTTGTACATCTGTGGACAGGCATCTGTGCATAGATGGTGTCTTAACTGGAACGTTTAAAGTTTTTGTAGCTGGACTGTACAGAAAAGCTTGTAGTAAACTGTTTTTGAATGACCCATACCCAAGGATTGTATTAATCGACCGTCCTTGAAACAGATGTTGTATTTAATGAACTGGATTTCCAGATAAATGGAAAGGTGAGAACATGTTCCCTAACTTTTACTAACGTCTTGTATTTCAGATTATTTGGAGAATTGTATTTAACTCACTTGCTTCAAAAGAGGTCCTATCACGTCCAGTGATCACCGGTTTTTTTAAGTAATGCATCTATTTTTAAATTAATAAAAATAACTAAATTTTAAATTTTTTTTCAAATATAATGGCTTTAGGTTTCATTTAAAGCTATATCTATAAAATATATACGATTATTTGGAAATATAACAAATCTTGAACACACAATTTTAATTTCTTATGCCAGAAATGCAACATTACAGTTATAAAAATTGGTCGAGCATCGTTGGTGTAAGAGTACACATTAGTTTGATTTTTTCATTCTTTAAATTTGTCAGTTAATATTAAAAATAAAATCTACTGTATGACAAACGACTCGTATAAAATTTGAGTATCCTTAAAGCAACTAAAATTTATACAAGTCGAGTCTTTTTTTATATCAAAATGTGTTTTTTTCATTGGAAAAATGTAAATAAAAAACAAAATGAATTCTTCAAAAACAAATTATGATTTATAGAACTTCCCAAGTTTTGTTTTGACAGTAACAGTTTAAAAATTAATTTATTTTTGGAAAGTAAAATCTACGATTTACCCTTATATTAAATAATTTCCGAAAATATAATTATTTTAGTATATTCCACAACTTTAATTACAATCGTATATGTAGAAGACTCAGTTAACCCTATGAGGAAAATATCCAAATTGTATAGTTGTTTTCACTTCAAAATAATTTATTTTATATTTCCAATGCATGTATATAATCATTTGAATTGTTTTTATTATTTTGATGGATGCACCTTCCAAAAAATACATCGCCGCTTTAGATTTGAAAAATATTTCAACATCGAATATTTTTATGAATTTTAAGCTTATGTATATTGCAAGAAAATCTGGAAATTCTTGAATGATTTAAATCGATCAGCTCCATCAGAGGTTTAAAACCAATAAATAATACTTACCAATTCATTTCTGTAGCGCTGTTAAACAAGTTCATTTACTTCAAACAAATGGATAAAATATTGAAAATATTTAAAAAAAATAATCGTTTTTAATTTTAACACATTTTGTCATCTAAAAATAACAAATTCATCAATTATAATGCTCCATATGTTTGTTTTGTATTTTACCCTAATTGGCCTAAAGCGAAAGCAGCCCAAATAAATATTTATCGCCCGCACCAAATACGTTCTTGCGTAAAGAAGTGAAATAATCCATCTACACCCAAAGGTAATTTTCATTAAAGCATTGAATGCCTCCATCGCATTCTAAAGAACACAACGCTCAACGACTGTAATGTCCCCTAATGGTGCAAATAAGCACTTTAGTCTTGGAGGGGTAATTTACCATGCGAACCAATCCGAAAGGCAAAAGAAAAACGGTCGGTGATCCTAAACTATAACCCCCACTTGCAGCCTTGAGGGGGCGACGTGAATGATTTGGCAGTAATCGAAAATTATGTAGCGTTAGTCTTAGGTAAAAATCCCTCAATCTACTAATTAAGGCCGTGAGCCAGCGATTTATCTGCACCGGCATCCTGCGAGGGGGATTTCATTATGGAAAGATAGGGATGAGCAGAGGTCGCAAAATAAAAGATGCCGACACTCAAAGTAATTGGGAAGGGCAAGAGGGTTGAATGGCGATCATGCGGCAAAAGGATGGTAAATATATTGGTTTGACGTGCCAATTATGAGTAACTGGGTTGATTTTTATAAGCTATGTATGCTAACCAACTAGGTCTTAATATCTCTACATATAGCTCAACTATCTTCAAAATTCTTAGCTGGTTCAAAAAAAAATTAAGGTTTTTCTGTCTACAGAATTGAAAAAGTTGTGTATTTTATCGAATGGTCAATCCGTTGAAAGTATTTCTAACTTGAATATATTCATTGACACTCAAGGCACTCACGATAAATGTCCGTGAGTGCCTGAAAGAATGTTTTGTGGATGCACTATATGGAAGAATACTGTGATTAGTCTGCATGTTTTAAAAGTAATGTGTCAAAAGGATGGTAAATATATTGGACTGAAGTGTGAATTATGGGTAAGTGGGTTGAAGTTTATGAGCTGTGTAGGGTTAGTTGGCAACTTAACAATCTTCATAACTCTTATATGACGAAAATACTTAAATTTTATCCGTCTCCAAAATCGAAAAAGTTTTGTATTTTATCGAATAGTCAAAGCTTTGAAATTACACTACTTTTTTACTTTTTTGTCGTCCACCTCATGGTATCGAACTAGAAATCCTCTGATTACTAGATGAACGCATTTATCCACTAAACAACCGGTCCCCTATTGTAAGAGAATTAAGGGGATTCCCCGGTTTGTAGATTCAGCAAAGGTTTAGGTTGCAGTTTAGAAGATTGCAATAATTTTTGTTAAAAGCTGCGTTATTCCCGATCAAGGAATTTTGGTTCAACATAGATTGCAACATAATATGGTGTAAGTTGTCTGCTGAGCACCAAGATATGGTATAACGTAGAAATAAAATTTTTAACAGTAGTCCGAGTTACATCCCACAGCTTTGTAGCCAAACCATTTACATCCCATAGCTTGGTTTCAAAATTATATATATCCAAAAAAAATATGATCTCTCAAAGTAATATACAGAGCTAAAATTTGGTTAAGACATATGTCTTTCTAATACTAATTCATAAAAAAAGGAAGATACATTTTTTCCATAAATAATACAATTGAATTTTTGTTTATCTTGAAAAATGTGTCAGCAATTAGATATGTCTTTTCGAAACTATATACTCATATATCGATATTGTTTACCTGTTTCGTTGAAACACTGAATACTTCCGTGCTCTGATTAGATGGAATAATGTATTAAAAGTCATGTGGAAAATAATAGTAGGTGTCTTGATCTGACGTAAAAAGGATGGAGGTACGGAGGGTGATGCCCGTAGGGAGGAAAACTCGTCGAACCCAGGAAACCCGTTGAGAAGGGTTTTCTATTTCAATTATTATGGGGAAACTATATGTCCAATTTACTTGATAAAAATGGAAAAACATATTGGTATAAGAAGTTATAGTACATGATGCTATTCTTCATTTTAATGTAAAATAAAACAAATTTGGTGCCTAGGTACGTAAGTCTCTCCTATATATGTATACTATTATAGGATGCTAACACCCTAACATTCACATATTTTGCAATTTTTATACAAGATAGTTTTCCTACGAAGTAATTAACCAATGAGGTAAATGAAAAACTTTTTTGAGATTTTAACTTTGAAAATTTACTAAATCCTCTGAGGGATTTTTGAGTTTTGTAACCAGCATTGGAAATCCAGTTAATTTCTGAAAAATTTGAAAATGAATTTCTAAATTAATGCAGTTTAAATGAAACGAACATTTTAAACAAAAAAATATTCAAATTTTTCTATATATGCCAAATAATAAAGATTTATTTATATATTTTTAGCAAAACAATTTAAAAAGATGTTTTTGTTTAAATAACTGTATAAAATCTTGAACGTTAAATTCAAGTTGAAGTTCTAAATATGTATTTGCACAGTTATTCCTTAAAAATGGTTATAAAATTGCATGAAATAACGGAATAAAAATCAATTTTAAAATTAAGAGTGACTTTTAAACTTGATATTTAAACATCTCTGTACTTAACTAGCACTGTACTTGTACATTAGTAAATTAGTTCCTAATTAAGCTCTGACCAACAAAGCAATAAATAATTGTTTATAGTTTCCGTAAAATTGAACAATATATTTAATTACAAAACCGATATATGCTTCAATAATTTTATAATAATGTTTAATTATTATGCTTAATTAATATATTATTTGGAATGCATATATTTCAAACAAAAAGTGAACCGCCTATAAGTGAACAAATTATATTTTCAATATTTATTTCGCCGCTCAATAGACTAGAGTATTTATTAATAATTTGTACTCGAGTAGCTTGTTTAATATTTATTTTATTTTTTAGGAACAATTACTTCCTGATCATGTTTTTTTAAAGATGTATTCTTCAGAGTGTTCTTTTCAAATTTAGAGTAGATAATTATAAAAATTTTAAAAAAAACTATGCGTGAAGATGAAAATTAATCTCAGAATACCAAACATATATTTACTGGTTTATGACATTTGTCAAATGTTTAAAACAAACAGGGGCTGAGAAAATTCAATGTGAGGAAACTTTTAGATCACAAGCATACTTTTAATGCTTTTAGATGATAAAAATAATTTTTATTAGAAGTTTTTAAAATACAAACATTTTGAACTCAAGAATATGTTGGTATCTTTTATTTTAAAGAACAGAGAAAAAAAAATAGCAAGTCGTTATTTTGGTGATTTTAAGGCAAAAATCGATTTCAGAGGATTAATAAAATATAATGATACCCAGCCAAGTGATGTCATACTTGTATATTGAGTTAGATAAAAACTTAATAACGAAGGAATACCTTTTTTATTTTCAAGAATATGCAGTTCTAGTTCAATTTTAAGAATAGGTAACAAAAGAACATGCCGTTTTTTTGGTGACTGTAAATTAATTCACCACTCGAGTAAAAAGTGTTAATGCGCAAAAACATATTTCCAGAAAACGCTTCTTAAACCGTTCAAGTATGCCTTGGCCATATCCCACTCTATCCATGTCATCAAAACAAAGGCATATGTTATCGTTGCAAGCTCCGAATGCAAGAAGAAAACATCCCTGTCATTAAATAAGTTAGAATCCAGTATGGATTGAAATACCCTGTTGACATTTATAGGAAAATCCTTTGCGAGTGACATCTCAAAAATATGCGTATTCCGTACTTTTCGGAAACGAATAAAATTCTTCATTTTAATGTCCCTTATGAAAAACGTTGATTTGTGGGCATGGAAGGCAAAATGGAATTTCCCTATCATATCCCTATGCTGAGTAAATATGGAACTAAATCTTGCAAAGACAAAGCATCTTTCCCCAATTTTAATCCGACTCAACGGGGGGATATAAAGCAAATGTGGACTACTCGTTTGTGTATGCAAGCATGCTATTCGTTTTGCTGCTGAGGGTTTAGGCATTAAATTGTCAAATAACGATGGAAATAAGTTTTATGTTCTCATTCCTTTAAATAACGGAAGAGGAGGTATTATTTTGTTTTCTTATTTCCCATTCCCTTTGCGCAGAAAGATTACTTTTAGTATATAAATAAAACTTGTGAATCCATCTGGTTGTTTGTACTTTGCAATTGCGGGATTCTTTTTGCTAACGTTTCACGTCATTAGTAAGAGAAATATATTTCCATTAAACAAATGGAAAGTTTCCTGATAAAGGTAAAATGGAATCGAGGGGAATATGAAAGAAAACAAACATTATGGTTGGCAAATGTATCACTTTTTGTTATTTTTCGTTTATTGTTTGGCCCTCTTCCACTTTTTCATCTCTTTGATATGAAAGATATTTTGAAGCTTGGCGAAAATATCTGCCGGCTGTTTCACTCCTTCTGATTTTTAATTCGCTTTTCCTTTGATCAATATTTATAAAAACCAAAAAATATCCAAAATTCAATATTGCCACAGTTTAATTAAATGGCACCGCTATGTTAATTGAAACATTTTTTCACCCCACCTTCATGTTAATGTACAAAAACTCCCAAATAAAAAAATGTGGGTAAAAATTTTAATTTCATAATAGCCGCAGATTTCATTCTATTGAAGGCAAGGCATTTTTCTCCAGTCGCTGTGTGATATCAGGAGATTAATTTAAATCGACCGGATTTATTTAATTAACTGTATCCCATAGTTAAGTTTCCCCAGTTAAAAACATTAATCCTTTGAGAATGGGATACCCAATTTCGTTTCATTCATTTTGTTTACCATTTTTGCTAACGATATGGCGTTATCTGAGCTTCTCTAATATCCCCGACTAATTATTGTCATGGATTTCCTAAGGTATTCGGGTTTTTTATGTTATTCTTTTCTCATTATCTTGTTATTGATGAGTAATATTTAGAATTGGAGATAAGCTTTTAATTACTTCATTCCTAGCTCAATAGCTTACGGAGCGATTTTTTGGCGTACAAATGATAAAGGGGCTATATAAAATGCGGCTCGATGTTTTATTCTAGTCAAACGATATAATCGTACATGAATTCAGTTTAAATTAAATATGTATATATAGAATATGTATTTGCAATTCCAAATTTCACATTGTAGCTATTTAAAAGTATCCAATTGGGTGATGTGGAAAGTTTGGAATGTTGTATTGCCAATGGGACTAGAGAGGAATTCAAGTTATACGAATCACAGTTAAGCGAGAGATTAGAAAACATTATTTTAATAAAACAGAATAGCTTGACTAATTATATTTATATTGTTAATTTTTCAGGAATGGGGTAGTTTTAAAGGCAATTGGATCGGCATTGGGGAATCGTTAGGATGTGTTATTCGGAAGCAATCTTGTTAGGTATAAAGCCTGTAGTTGGTCACCAATATTAGTATTTGTAATTGTGGTAACAGTGGCAAAAATAATTTTATAATTATTAAATTAATTATATATTAATTAATTTGTAACAGTGGCGAAAATATTTTTAATGAGATTTTAGGTACCGATTTTTAAATCTATCTTGTTGCCCATAATCAAAATTGAAAATTACCTTTTACAATACGAGAAGTGTCTTATGAAAATTGATTTTTTTCTTTTCTTTAATATAAGCAATCTTTTTAGTTTATCAAACATACGTTAACCATGTAAATCTGAATTAAAGCTATTATTCTGCTAAAATAGTTATTTTAAAATAGACAAAAAAATAATATTTTTGAAATGGCACACTATTGCTAGTATACAGTGTGTTCATAAAAATATTACACAATATTTGCTTTATTCGTAAATATAGACATTTTCTCTGTTCGTAAATATATAAAATACAAAAGCTTAGCCAGTAAAAAAATATTATTTTATCATACTTAAGTGAAATAAAATAATTTATATATTTAAAAGTGCTTAAAAGTTTAAGTATAAAAATCGTTGTACACACGGAAATTTCAAATAATTTCATAGCTCACTATCTAAAGCCGCTTATTGCTCCAACGAGGAAAAACGGGTGACGATGACGACACCGGCACAGGATGAAATACTGCAGTATACAATGTCGGACCGGACTAAGTTATAATTGGATAATATTGCCTCCGACCCCGGTACAGGCACCGGTATTCCCGGCATTTGAAAAAAACGACCTAACCCTAAAACTTTAACTAGTTAAAAATGTTGAATCACCATTCTATCAAAGTTAAACAGAGTATAGGCAAAGAACAAACATTTTTATATTTCCATTTTATATATGAGATACATTTTTCAATGTGGGATTAGATTTACCCTTGATTACGCAATATAATGTAAAGAGTTAATAATGCAATTGCAATTAGAAACAATCCTTTATAAAGCTAAACGTTTTTCTTAATTCTAGGATTCTATTTTCAGTTACTAACAACATATACTTCATCATAAAAAATACATTCATAAAGAAGCGAGTGCATATACATTTAAATACAAGTATTAAACCCCGAAATCAGAGTTATGGAATATTTTTGGAATTTATCATTGTCATTGTTTAAGGAAAAATATAGTTTTTTTAAAGGTTTTATGCATTCAAATTAAAAACTTCAAAAAGACGCGTTTTTCATGAAGTTTTTTTATCGTTTTATACAGATTTTTTAAAAGATTTTGTTATTAAATATTATTAAAAAAATCTTACTTATTAAATGTCGCATATTTTTATCATTTCTCAAACAAACGCATGAGGCATTTATTTACATAACCATCTTTTTTAGAACACCTCGTATTTTTGTAAGTGTATCAAATCAACAATACCTATAAAACTTATTCGTATTTATTTAACAAAAAATAACATAAAATTTCATGACATTTCTTTACAACACATAATTAAATAAATTCATTTTTATGGAATTTGAAAAGAAAATCGTAAATTATGCTTTAGAAATGAAAAATACATTGTGCATAATAGTCCTAAAATAACGTTCTGTGCATAAAAGTCGAAACATAAAGAACATGTGTTACATATCATAAAACCAATTTCTCTTACTTATTGCAGCACATTATACAATGCAGTACTTAAACAGAAGCTAAAGATAATCTAAATAAAAAATGTACTTAAAATGTGATCGAACATTAAAAATAAATATTTGATAACATATTATTAATAATGATGCAAGCAATTTAAATCAGGTGAGTATTTGCTAAAATATTGAATAATTTCAATGTTTCAGAAGAGCACTTCAAAAAAAATTCCTTTTTAGTAGAGTTAAAAAAATAGGAAAATGTCTAAAAAAATAGGATTAATGACTTATAAAAAGTATTAGAGAATAAACATTTTGAAAAATTGATAAAATATTAAATTTATAAGAGGTCACATCACGCGATTTCGACATTATTGAAGAGAATGAAAATTAAATAAAACTTATTTCGATAAATAAAATCAATATTAATTCTTTTTTGGGTTTTTTCCTTATGCATCATAAAAACAATTCAGATCATTAATTTAGGGCTCTGAATTGATTGTATTTTCTTCAAAAGAATGTACCCTTAAAAAGAGCTGAATCGTATAATAAAAAGAAGTTTAAATAAAAATATAATAAATTGAATTAATTTTTATTCAACAGATTTTAAATTTCAGTCATTCAGTTGAAATCAAATTAATTTGTAACACACCTATTTATAACTCGTGTTCCAGTGCTTTACGGCGAATAAAGAACATCTCGGGTTAATTTATTAAATTAACATCAGGACTTATTAACGATAGCAAAAGTGTTTAGAATGCTAGAATAACTAACATTTTATTAAATGTTTCTCATTAAATTTTTACCCCAATAATATAATTTGAAAGCTAAATAATTAAATAAAAAAATAAATAATAATTAATTAATTAATTATTAAGTTAACAGTATCGATCGAATAAGTTGAAACAAGTATAAGGTAATAGTTAAATTTACAAAGAAGTATACATTTAGGCCCCGAAAATTTCATGTATAGCAAAAATGCAGTGACTTAATTACATAAACTATTTTAATTAGTTCACTGATAAAATATTTTATTTACTAGTACATGGACCGAGTTATTAACAAAACTTTTTCGAACTTTAAATAAAATTTGCCAATCATTAGATTAATGATATACTTTTATTTTCCTAATTGCATTTTGCATATTCCCAAACAAATAATTGCAATTATTTTTAATTTAATTATTTTCACTGCTCTATATTATGTTATTTATTAATATTATTTTGAAGATGGACGAAACTAACAAATTACCTAGAAGCAGTGCTTATATGACAGTGACTTTCTCAATCCAGTTTGTTTAAAATAATATTTTTTGTTGGTTAATTAAATGAAATTATATCTCAGCATACCACAAATTCCCTCAATTTATTATTATTATTTTTTTCCATTTTCCATTTCTTTTCATTTGTTATATTTTTGTTTATTAGATTCTTAAGTTATATTTTTTACTTGAAAATACTTTTGCCGTAACATCCTTTATTTATTTTTCGAAAATAGTTTTTTGATTTGTTTAAAGGTGTTTCATATAACGTAATATCATCATATAAATTAATATTGATAGTTATAAATAGTGGAAGTTATAGGTTTTTATCATATGTGTATACTATAAATTAATAACCTAAATTTATAATTGTCGGCTAATAAAAATAATCATCAAACAAGATAAAAATGTTTTAAATAAAATTTCAGCTTTGATGAATAAACTTTATTTTTTAATCCTCTAAGTGTTTTGTGCAACTATAAATATTCTTGAATCTTTAGTTTTTACAGCAATACACATAAACTTTAAATTGAAAAAAATATTCTTTGTTTAGAATTTAAAGTAATGTAATGTTTTTTAAAGCTATATCTATTAATATAATTTAAATTAAATAATATATACTAGTTAAATGTATAAAAATATAAATTCGAAGAGAAAACAACTTTGCAATAATTTGGTCATTTTCCGAATCGTTCAAAGGGTAAATTAATATCATTAATTCAAATACATTTGTTTGTAGCAATCAATTCAAACAATGATTTAAAACGTTAATAACTTTTATTTTTGCTCAAAACCTAATCCTAAAAATGTAAATAATGCAATCACAACAGAAAATACAATTAGAGTTCTAAAATACGCGTACATTTCTTTATTAGATTAAAAAAGAATTAATGCAATATGTTTTAAAAATAAAAGTCGGACGAAAACTATAAACTGTTAAAATACACGCTATTTTTAGCAATGATCTTATGTAATAATGCAAAACTTAGAGCTGCTCAATTACCAACATTAAAATATGTACCACAATTTAAATACTTAAAAGGTCATTTCTACCTTGAAAGTAATGAAGCCAAGTCCAATTATATCTTCTGAATAACAGCTTGGCATCCCAGTAAATGATCCGAAGCATTACCATGAATTAATTATCTAAAGAATACTCTACGAAACCTTAATTACCTTACAGAATCGTGAAATCACATTTCACCAAAGTAATTTTAAACATATTTAAGTGATAAATACATTCATGATGGTCTGTACAGACGTTTAAAACACACAAACAAATTGGCACTTTACGTGGAATTAATCCCGATTAGCCATTTTTCAGACACTTTCGTCACTTAATGCATGTTTTAAATCGCTATCTTAAATAGATTACAGCGGAACAGAAGGCGGAATTAATCATAAACACATTAAGGCGTCGACCGTTAAGGCAGAAAGAATGTTGTATTAAAAAAAAGAAATAAATAAAAAATACACCGACAAAACCGTTTTTGGTGTAGATGGAACGGTGCCAATAACTAAAGCCGAGATATATATTTATGGTTTTATAGAAACCGAAACACTATAGGACTTTGATTAGTCAACTTTTTATATATTCACAATAATGCTACTAATACTACAATGTTCTGAAAAGACCATAATTCTTGCAATTAATTTCATTAGCTTATTTATATCCATTTTTTTGCATTTGTTGAAAATACGTCATTTTTCGTTCCACAATTTACCCTTTCCCACAAAAACGGCATTTCTCAAGTTTAGCTAGTATTTATATATATATTTTTCAAATTACGTCATATAAGAAAATCTTGGTAATGACACATTGTAATCCGCCGCGTTGCTCATAAATAGCTGGTACTCCCCTAGGAGTAATAATTTTTGACATTTTATTTCTTTGAAATGACGATTTTGGGATAGGAGAACAAAGGATTGCTGTTCAAAAACAGCTGGTACCCACTTGAAGAGGTAGTTTGGGGTTTCTCATCCCCTATAAGCTCGTCGTTTTGGCACAGGTCAATGACACATTGCTGCTCAAAAACACCTGATATCCCTTTGGAGCAGTCGTAAAGGTTTCTGATCTCAGAGCAGTCGATTTTTTTACCAATCCTCTTTCGTGTAGTCTTTTTCAGAATATCGGATTAAAATATTATATTTTCACTGGCATTCAACCTCAATTAAATCCAAATTTACTTGTACAAATAATTAATTAAAAAAAAGTCAATTTATATTACTATAGTATAGATTTAAATTGTTTCCAAAGTTGGCATAGTAATCTATTTGGCTACAATATATTGGCGTGAAAGAGCAGATGCTGTTTGCGATGGAATATACCTATAGTTTTAGAAAAATGAAGAAAAAAATAGTTCCGGAATTCACACATGTCGGTTAAAATTACTATTTTAATTGCATTTAAGTTCAATTTCTACGAAAGACGCCTGTTTCCGTTTATATAGTTTTGTATATTTTGATATGGAAGAACTTTCCTTACTCTAGCTAACCATTTGTTAAAACAATGCCAATATACGTTCAAATAGAATTTCCATTTGTTTCCACAAAAATTATGTCTTCTTAGAATTGTCTTTGATTTAATATTTGGTAAATCAGTGTTCTTGCTTAACAGTTTAAAGAACTTGCAATTAAAAGTACTTACGGTTATGAAATAATACAAAACTATACTATGAGGCAAATAAATGTCTCGATATGGTCCAGTTCACAATATATGCAGCTATTAAGCGAAATAGATGCAACCGCGCCAATTCTATTTCTCCGCCCATGTTTTCTGGTTCACTTCATCCCATATGCATCCCTTTTCTTAGAATCGACTTTAAACATGTTAAACGTCAAATTATCAAAACCAAATCCGCTCCTGGTAAAAATGGAACTGTGCCAATGAATAAGACGATACAATGACCGTTCTTAAATAAACCAAGACCACTAAAATTCCCATTGAGACGTCACCCTATCTCCACAGGTAGCAGTAACACATCAAAAACCATTCCGAAGCTTCCATTTCCCCAAGAGCTACTAAATTCAACTTGTAATTCAGCTTCAGGGAACTCTGCCTATGAAAATTGCGCTTATTTTTGTTGTTGCTCTACAGCAACTTTCTTTATCTTTAAGGGCAATTTCTCGGTTAGGGAAAAGCTTTATTTAGACTTTTAACGTAACGTCTTCCATATAATGCCATTGGCTTCTAACCAAACAAAGGGCGAACTTTAGTGGAATACCAGATACAAATGTGTTCTTAAACTGCTCAGATGATGGGGTACCTCGGGGATTTGAGATTGCGTTCACTTGCATTGCAATTTTTCGGTAAACGGGTGGGGGTCTGGAGAGATATAGTAGCCCTTAAGGTTTCTTTTATTGAAGGTTATGAGAAGTTTTGTTAGTCTTAATGAAAAAATAGTATTTCAGTAGCTGAAATGTATGAACCAATTATTCGAATCTTACCGTAAATAATAAAATATGTATCTCGTGAAAATTTGAATTTAAAATTGAATTTTGTTTTTATTTCATATTTTTTTTAACAACAATTATGTATTTTTGGATACAATATACATAATTGTATGTATGTGGAAAGTAAAATTGTCCACCACCTTATTTCTAAATCTTAATTATTTGAGACATTAGGGTTTTTGTGAAGATTTTTTTAATTAAAAATTAAACTCTTTCTTTATTAAAATAAGGTAAGTTTGCAACATGTTAGTAGATATAAGTATTACACATGATATCATCTTATACAATCATAATTTCCTAAAATCTCAAATTTTATTTTATAGTTTTAGGTTTAAATTATCTAACATCTTAATTATCAGTTCCTTTGAAATCAATAATTATATTTCTTAGACAGCTAATTTTCAAATATATTACGTACCAAAAACACATAATTCATTATAATGTCTTGTCTATACATATAAAAAAGAGGGTTTGTATTTTATTTTATTTTTTACAAATCTACAGTTACATTCCGAGCTTGATGAAATTTTGCACACTTGACCTTCAAAACAAAAAAAAGGAAGGCCATCGTTTGCAAAAAGTTTCATCAAACCACTCCCATCCTCCTTCCCACCCCTTAAAGCAGACATAATTATCGCTAAAACCGCCAGGTGGCACCACAGTGAAGGCATTACTCAATGTTCTCCAGGGAAAAATGTATAAAAAACTTAGGTTCGTTGTATTTATATATATAGGTCAGAAAAATGTTATACAAAATGTTGTATAGTTAAGATCATCTTGTTAATTGGTAGTGTTTGGAAGAAAAATATATTGAAAATTATTTGACAAACCTGGGAATATTATATATACTACAATGCAATATATTTTGAGTAATAGATTAATATACTTAAATAACTGATGGTTATATTGAAGCTCTTTTTGACTTATTCCACACAAAAAAATATTATTTTGCATAACTATTAATTAAAAAAGAATATAATAAAACTATCTTCAAGAAAAGTCACTTAAAACTGAGATATTTAAAAGATATATTTTATAAATATGAGGACATATGTTAGAAACTTTTAGTAATGCTACTAAATATTGCAGATTTGTTTTCTTACTTGCACCTGTCTTCATTAAACTTAATAGGTCTCGTAAATAAGAACTTTGTTTCGCCCACTTGATTTACAACAAACCTTAAACGTTCAAAAACAATCTCCCACATAGAGATTTGGCATTTGAAAATTATATGACTCTATAAAAACTTTTGACATAAATTACACAAAATGTGAAACAAAAGAAATGGCGGCATGAAACAAAAGAAATGGCGAAAAACCTTTGCTTAACGGATGTTAATGGGCTTCGACACGAAAGGGAAGCATAAATGGAAACCTAAGAATCCCGAATTGGAGAAGAAATGAAGTTAAAAAGGTTAGAACATAGATGGAAGAACTCTAAGAAGTAATATGATTGCAAAAATTCGACAGCGCTTTTGTTCTGCAACCAACTAGGAGGATGACACACTGCACTTTTGGGACATAACCACATTTCAAAAAACCTATTTTGGAAGACACTGCTTTTTTCATATTCTTCGTTACTAAAATGGTCTGATTTACATTTTATGTTCTCCTAGCGGTTTTGTTTATTGGGGTTTTCAAATTTTGCTTCTCTTTTTTTTGTTCGGGATTTTGGTAGGAAAATTTCAGTTTCTTTTATAATTTTATCATCCCTTTTTATCTAGTTTTGTAGATTGCCGTTTTATGCAATCTTTTTTGAGATATTGCGTCAAATGTATATGGGATGTTAGTTTTTGGAATATAAATGCACGATGTTTATTTAAACAAATAAGGATTTTTGTTTGGTAGACATCATTCGATTTGATGTTATGCGTTGTACTGTTTACAAAATGAGAAATGTAGCTTTTTAAACCTGACGTTTAAGACCGAAGTAAAATAAATGTATGCAAATTGTTTTTCTTTCAAAGAAAATTTTATAAAACATAGTAATTATTTTTAAATAACAAAGTAATATAGATTCAATATTTACAGAAAATTTAAATTTATTTCACTATGAAATTAAAAGGAAAAATGAAGTATGGGACACTTTTTAAAAATGACATATTTAAATATTTTGCTTATTCAAATGTGGAACTAGTCAAACTATATTCTTATATGTTTTAAGATATTAAAAACATTTAAATAAAGTCTAAATATCATAATTATATTTTTTAATTGGCATTTAAAAATTGTGAAAATATTCTTCCACTCATTCCACATTGAAGGAGGAATGAATGATCTATTAGAATTGGAGGTATGTAGAGTTTAATTTATTTTTAATTTAGGGTGAATGTCATTGTTTGTCCTATCGAAATCGAAGAATAAATATTATTGTGCTCGAATAGTATCAAACATCCCATGTGGTTGTGGCAATTTTACTATTATTTCAATTTTAAAAATTGTGTTGGAGTATTTTTTATGGAAAGTTTAAAACCGCTTTTTGATCTTTTACATGATAAATATATAATTACAATATTTTGTTACTTATCCCTATATAACGAAATGTTAAAAGCTATGTTCAAAATTTAACAACAACAAAAATTCCGTCAGTCCTGGAAAACGTCATAATCTTCCCCTGATAAATAACTTTAATATCAAAGCCCATTACCGAAATACTGTAATTTCATATTTTAATTAACTTCTGGTTCATAAACATTTGAATTGTGTTTTTATTTGACCAACATAAAATTTTTAATTTTTAAATGTACCATATGAAAATATCAATCAAAGAAAAATATTTAACATTTACTTTTGAGGTAATAAAAAAAGAAATGACTTAAAAAAGTTCTTGTAATATTATATTCTTGTTATATAAGCTGAAAATTTTTTTAAATAAAAATGAGGCTGTTGTAGTAACCATTTCAGTCATATCATTAGAAAAAAATTGCATTATTTTATTTAAGAAAAAACGCAATTACTCCCTTTTACCATTGGCTCATACCTCCCCGGTATACTTTATATTTAAATTTCATGTGTTAAATATATAATATAAATCATTATATTCTCTTATAATTTGTTATCTAAGGAGAATCTTATAATTAACTTTAAGATGGAGATTTGCAAAAACTTATTTTTTTAACATGTCCGTGTATTTACAGTATTATATTCCTTCTTTAAAATTTATATAAACCCTTTGCGGACGAGATTCATTCACCAAAATAACAACCTGTTCATAATGACATGTTCTTCAAGTTGATCGAGAACTGTATTTTAATGAACATTAAAAACGATTTTCTTTCGTTTAATTGGTATTTATACATTTATTAGTATCTTCACTACATTTAATAGTATGGCTTGGGTTAATTATGTATCGCATTAATCCATCGTTTGAGTATCAATATATTTTATTAACAATAAGTTAAAGAATACTTCTTTAAAAATAGCAGGAGCGTGGTGTAACTGTTCCGTAAAAAGAACGAAACTATCAAACTGTTCTTCGTTCGCAAAAAGCGTTATGAGATAAATTATAACTATTACATGTTTTCTATGTGTATTTTTCTAATTAAAGTTTAATATTCTTCGTTCCTTTATAAAGGGCGATCCATTATTGATTCCATCCCATATATGTTCTATACAAATCCCAAGTCTTTTCACGAAGAAAAATGCTAAAAAATCTTGTTTGGTATTTTAATAGCTTTAAATAGTATTGGCCTATTTAATTAAGACATAAGCTATTTTTTTCTATTACAATTATTTTAAATTTGTTCCGTACGAAGAACGGATATGTTTGCTTGATCTGTAATAGGTTTATATAATTGAATAAAATAAAAAATACTTTTTAACATTATATTAAAGGCATGATAAATTTAAAAAAGCTACGCCAGTAACAATATAGCTGTATATGTACTAATAATCCGAAGAAAAATTAAGATTATATCAATAGCATTATAAACTTGTATTTTTGACGTAATCCTTTAAGTCAACGCTTCAACCCGCATTGAGCTCAAAAGATAATTCAAAAGTAAATTTAAAAAATACTATAAAGCATAAGAACGAGTGATATATTTAAGGAGATGATCTTACGATATTATAAAAAGGTATTATGCATTATCTTTAGTCTTCAAAATGGTTATTTTATTTTAATCTTCTTTATTAATATAGTTTTAGGAAAACAATGTCGTGAAATTTAAATTAAGTTACAATATTCTTTTAGTTTTCTTCTCTATAAAGATATGTAATGGCATATCAGGGGGGGGGGTAATCTGTTCCTATTGCGATATTAGATTGAACGGAGAAAAAGAAAATCGCAAGTAATGCGAAAAATTAAATCGTTTTTTCATGATGTTGGTTATTTCTAAAAGCAGGTGTAAATAAAATTATAATATTAAAATTATATGTAATAAAACAATACGAACTAAATGTAACAAAATCGATAATGTAAGTTTAAGCAACGTGAGTATGTAACGTTAATTGGAATATTAGTATGTACTTTGAACAAGAATATGTAACTTTAACATGAATATCCGTATACACAAATTTAACATAACTATCCGTGTACAAATTTAATGTATTTCCGAGAGTATGTAAATTTAACATGAATATGACCATGAACATTATTACATAACTTTAAAATAAATATCAGTATGTAAGGTTAACATTAATATGAGTATGCATATTTAACATTAATAACTCTATTATGAATATGAGTATGTAAGTTTAACATTAATATGAGTATGACATTTTTATATCAATATGAGTATGACATTTTAACATTCATATGAGTATGGCATTTTAACATAAAATTAATGATTAAATTGACTATGAAATAATTAATTGACTTTGTTAAGTTACTATTTACTATATGATATATTTACTATTTTGTTTTTGTGTTACTATGTGATACTTTAAATCGCATTGATATTGAACCAGCAATCTAAAAGAATAACCTAATTTTTTTTAAATATCTCTATATGTTAATTATTATTTACCTAAACTAAAATATTAATTTCAATATTTTTCATTTCATTACAGATATTGAAAAAAAGTGGATAGAGAAATTTTGAAAGCTGTTTTGATCGTTAAAAGTGATAAAAAAATTGATTTTGCTTGTCCAGCGTGAAGCAGATTCGCCAGATGTCTTGGAAAAAGTAGTGGAAGTTTCACCATCTATGATCAAAATTGCCACCATTTTGTATCAACTTGTGTACCAAATTTCTTACAGGTGGTAAATTTATAATGGGAAACTAGCGTATTATTGGAATTGCTGTGGAATGCCAGAAACCTTTGTTGTGAATGTATCGTTTTTTGGAGTGATACCTAAGTCCATTAAAAAAAATTTAAATCATGAAATTGTTATAGTAGATTGCAAATTAAAAAATATATATTAGTTTTGAAGTCGAAATTTCATTCGTAAGACGTATGTCATCAATACGATTATATTATACTTTGAAAAATATATATTTTCCGTTAGTCTAACCCCTTAAACCTGTTCAGTTTTGCTTTAGATTTATATTCTGAAATATTTAACTCCTTTAATCATAAGGTTTAGACTTACCTATACTGAATGAATGAAGTAACTGCCCAGAATTCTTCATCGTCATCTGACCATGGTTAAAAATTACGAGGTGTTTGTTCCGGATCTTTCCTTCGAGAAAGCCTGCGGAACGTCGTCAATAGTCCACTGTGCAATAGTCCACTGCCAATAGTCCATAGTCCACTGTGTATTAAATCAGCCAACTAACCAGAATTATTTAAACTTAGGTTATTTAATATATGGGATATTAATTGATAATTTAATATTTATATGTCTATCAATAATTTATTTTTTAATTAGACAATTAATTCATTTCGCATTTCATTCATACATTTAATAAAATTCACATTTTTTAAAATAAATTTATAAATACAAGAAAACATTTCATTTTTACATTTAACGCTTTCTTAAGTTTTCGAGCTTTCAAATGATAATAATAATAAATAAAATTTACATGTGTTTCAATTATATTTACACAGGAAAACGGCTAAAATATACTGAATATTGAAAATATTTTGGTTTCAATTTTAAAACTTCTCAAAAACAGTGTGATATAACGGCTTTTAAATGACTTTGGCTGTGATATTCTATTTTTCCCACAAACTTTCTGGTGTACAATTAAAACATAATAAAATAAGTTCAAAGCATTATAATTACTAAAGTTTTATTTAACACGAGAAGCCGCGCGTCTTAGATACGCACAACTTCTTTATAAATTTATCACTAAAGTCAATCAAAATCAGTATTTGTTTTATCCTCATACTTAACTTCAGAATAATTCTGTCATGATTCATCACAAAATTTCGACGCAGATTCCGTTTGTAGCCTATTAGTCATGGACTTTCAGATGAGATGATTTGTGCAAAACACACAAGTATAAGTCGAAGGTCTCAATACTGCTTGAATTTCTAATTCGATTCTTTTGTATTATTATTTGTTCATTATTTCAATGAAATGTTTGTGCAAATAATGATTTCCCCCCTAAAAGTGTGTCACCCTGATCAAGGTCCTAGCAGATGTGGCATGATGTTGTGCGCGTGAACTCGAACATTTGTCTTGGATTTTCTATTTTTCATGACACATGTATAGCATGATTTGTCCTTTCAAGGTCTTTTGGAAAAATCGTCTTCTATATCAGAATCCTCTTCTAAATCTGATTCTGAATCGTGATCACTAATATTCTCAGGATCCCAGCAATCTTCCTCTCCCCGTCAGAAATATGGTCTTCTTCACTTTTAATTTCACACAAAAGTCTTTCCATTTCCATTGCGTATGGAGTTGGCATGGTGAAGCTGAGAAAAAGCGTCCTCACAGAGTAAGTAACGGAGTTTGAAAGCAACTATTTAACTAACGCGAGAAGGTGCGGGATCCAATTATACCACCAAACGTGACAACCTTTTTATTACAAAGAAATAATGACCATAAGCACATTCTACAGCTTGGTATAGATAAAGGAGCGTGCAAAACTGGACTACTCAAAAGAAGGGGATGTTAATGTCAAAAGAACATCAAAAATTCTTTTTTAAATCACCTGGGAACCATATGGACCCCAATTGCATCCACCCAGGTTAACTTAAACTCAATAAGTAAATAAATACTCTGGCTTTATTTTTTCCAGTAGTTTAATTTAACAAAATAAAAATAAAACTAAAGTTTTATCCTGAAAGAATCAGACTTACTGTCAAATCTTTTTGTGCAAACTTCATTGAAATATGGCAATTTCTTGATTAATTTTTATTAAATATGGACTTATGGTTCCCACTCCGTCATGTGAATCATCCCTTGCTTTTATTTGTGCTTTATTGTTACCATCCTTTGCATCATATCTTATGGTTGGGATTCGCAAAATTTCTTCAATAACACTGAATATGTGCTTATCACCATTATAAAAATTAATGTAATAAAATTAATTAAAAAAAATTGTATTTAATTTGCATGTGTATACATTATCATAAACGCTTCAGACGCTCAATATATACTCTTCATATTTTTGTTACTGTAATATGATTAAAGGTAAAAGTTGATATTCTAATAACGTCAAATTGACATAACAAACGATTTTTTATTTAAATGTATTTATATCTATATTATATGAGTAAATTATTTTGATCCGTTATAACTTATATAAACTTAGGTTTTTGTAATATTGTATTTGTTTTCTTTTAATTATTATCTTTTCATTAAATTAAGTTTATTGGCATTAACTGTACGAAAACGTGCATTATTACATATATGTCAAAATAAAGAAATTAATTTGTTAAAAGTCAAAAAAGTTTGGTATTTTATAAATAATTATTTCGTTATTATGACGAAATTTTGTCACTATCATTTACGAATATGTTATTGAGATAACTCATTTTTTTATTTTATGAAATTTGTAAATTGTTATTTTATTAGGCTAAATTTATGTTTAGCCTAATGAAATAGCTTTTATGTAAAATCTTTGTTAAATTTAAACAATGTGCCATATATTTTAATATATTTATGAATGAAAATTATAATATATTTATTTAAATATATTTTCATTCGTACATGAGACTATTTGTGAAAAGAATTTGGCAAAATGTCCCATGTATCGCCCTGGGAATCGCACTATAGCTTTCATGATAGGTAACACTTATTATAAAAGGATATTTATATTCCATATGAACCTTTCTTATTTTTGACAGAACTAATGAAATTATCTGAATATCTATTGGGGGTTGAAAATGTTTTTCATTTTCAAATTTTCAGCTATTTTTGCGTCAACATTTTAAAAAAAAGCTGTTCGTAGCATTTAAGTTGTATTTGACCTATCTTTAAATTACTAAAAATAGTTTAAATATTTTAGCATTTATAAATTTGAGAAATATAAATGTTAAAAATCTTATGTCTGATTTGCCTATTTTAATCAATTGATGAATATAAGAATTATAAGGCTCGTCTACAACAGTATTTTTGGGCAAAAGATTAGCTGTACTTTATACTAACATCATGATTCATAAACTCATCTCCATATATAAACTTAATATTTGTGGTAAAGTATTTTGCAGGAAAATGTGTTTCCTCAATGCAAAGTGAATATTTATGTGATAACGGTCTGAAAAGCATTGTTTGCAATTTTATTATTGCAAAGACATTGCGAGTGACAATTGAGGTAGAATTTATGTATATGCTGGATTGTAAATCCAAGAAAATGATATTTATGAGTATGAAATGTCAAGTGGAAATCATAGGTTATATATGTTGTATATGTTTGGCGTTATCAAATGCAAATATAAAAAACTTTACTTGCAGACATATGTTGTGTTATGATAAGAATTTAAGCCGCTTTGAACTTGAAGTTCAAAAGAGAATGTCACAGAAGAATGAAAAGCAACTTAATAAGAGTACCTATGTATTGAAGTCCATTTCAATAGATTGGAAAAAAATTTATTTTGAACTAAAAGTTAAACAGAAATACAGAAAATATAATTTAAATTGTCAATCTTTGCTGAATATATTAATATTATTTTGATGCGTTTTTTAAGTGGAATTAATTGTGTTATAAATGTTTTAATCAAACATGTAATTAACCAATTTTTATTACCATAACAATTTATTACTTAACTTTCAGCCAAAATTTAAAAAAATTAAAAACAAATTGCCAAAATTTAATAATCCATATATATATTTGTGTTTGGAATATAATATATATGTCTAAAAATATCTAATAAATATAAATTTGGCATTTAATGGATTACAATTTAGTTTTTAAGTCTAAGTACTTTGATTTTAGACTGATAGTATTTAATATTTAAAAAATATTGCCAAAAGGAACATATCCAATGACATATCACAAATCGAAATTAAATTATGATTATTTTTTTAATAACCTGTTACTAATATATTTATATTTTTATGTCTTAATTCTTTACTATATGGAACTATAAATTGCAAAAAATAATATTTAAAAGAGTTATAAATAATTTATATTTAAATATTATGTTATTTTAAAGTTGTTTAAATTCACAATACACATTATTCTTTTGTATACCTAATTAGTGTTCTATTCCTTGTGTAAATTGAAAACTTTTAAAAGTAACATAATTGTAAAGCTCAAAATGTATGTCTTATGAGTTTATATAAGTGGTACAGAAAATTAAATGAAACGTTGAGACTTTGATAATTTTACATGGTTGTATTGATCTTTAGGATATGTATGGAACGAATAGTAAATAAAGTATTTGCAAGTAAATCGTGCTTTTATTGAAAAAATCAACACAACGAACATTGGATTACGAAATAAATAACACAAAAAGTATTGTGGTAGTCTCAATGATACAACGTACACTGTCCTTCCGAAAGAATGCAGAGTACTGCAGTAGGATTTATCTTTACGATTGTATAGAGGTTTTCGCTTTTTTCCGACAAAACAGACGGTACTATCACCAGAAAGTTCGGAAATGGCACACAAAAATATAGTTTAAAAATTCAAACTGTAGCATTTTTTTTACCAAAGTACTTATGAAGGTACTTTCGGTAGAATTTCGGCATTTACGTTCATTCATTAAGAGGGGAGGGGGAATTGGACACATTTAATTTTTTATTAATTTTGCAGAAATCATTATATTTTTTCACATATGTCTCATCAAAACTTATTAACAAAATCACATGGCCAATCATTTAAAAAGTGTATTATTAAAAAAAATACAAAAATATAACCGTTCATTTTTTTATTTAGGTTAAGAAAATATTCCCTTAAAAACTATAGTTTTGCTTTTTATAAATAAAAAAAATATGTTTAACAATTTTTTTTTAATAATGGAAAAAAAATAAATAATGTGACTATGTTAACTATTTTAGAAAAAAAAAACTTTAAAAAACTCCACATATACATTATTAATTCCTAAACACAAATTAAAGTAGTATGTTTAAAAATACGATGTAGGAAATTTGGAGCAGTTTTTTCAAATAGATCTGAATTTATACGACTTCAACTTGGTCAAACATGATAAAAATCCCCACTGAGAAAAATTAGTTCAGGGTTACATATTCAATCGAGATTTGAACAAGGATGTACTTTTATTATATTAACATGCAAAAAGGTTACAAATAATGATAGCCTTTTAAGTACGTTAAAATTTAAAATGCTGTGTTTGACTATGATAAATGATATTTGTTTGTGCTTTTTCTGGAAAATTATTCCGGATTGAGTGCCATCGTTTTTTTCCTGGATTCTTTATTTATAATAATAAAAGAAAATTGTTTGGCTGTGTATAGCAAACGCCTAATTCCTCTGCGTATCAAGGGCTGAAAATTTAAATAAATAAGTACAATTCATCTTTAAGGTCTGCATCTGAGTCTGGAATTTGTAAAATTCTATTTAGTTTTTAAATGATTTTAACAATTGAGAGGTTTGCTGTAAAAAGGAGGTAGCTTCAATTATTCAAGTTTGCAGAAAGCCGTAAAAAAAGTTTGAAAATTCAAAATTCCAAGTTGTGTGAATATATTCTTTTTGATCAATCTTCTTAATTCTTCTTACATATTATGACGGTATTTTCACTCAAAAATATATCTTTCAAATGACGTGCACATGTTGGATTGTTGGAGCTACCACTTTCTAGCAACCAAATATATGATATGTCTTCCTCAATGAAAAATAATTCACAAAAAAATACAATTTACTATAATATTATTTTATTTAAAGAAAACTTCAATTGAAATAAAGCATATAACTTGGTTTTAAAAACAGAAAATTACATTTTTAATTACCACACTCCCCCTCATCTGCTGCGTTGTCATATATTGAGGAACGTGAGAACTAACGATTGGAGCTACATCTTTCTGGCACCACACGAACAAGTTTTTTTTACCACAAGATAGTACATGTAACTCCAAATTCCCCTAGCTTGGAGCTACATCATTTTTGCAGCAAACCCTTCAATTTTAGAAATATTGCATAAATATATTTTCACGATCTATCTAAAAAGTTTTCTGTGTAGCCTAGTTGACAGATTTCAGGGCTTCGGAAAACATTAGCTAACCACATAATTATTTTTAATGACTTTGCCTTTTGTCAAAAATACGCTGCCAAATAAACCTGCTTCCTCTGCGTATAAAAGGCTGACATTTTATATAGAAGTATTATTCATCCTCAAGATTTGCACCACAGGCTCAGATTTGTAATATTTAATTTAGTTGTTTAGATAATTTTAACAGTTTTTAAAATACTGTAAAAAAAACATCTTGATATTGCGTTCCCTAGGTTTCGTAGCTTAATCGGTAGAAAGTGTGACTTTTGAACGATAGGTCGCCGGTTCGAGTCACGACCGGGAACAATTAAAAATAATTTTATTTAATGTATAGGCCTTAAGAGATTCCAGCAACGAGGAGCCAAACAGCTAGTTTATAAAATTTAAAGAAGGTATATGTCTGTGGAACGCGAATACCTAGTTGAAAATAAAATTTAAACTCGTAACAAAAATAACTTTAAAATATATTCATATCGCTATTTGCTCGATAAATTTCGCCTTTATCTATCCTTTATCCCAGTAGATAAAGGCGTTCTGCTAGTAATCAGAGGATAGCTGGTTCGAATACATGCGATGGACTTGACAAAGAAAAGCTTAAAAAAATAATGATCTTGCGATCGGAGAATTTCCAGCTTCGCTACTAAAATACTAGAAAGTCGTCTAAAAATATCCAACAAATTATACTGGCGTGTATACGGGACTGGTGCACGATAAATCTGATCGAGGTAAAATGTCAAAGCTCGGGTGTTGTCCTCGCCATCTGACTATGAATCAAAAATACGAGGCATCGTTCCCGGGTCTTTCCTTCGAGATAAGCTTCGAACCGTCGCCAATAGCCAACTGTACAGCTATAGTGCGACTTTAATTAACCAAACCAAAAACAAACCGCTCGAAAAATTAAAATCACAAACATCTCCATTTCGTCTGTGCTCATTTATATTCCAGCATTAAATGTGCCCAGTAATCAAAATGATATCTCATCTTAAATCCAAATGTTTCATTCGGAATTTAATTCAAACAATTTCCCTTTCAAATCCGATCTATTCTGGTATTTTAAATTACTTAGGTTTCCACTATTGACTAACCACAAACTGCAAATGACATTTTCCCGAAGTCACGAAACTCGGAAGACGCGCTGATGAATGAAGCAGGGCTAAACACTTAATGAATTAACCTCGCCTCCTCGTCCACTATCATCGGCCAACTCGCACGTCAACCTAGTTGACGATGAGAATTAATCTGACGCGCACTTATGCTTCAATTCTCATCAATAAAATACCGCAGAGAAAGGCATTACGATTATTATTGCTCGGGTGGTTGAATGACGGCGTACTACAGCTACGCAATGAACTGGCTATTAGCGATTGTTTGGGATCTAATTCGAAGGGAAAACCAGTGAAAAATTATTTGTTTTTTTTGGATAACACTGGTGGCCCTAATGAGTGGGTTGCAAATACCAATATAGTATCTAGCGAGGTATTGCTCGGAGGGTTGTCAGTTGCTTTTCTCGTGTCCGCAAAGAACATTCGCCATGCAAAGTGGACTTTTCACGATATTTTTTTGTCGTGGTTTAAATTCCTCAATGTATGTAAAGTGTAAGAGCTATAAACCACGTGAATATATCCCTTATGTAGTGCGAGTGATTTTTTGTTTTTTTGCCAACGACGATGAAAATAACTGGCAATACCCCGATTACGAGACTGTTCCTTTAACTACTGTCCCACCTTTTCTATCATGATTTCCCTTAATTACTGCGTGTCCGAAGTATATTTTCACCTTATAAAATCAGCTCATATTGCCGTAATTTACTGTTAAGTTCACCTTAAATGCAGAATTATGAATTTCAAATATTTAAATAAGATAATATGGATTATGTTCTAATCAATACTTATATATAAGAATGGAGTGTCTGTCTGTGGAATCGAATAAAACCTCTCATTTTGAGTTTTCTCCACGAATTAGAATACACTGATTCAGAAAATCACATTAAATTTTTTTTGTCTGTTTGTCTGTCTGTCTGTCTGTCTGTCTGTTTGTCCGGATTTAACTCAAAAACTACTGCACGGCTTTTCATGAAACTTGCCCCATTTGAACAAACATTTCTTAGTTTAACATCTGCACTTTGTTTCATGTGGATATCTGCAACCATTCAAAAGTTATAGAACTTTTTCTATTTTCTCTAACATTACTCCTATGGGAAATTTACATCTCGATCTTCCCTTCATAACATTAGTGTTAAAAATCACCTTGGCGACCAAAAATATGTTTAGACAATACTGGATAAACGATTCATTTTGATTGGCTGATGAGTAAATGTCGCCAAATGAATTAAAAATGTCGCCAAATGAAATAAAAATGTTGCCAAATGAATTAAAAATGTCGCCAAATGAGTTAAAAAATTCGCCAAATATTGAAAAATGAATTAAAAATGTCGCCAAATATATGAAAAATGTCGCCAAATAAATTAAACATGTCGCCAAATTAATAAAAAATGTCTCCAATTGAATAAAAAATTTGCCAAATGAGCTAAAATAGAGGTCTTATATTTAAAAATAGCATCACAATGGAGAATTTAGTGTCCGAATAACAAAAATAACGTCGTTAACAAAAACCTCGCCAACCGAAGAAGGAAGATAAACCAGCTCTTTCGACTGACGCCATGTGTATTCATGTTCCGAACAACTTAACTTTATGACTATAGTGCTATTTGTTACGGAGTGGAATATTACAATGGTGTTGAAATGGGCCACCCTAAAAGTTTAACTTAAAGTTTTATATATTTATACCTCCATGTAGCTTATTTTTAAATTTTCACCTCAAAAACATATTATTGGAATTCAAAAATGAATATTTGATAATTAATTATTATAAGAAATATTGTCCGTAAATATTGACCCATATGAAATTATGTTGAAAGAGGGATATAGACTCCGGTCGCCAATTGGCACAAAAAAAAACTTCACCAAATACGATAAATTATTTTGATTTGGAAGAATGCAATATTTTTTCTTTGATATATTATTGCGCAACCAATATTAAAACTAATGAATGTGAAGTTTACTAAATGGTTAATTTTTATACAAAAAATATGCAATTTAAAACTCTTTTAGGAATTTTTATTTCACAAAAAGAAACATTTTACAAAAACATCAGTTTAAATAGTAGGTAGTCGCAATAGCATGTAAAGTCGTGAACATAAAAATAGATTTAAGTATCTCAAAAAATACTTAAAGTAATTTAATAAATCTGGATTTGGATAAAGTTTATTTTTCACAGTGCACAGAGAGTGATATGCCATGGCTACGCTGACAAGACAAAATCGCGCAGCTCTTACAGCGCAAAGTGACCACGAGCAACGCCGGGCCATATTGCTAGTAGTATATATAAACCTTAAAAATCAGTTCAAAATTGTGAATACTAAAGCAATTCTTTTTTAATGAAAATATTTTGAACACTTATTATTTTAATTTTCTATAAGAGTTTTAATTGGTAGTAAATATTACTCTTATGTATTTACTGCGTAACCTATGGCAGTCTTTGAAAAACATTCATCAGTTAATCAACACCATAACGAAAATACAGTTTTATGTCTGTCTGTGTGGAAGAGAGTGGCAAAAATAAATATAAGGCACACGTGACCATTGTTAATATTCAACAGAGCAAACATTTGACTTGAAATGCACAACTAAATAGATTATATTTATATAGTTAGCCAATAGCGACCCAAGATTTCACAATTTCATAGAATACTTCCATTAATATGTTTAAAATGTATTTAATTTTTAATGATTGTCAAAATATTAATTAAATTGTTTATTGAAGTATTCATGACATTTAGATTTCAAATGCAATTTACATTTTTAAAGTTCCAAATACAATATATATATATATATATACAGTGTTCATTCTAGGCGTTTTTTGAAGGGCGGTCCGCCCTGCCTACCCTTTTTTCACCTCGATAGCGCCATCATGCCCCTTTTTTCAAAAATGCCGCCCTCTTTTGAAAAAATTCCGCCCCTCTTGCCCTTTTCAGTCAAGCTAAAGCGTCCTTGCTTTCCTAGCTGTTTTTAATAAAGGCATGGATTAAAAAAATTTTTTGTGTAAATTGAAATTAACTGAATAATGACAGTAGGTAACAAACTGCCTTTAAATACACGTGCTGTGCAATCTCGATGATTAAGCGATTATTTCGAGCACGGGGCATTCCACAAATCCTATTGGTTGCCTGTACCCATATATGAAATGTTATGTTTTTTTTAAAGTGAAAATGGTTTGGTTGCAATATTAGGCCTTTTATTACCAAATTTGAGATTTAAGTAGCCTTTTCATCAGTTTTGTAAGGGGTCTGATTAGGGCTACTTACAGATTTGGTGTTTAGCGAAAACATTAATTTTTAAGTGTTAAATTTCGGATTTTAAGTGATATCTTCATAAAGGGACATCAATTTTGTACGGGTCTTTCCTTCAGAATAAGCCCCGAATCGTAACCAATAGCCAATATGCAGCTCTAGCACAATATCAATCAACAAATCGGAACTTCTTTTGTTTGGTCACGAGTCTGATATATCAACGGGTGGCCACGCCCATCTTAAACTTTTTATTAAAAAGTGCCCTTTTAAAAACAAGAAGTGCCTTTTTAAAAACTGGGTGCCCTTTTACAGCCAACAGCGCCCTGCCCTTTTTTATTTCTAGAGTGAACACTGTATATATATATATATATATATATATATATATATATATATATATATATATATATATATATATATATATATATATATATATATATATATATATATATATATATATATATATATATATATATATATATATATATATATATATATATATATGTAAAAATAAATCAACTTATCTTTATTTAAACCAACACAATATCAATAAAAATACATGTAGTCAGCTGATAACATTGACCAGAACATACAAGTGTACCATACAAAAATACAATTTAACGAGTATTTTTGTGAAACAAAATACGTTGTAGCAGTGTTAACGATACTTTTTGATTTATATAGGGTCTGCCACTGAGTATTATTAAAAACTACTAAACTATACCATCAGGGTGTACATTAAGAATCTCTTTTATCGATAACTTTGGAGTGGAAGGATTTTCATTTCCAAACCGATATATTAATGTCACGTAAACAAGTGAGTGTAGCTACTTGAAGTAGATTACACCAATGATATACATGGATGAAAAGCTTTCATGACGATTTTTGGCAATGGTTTATAACTACAAATTAGAGTAACTAACAAAATTATGAATTCAATTCGAATTTTCTCATGCTTATAAAATATATTGCGCACCAATTTGTGGATATGTTTAATACATACTACGCAAGTATTGTGCAGGGTTGCCAATTTGAACTGAAATATTATTTGGCGAAAGTAATTTTGACGCCTTGGCGGACACCCTCATTCTTTATTTTAACTGCCAGCAAGTTAAAATCAAACATAGGCATTTTTTCTCAAGTTGAAGAGTTTAAATTAGTTTAATTAACTCCTTCTTTACTTTAACTGCCAGCCAGTTAAAATCAAACATGTGCATTTTTTTCTCAAGTACAAAAGTAAGTTTAATTGCCAAAACACATTTAAATGCACAAAATATAACATCCCTATATCGGAAAACAACTAAAAACAACATAGCATTTAATTTATAACTTCCATTATTTTAATCGCAGCTGAAAAGGGGAAAGATGACGACATTTGAGATGCAGATTAACTAATTATTAAACATTTATACATCAAGTCACAGTGCAACTTTGGATTTCAAAAAATATGTTTCTCATTAATTAACACGTGTAAACCTGAAAAATTAAAAAAAATGAGCAATACAAAAAGGCTAATTATGCTCATTAGGCAAAATAAAAAAAAACAAGAAATGAAATAGTAGCAATGCCATAGAAATTTCATTTAATTATTTATCAGAGGTAAATTTTTTTCACAGCCTTTACATCCCAAATGCACAAAACAGATTGAATGACATTCTTTTTTTCTATACCTAAATATGCGATACGTAATTGTATGATTTACTGGACACGTATCATTAGCGACTTTTAAAAACTTCTGCTTAGGTATTTATTAAGAGATAATTATTTTCATAAGCTCAATTAGTTCATAATTTAAATATCGGGGAATAAATAATGGCTTAAGCGTAGTATTTGAGTAGTTTGTATCGATATGAAATTAAAATATTGAAAGTTTCTACAAATATAAAATGTATGTTATTCTGAACTAATATGTTTATCCAACTAATTTACTTGACGTGATAATTATAAATAATAATTTAAAATAAAGTGAGAATACTTTAGTTTGAAACATAAATGTACTTTGATTTGGATAAGTTAATTGTAGTGCTTTGAAAAGTTATTTTTAAATAAATTTGATGAAGAATAATAGATTTCTTGAAGCTTTCATATTTGATATTTGGGGTGATTTTCTGCATTCTAAATGACTAATTGAAATTTTAAATTAAGGAAATCGGGGAATATAATTTTTTATGTTTTAAATTTAAAATATAGCATTCTGAATTAATTTGTGAAAAAGTGTTCGGTATTTTGCTATAAGATCATTACTACAGAAGAATACTGTTGTTATATTTGTGAAACATAGGAGCCGGGTATTTAGTAGTCTTATATAATTTTTATTCAATTCAAAAAAGGCTTATTCATATTAAAAATAATTTAAAAATTAAAACATTTTTTTCTTCATTTCACTTTGCTGCCATCATTGCAGTTGAACAATATATAAATTGAAAACTTACTCAGAAAAGCGCATATAAACTTATTTTATAAATTATAAAAAAAGTTTAAATATTTGTGAACAAACTCAAAGAAAAATTAGCCTAACGAAACGTAAATATATTGAGTTCGAGGGGGAAAATACCTATGTATCGGATTTGAGATTTTTGGAACTATTTCGGAAATCTACGAAGAAATATTTATTTTCCAAGATTAAAATGGGTAAATGAATCTTAATGTTAATATCAATGTATATATGTGTACATACATGTACATATGCATACGTGTTTGCACCTTTCTTAGTACTATTTCTGCGTCACACGACATACGACGCCGACCGATAAGAGAATATGGAAACTTGCATTACATTCCCGGTGATCCTTCAAGCAGAATAATTAAAGAGTATTACAATACAAAAATTACTTCCTATTAACATTATAATAAAACATATCTAAAAAAATAGTGTAGTCTTCCAAACTAAATCTACATTGTACTTGATCCTTTAAACATGACGAATAGTTTTCTACTGGAATAGCTGCATAAATAATGTTGTCGGCATCCCATTTGATATTTTTCATCAAAACGAAGATGAAGAATAGGGTTCGGCTCTTGACACTCCCACTTCGACATCCATCATGTTTATGGAAGGTTTTATAGTTTTCATTATTTTTAGATTCTTGTATGCGCTTGAGATTCTTTCTTCTTCCGCTATATTTATAGATGCCTGATATAGCCAGAGGCAACTACAAGAGTTGCCTTTGTTTCCTAAAATTGATAGGAGAGGCCTAGTTTATTTGGAGTAATATATTGATTCGGAATTTTGTGGAAAAATTTGGAGCACAGGTTGTGTTGGTGTTCTAGGAAATTTATAGTTTAGATTGAATTTTTTAAATTATATAGAATTTAATGAGATTCGTTTTTTGATGAATAATAAGAATTCCTAATAGATTAAGAAATTTGATGGCTTTTCTGGTTTAAAAGAAAAATTATTTGTTGCTCCCACACACGTCTATTGCCATTAACATATTTTACAAGGAGAAATGGGGTAAGTGCAACTGGGTTCGATTTTAATTTTATTTTTAATTGCTACTGTGAGATAACTATTAGGCATACATATACACAACTCGTCACACACTATTTGGGAATAATTTGCTATAAGAACTTGCAATTAGATTTTTTTATTATCTACCATTGTTTTCTACTTTTTCTTTAATTCTTTTTCATAGTCCGCTGGTTGCACTTGACTCCGCTGCTGGTTGCACCTATAGACTGCACCCAAGTAATAACGATTTTGTAGTTTTTTATACAATGAATTGTATTGACTGTGCCAGATTTTGTTTTGCATTTTTATCTCAAACCGTTTGGGAGCTATGAACGTTTTCGTGAGTAAAAGCTGGGCAATTGGAAAAATGAAAAAAAATTACCAGGATTTTTTGTTGTGGCTGTTTAGAAAAATGTTGTTTATATTTACAATACTAATGCATTTGTACATCATTTGCACATAGTTGATACATGTTTTCATAACTTTTCATTTAGTTTTTTTAAATTTTGTAGAGTTAATTTTGTTATTTCCCAGTCTTGGAAGCACTTTATATGACATTTAAATATTAACTGTTTTCTTAAAAAAAAATAGATTTTTCTTTCAAGTTATTTAACTAAACACACTTTTAAATTAAAGCTTGAAAAACTTATCTAGGCTAAAAACCATAGTTTATATGACTCATACTTTTTTTAGGCTTATTAAAGTTTGTAAGGGGAGAAAACGACTGGAAATGTGGAATCTCCTTGCCTGCCAATCGCTGGTTCAGGGATTACATTAATTGTGTCATCAGCATCAACAAGAATGACATCCTAGTTTTCATACCAAGTAAAAGTTCAACCTGATTTGTTAGAGTCATGGTTACTGTCATGAGCAAAAAATAATGGGTACAACCAGGCCTGCCAATGCTAAACGATTTATCCAATTATATAATACTAGGAGGCTCCGCCCCCTGCTCCGCTAACGCTTCGCCAACCCCCGGAGGATTGCTACGCAATCCACTTCTCGCTTCGCTCGCTAAAAGGTAAGACACAATAACAATTGTGTCCTAGTAACAATACATTTTTAATTATATTACTTAAAACTTTAAAAGTTGAAATTGTAAATTTAAATTAATATTCATCTTGGCATCACTACATTTTTACGCCATGTAAGTCAATATAAAATCAATTAAACTAATTTCTTTTAAATTACAAATGAAAACAATAGTACCACTGGCAAGCCTACCGTTATTTATTTATTTTCCACGTTATTTCCACGCCTTTCCCGCGTTTCTGTTAAATTTCTAAAATTACTGGTAGTTTGTTTTGGCCATAAATGACGTTAAGCTTACCATAAATCTTGCTTACCAGAGGTGTGTAATTTACTGAGTTTTTACGTCATAAAAATGAAGCTCATAGAAATCTAGTTTTCAAAATTGCCAACAGATGGCGCCACCCTTATTTTTCCGTCATTGAAAGTTGGGAAAAGCGTTTTTCAAAACTTCTATTTTTTAATTTATAAGGCTTATATTCTTCCTAACTTAAGCTGGCATCATCAAAATAATTATTTACCAATGAATTGAAGGGGTTAATCGTCAAAATGGCTTACATAATGGCAAAATCAAAATGCGGGCGCAACAGAATTTCGTAAACAAACAAACTGTTGCCACTCAGCGTACAGAAAAACAGCGTTTTTCAATCACCGCGTAAGAAAAATATATATAAAGATAGTTGAAAACCACACATTAAACTTGATAATATACAAAGTTTTGTATATTCTTAGTTGTAAGACAATAATATAAAAAAAGGAACAAACTATCATGGCCAAACTTCCATTGAGCGATAAATAGTAAGCAATTTTTAAAAATTAAAAAATTAAACTTTTAAGATTACAATTACCATACTTTTTGTTGAACTTCCAAAAAGAAGATACCAAAATTGTGTTCCTAGTGTTTTTTTTATAGAAATATAAATGTTTTCAAAAAATATCCAGCCGTGGCTACATTTGCGCCGTGACTGAACTTATCCCACTTCACCCAACTTGAAATTCAGTGAGTAAAATTAACTTTCGTCATAATTTTTAGAAAGTTTTGAATTTTTTCTTAACCTTTATGTAAAACGTAACCTTGACCCGAATGATTTCCTGACGACCATATGGACCAGACTATGAGCAATTTAGGACATATAGATGATTACCAGGATAGAACATATAGAGATAAAAGACTAGACAATTAACATTTATGATAGAGAATACAAAAATAAAACAGCCTTTTCTGTAGCGGACATTTCGAAAAGAAATTCGACCGATAAGTGGTTAAACGAACTTGTTGAAAGGTTACTGAACTTTGCAATAAACATGTATTATTTTGTGGACAGTTTATTTGAAGAAACATGTATGTATGACTTTATTTTAACATTATTAACAGTGTGTTAAATATTAAAATATGTTATCTCTTTTCATTTAAAAGCCCCGAATTTATATTTTTGTAGAATATTGAACTTTCTTTGAAAATTTTTAACATTTACCATATTTCCTATTTTTTAACGTTAATAATTTGAAAACCCACTTTTCGCGCTTTAATAAACATTGAAAAAAAGCTAAGTAAATTATAATAATTTTTCTAATTTTGTTTATTGGAATGTATTAAAGATTTATTTTTTTATACAAAATCCATTGATATGTAAATAATAATACTTTTTGTATGTTTTATATAGAAGTTTTCATGCATCATACTATTACGAGTTTTTTTTGGTGTTTTCGAAATTAATATTTGTACAATCAACCAGAAATATATATTTTTGTTCAAAATATACTACATTAAATTAAGTAAATATAAAAAAGAACGATTTAACTTAATATTTAACTTCCAAAACTGATTTTACCCCTTCACCCATTTTACCCCACCTTGCCCTAATGTGTAAAATGTATTTTGTATGTTAGTGAAAAGTAAATATTTTTATATATATGATATACATATAAAATAAAAAGTAAATAAATTGGTTAGGGGGTTATTTTCCAAACTTAATTCTACCATAATATACATTTTGCAGATTTTTTTGATTTTTTTAAAATTATCTTTTTAAGAAACGAAAATCCATTATTCATATTTCTGCCACTTTAATCTAATTATTACCATTTTTTTCCATCCACGTCTTAATAATTTGCTTTTGTTTTTGATGCGTTGTTTTGATTAACATTTCCTTTTATTTACCTTTCAACAATGTTCACTAAAAATTTAAAAATACTGAGATATTTCAAGATAGATATTTCAAGAGTTTTCCATTAATTTAACCCATGAAGAAGTTTCATAGCTCTTGAGATTTTTTTCTTTACTAAAATCATTAAACACTTTTTAAAATTTAATATATTTCAATCTAGATAATATTCTTACCTAATTTATAACTCTTTCAATTTCTTAAATTTGAAGCATCAAGAAAATTATGAAATGTATACCATGTCTTAATTAATGATATTACTTTTTTTTACTTTAATAAGGGACTTACTCCTATTTTCATTCAGATACTATATAACTGATTTATATATATATATATATATATATATATATATATATATATATATATATATATATATATATATATATATATATATATATATATATATATATGTATATAGATAGATAGATTAAAAACTATATAACAGCCATTTATTTTCATTCCGTAGATTATCTATTTGTTTAAAAGGCAATCTTTCCAATGAAGTGTTCGTCAGCCATATGGCAAGTATTATTGTAAGGATGATACGATTTCTTGTATGGTCATTCTAAATTTACACGCAGAATTTATGTCATTTTTTTGTCATTCTACTTTTCCTAAAGTGATTTTTTAAAATGTCTCTTATAGTTATGGTTACAATTGTAGTGAAATAGGCCTAGCATGGCATAAGCTATAATGATGAATTAACTTATGTCTCTGTTTTGTAACCTCTGTTACTTATGAATGGTAGCACATTTTACAAGTAACATAGGTTACATTCAGTATGCAAAACAAAATAATCAGAAACATACTTTTCGGATTAAGTTTTTTTTACACATTGTCCTATAGTGATACCAAATCTTCAGAAAGGAAATTTACCATATTTCCAAAATATGTACATAAACGTAATACAAATTGGTAACAAAGATTATAGAAACTAAAACACTCGACTTGTTAATCCAATTGTTGCAGTTGTACGGAAAATATATTCCGAATTGACTACTTTTATTGTTTGTTCCCTCCTAAACTTTACTTCTGACAGTTGCTTCCCTCTTGGAAGAATAATAAAAATATGCACAATTGGTAACAAGGGTTACATAACAGAAATTACAAAAATATCGGACAACAATTGTTTAGCTAAAACATTTTATAGGAAATGGATTTCAAGAATTCATTTGCCGAAATAACTTGATCTTCATAGTATCTACTATTGAAATAAAATGTTTACAAATGAGAAACGAATTGTTATATTATTAAATAAATTATACATTTCTAAAGGATCTTCACCTGGACCAGTCAAAATAAGCAGTGTTGTGTAATAATATTTATTTTCATATTTAATAAATGTTTTAAACAAATGTGATGTATGGTTTCATGAGTAAATAAGTTATTTTCAAAAGTAAAAATTACATGAGGTAAAAATATCTAAAAACTGACAAGGTAAAAATATTTTCAGAACATGAAATCTGCAAGTAAATTTAGACTGATTCTTCAGACATAAATTCTCTTTGGAAGTACAAAGTGGTCATAAAATAAGTACCCCTGCTTAGAGGCATCTACAGCTAAAACTATTGAACGGAATTTCACCAATTTTACATTATGAATACTGAAGACACAAGGAGAAGATTTATTGTACAAAAATTAGTACCATAAATCGCCGACAAGGGAAGTTTCGGCACTGTCCGAGCAGAAAATAGGTATAATATATAACAAAAATTTCCAAATGGACACATAAAATTATTTAATGATTAAACTCAAAAGAAAAAATTCTGCACATTAAAAATAACAACAACAAAAAGAAAAGACTTCGAGAGTTTTTCTGAAAAACCAACATTGCATTGGTTACTAAATGAATTAAAACGTCGCTTTAATTACTCGATTATAAATGCTCTAATTCTATGACACATATGTCATATGCTAAAGCAAACAACCCTTGGCCGGGCATAAAAAATAAAATTAAGACTTCTATGTAATGCTACGATCATCATTTCAGTCACACATTTGCTGTAGGGTTAAAAAAGCGAGAAAAAAATATGCAAATGGCATGAATTCCTTCCGCCAATGCACTATCAAAAAAATGTCAGATAATCAACCTTTCTGCTAAGCGAATTCACATTTTTTCAGCCTTCCGGATGATCAGATATCTCCGAATCCCCAAGCGTCCATTTAGTCCTAATGACGAGTACAAGGGACAGAAAATCCAGGTGCTATCTTGTGATCACCTGAATTTCTATCTGTGGCATTTCCCCGAAAGGGCGCGTAGAAACTTCTTATCACATTGATACCAATAACTAAGACTAAGAATAATCTACTGTTAGAGGGTTGAGATTTCTCGTTGAGTTGGATTAAAGAATATAATGATACTTTTTTTTTAAATTACCATACCGATTAGTGTGTATTGCTTGAACCTTTTTTGTATTTTTTTTAATTCAGTGTGGCCATAAAATAAGTTTACTTGTTTAGATGAAACCATACGAAAACTAATAAATCAAATTACACCAAATTTTATATTAAGGACATTATCTTTAATGTCCTTCATATAAAATTTGGTGTAATTTCATTTATTAGTTAGTTCATGAGGAGAATATATTTCTCATTAGTTCATGAGGATAAGATATTTCTCATTAGTTCATGAGGAGAAGGTATTTCTCATCAGTTCATGAGGAGAAGATATTTCTCATTAATTCATTAGGAGAAGATATTTCTCATTAGTTCATGAGGAGAAGATATTTCTCATTAGTTCATGAGGAGAAGATATTTCTCATTAGTTCATGAGGAAAAGATATTTCTCATTAGTTCATGAGGAGAAGATATTTCTCATTAGTTCATGAGGAGAAGATATTTCTCATTAGTTCATGAGGAGAAGATATTTCTCATTAGTTCATGAGGAGAAGATATTTCTCATTAGTTCATGAGGAGAAGATATTTCTCATTAGTTCATGAATAGAAGATATTTCTCATTAGTTCATGAGAAGAAGATATTTCTTGTAAAAAAGTTAGTATCAAAAATCGTCAAAACAGATAATTTTGGCGTTATCCGAACAGTTAACAGGTATAATACATTTAAAAAAAAGTTGTTATAGAAACACACATTAATTTAATGATGAACTAGGAAGAAATAATCCTTTATTCATCAGATTCAGATTCAGAGTCTCCAGAACCACATATACAAGTTTTAATGTACTAACTTTCTAGTGCACAACAAATTAACGTTTTATATGTTTATTTTAGTTACAGCATAGGCTAAATTTCTTTACATTTTAAAAATTCAATGGAAAAACAAACAAAGGTATGAATGTACGATATTTGACGTGAAACTTATTTTATTCGGTCAATAGGGAGCTTTTCCTATTGATATTTAATTCTGAGGAATTAAGGTTTATATCCTCTAAGTTTAATAATTTAAATAATTTGTGTGTCTATCGCAACTTTTTTTTATATATTATTCTAGTTTTTTTATTTAACCGCCCACTAAAGTGCGATTTTTGGTAAATTTATTTTTTTACGAAAATATTCTGTCCATGCCTTCAATATCTATAATATGAAATTTGTTTGAATTATTTTTATTAGTTTTATCTACATATGCTTCTAAAAAGTGGAACTTATTTTATGGCCATCCTGTATATAAAAGTATATTTGAAATTAGGAGTGATATTTCTTTTCTCATCCACGAAGATGTTTATCTGAGAAAAGCATATTTTGACCATCAGAATACAATAAAACAACATTTATTTCAAAACTAATATGAAGCTTAATAAAATTAAATGGAAAAAGATATCATTACACTTCCAAAAACATTTAAAAAAGATATGCTCGTACAGTTGTTTTTTGTATTTAATTAATAAAGCATCAAATATTTTTTTGCATAGTTTAGAACATGTCAATGTGCGAATCAACGTTTGAAATGTATACATCTTGACGGCGGATTGTAAGAGAAAAGTCCTATATATCGCCACATCTTTCACTTACATCTCCAAATATTCCGCCTTTAGAATTTCTGTGGAGATAAGTTTTTTTTTTTTTTTTTAGAAATCTCACATTTGTGACACCGATGAACTGACAATTCGAATTACAGCGGTCATTGCGACTGTCGATGTTTCACAGAATCAGGTTGGAAATCTCATACCATCCTGCGATGTGTTGCATGCGCTTAATGAACGCAAAATGAAATGTCTTAATTATCGAAGAAAAAAAATTTTTTATACCTTATTAAATTTAAAAAAATCGGAAAGTCTATATCGGGGAAGCAACGAGAAACGTTTTGGAGTACGTGAAGCATTTTTTGCGCGCTGCAGTGGGTGTATGGGCACTAGGGTACAGAAATGACATAACCAGGTACAAAACTTACATTTATTCACACTTTATGAAGCTTACATGCTTAACTTCGTTACAGCTAGTGGAGGTCTTCCTATGGGGACACTCCTTGATCAAAGGGGTAGGAGAGGATTGGCATCCCCCTGTCTTTCTGCTCGAATACGCCAATTCTGCACCGTACGTGTTGAACGCGGGGCGTCATATCCGAGCAATCGTCACATTTCTGCAAAACAATACACACTTGTAAGCCTTATAACTCCTGATGAGCTATACCTACTATGCCAGCGAACTCACTCAACGCCACCACTCCAGCTGGAATCGACAAACGTACAGCCGAGTTACGCTTCTGTGAACGCTGCGTGTGAAGGAAAACTGCTCAGCTTGCACCATTCGTGGACGACAATGACGCCAAGTGCAAACGCGACACATCCGTGATCGAGTAATGAATTATTTCCTCTACACTGCGATACCAAAAGAAAGGCGCGTGGGTGATATTAGTGTTACATATTTCCGTTACTGTTACATGTGGTTTAAACAAGATACCCCCTACTAACAGAAATTGAAGATGTTTCACGTCAAACACCGTAAAAGCTTACCTTTGTTTTTTTAAAGTATTTTTAAAGTGTAAAGAAATACAGTCTATATCGTAATTAAAATAACCATAAAAATTTCGAAACAATCTACAAAGATCAGTCGAAATTCTCTCCGCAGGGTTTTCTTATAAAGCTTTTAGATGCGTCTAAACGTCTTATCACAGGATGCACAATTACCAAGACTCGCAGTAATCCATTAAGAATAATCTACTGGTAGAGGGTTGAGCTCTCTTGTTGAGGGGATTAAGAGACCTAATGAAAGACTCTTTTCTTTCTTGAAAAACTAGACCATACAGCTTAGTGTCCGCTTTTTCGGGGCACTTTTTCCTCCATGGTCCTTTGATTCGGGTTTCCGTGGAAAAGCATTAGTTAGAAATGCGTTTACTACATGGCCGATGAGATAGTGACATGGACAAGTTTATTGTGCAGTATAAGACACTTTCTTCACATTGTATAAGCAACCTTGTGTTTGGTTGTTCAAGTTTATTAAACTCATTGATGATTTGGATTGTAATGCGAGTGATAGATATAACGAGAAGTCATGGGTAAAAATTATGAATCACTATTCTTTAGAATAAAATTATAGACAAATAGAACAAATTGCCATTGAATAAATATTGTGCAGGGCTATGCACTATTTGGCTGTTGCTAAATATCAAACCGATGACCTTTTACTTGCTACGCCGATGCTCTACCAGTCAGGCTAAACTAATTACTCCAGCCCAACTAGGAATATATGGTATATGAGAAGTGACCCCCAGAATTCTAAACACTAAAAAATTAAATGATTTTAAGAAAATTGATCTTTGTTGGGGAACAGTTAAGAAATAAACTAACCTAGGGGTCGTCAAAATTCCCATTAGTGTTCGATTTATTTTTGAAATTGGTATTCTTATTTGCATTTGTATTTTTATCGGTATTTATATTGGCATTTGTATTTGAATTGGTATTTGTATTTTTATTGATAAATGTATTAGCAATGGTATAAGTATTTGTATTTGTATATGTATCTGCATGTGTATTTATATTTGTATTGGTATCTGTATTGGTAAATGCATTGGTATTTGTATATAAGATATAAGAAATATAGCATATTTACAAATATGTATGAAATATATGAAAAGAAAATATGAGGCAAAATCTTCATTAAATATTAATCATAAGTAAAACGTTTAAAAATATAAAAGGCTACATTAGATACTATATAAATAAATACAAGATGCTAAATATTTAAAGGTGAGATATATGGTCTGTCTAGTTTCAAAACCGAATACATCCACATTTTTGAAAAAATCGTTTTTTAGTAAACATGAATGCCCTCCCCATAAACAAAAATAGTTATATTTAGAGCATGTAAATATAAATCATGTATTGCATTCAAATTCAAGAAATTTCGCACAAGTTAGTAATATGTTACTTATCTAGAATATATATTATTCTGACATGTGGTACTGCTTTACTAGTAACGTGGAGTAGTATTCAAATAACTAACTTCAATGTGTAGTGCTTATCGTTGGCAGACGCTCAAAATCAAATCTAGCATTCTATACCGACAACCGTTGATCTAAAGCAATTGCAACTGCCTGAATGAAAATGTTGAAGATTTGAAAGAGCTACTATAAAATTAATATATGCATTTAAGGGAATCACAATTGTGGCATATATATATATATATATATATATATATATATATATATATATATATATATATATATATATATATATATATATATATATATATATATATATGCATAAATATAAGAAATGGTATTTCATTTTATAAAATAAAAACTTTTGTTGATTTTTACACAACACATATCCAAGCAATTAACCACCCACATTTTAAGTATCGTTATATTAAGCCCATTTTAATTAGCTTATCGCAGTAATATTTTATAATTTAATACTAGAGCGACCTTTTTTTCGTTGCTAAATATTCAGCAACTCGTCATGACTTTCTTTTCTTGTACAAAAGCGCTATACTTTAAAATGTTTAGTGCGCTTTTAAATAAATATGTAGTTTGGAGTTTAGACTTGGAAAATGCGATTACCTCTGATGACCGTGTATCATAAATCTTTTTTTGTGTTTGCTGTAAAGCATAATTAATTCAAAGCACTACGTTAAAAATTTATGATGTACTTAAAAATAAACTTTCAACTCCTAAATTCTAACAGTGGTAATTTTGAGCTTTGGTTGAAAGGTAAAAACTCGGATATTTTCTTTTGTACAGCTTTAGGAATAAATAGTGTATTTTTATTAAGTCTAGCTTTGCATGTATTTTTTTAATTGTGTTGCGTTCTTTAAATTAACATTTTGAATTTTATTTTAGCGTTTATTTAACGTTCCATTTAGTCAAGAAGCAATAATTAACTCTTTTCAAATGTTGCCAATTCGACTAAATAACTAGTTTTTTTAAATATTTACTTTATAAATCATGTAAGTTATAAATTGATATTAAGCTGGTGTGTAGGGAAAAGTTTTCATTTATTTTAAAAATAGTTTCTAAATTAAAAATAATTTTTGTAATTACGTTAATATTTTTTAGAAACAAAATTTTGGAAGAAAACTATTCCTGAAAAAGTTTTACGGATAAATATAGAGTTTTATTGCTTAAATTAGGTACTTGTAATAGTTGTTTGGATGAAATCACATCGAATAAAAACAACAAAAATGGATATTGGTGACAGTAGAGTTTCTACACCGAAGTAACCCCCTAGAAGAATGCCTCATAAAAATTGAGTGTGTTTAAAGAGAAAGAACATTAACGATTTTATGGTAATAAGTAAAAGATGAATAAATTAAAAACATTTAAAAATATATATTTGAATAAATTTTAAAATGTATAATTGTTTATAAATATTAATATGTTTATAAATATTAATATGTTTATAAATATTAATATGTTTTGAAATATTAATATGTTTATACATATTAATATGTTTATACATATTAATATGTTTATACATATTAATATGTTTATACATATTAATATGTTTTGAAATATTAATATGTTTTGAAATATTAATATGTTTTGAAATATTAATATGTTTTGAAATATTAATATGTTTTGAAATATTAATATGTTTTGAAATATTAATATGTTTTGAAATATTAATATGTTTTGAAATATTAATATGTTTTGAAATATTAATATGTTTTGAAATATTAATATGTTTTGAAATATTAATATGTTTTGAAATATTAATATGTTTTGAAATATTAATATGTTTATAAATATTAATATGTTTTGAAATATTAATATGTTTATACATATTAATATGTTTATACATATTAATATGTTTATACATATTAATATGTTTATACATATTAATATGTTTTGAAATATTAATATGTTTTGAAATATTAATATGTTTTGAAATATTAATATGTTTTGAAATATTAATATGTTTTGAAATATTAATATGTTTTGAAATATTAATATGTTTTGAAATATTAATATGTTTTGAAATATTAATATGTTTTGAAATATTAATATGTTTTGAAATATTAATATGTTTTGAAATATTAATATGTTTTGAAATATTAATATGTTTTGAAATATTAATATGTTTTGAAATATTAATATGTTTTGAAATATTAATATGTTTTGAAATATTAATATGTTTTGAAATATTAATATGTTTTGAAATATTAATATGTTTTGAAATCTTAATATGTTTTGAAATATTAATATGTTTTGAAATATTAATATGTTTTGAAATATTAATATGTTTTGAAATATTAATATGTTTTGAAATATTAATATGTTTTGAAATATTAATATGTTTTGAAATATTAATATGTTTTGAAATATTAATATGTTTTGAAATATTAATATGTTTTGAAATATTAATATGTTTTGAAATATTAATATGTTTTGAAATATTAATATGTTTTGAAATATTAATATGTTTTGAAATATTAATATGTTTTGAAATATTAATATATTTTGAAATATTAATATATTTTGAAATATTAATATGTTTTGAAATATTAATATGTTTTGAAATATTAATATGTTTTGAAATATTAATATGTTTTGAAATATTAATACGTTTTCCGCTCTAATTTGATACAATTGCACAGTTATTTATAATCTTCCAATAAAAAGCAGTATATAGTGGTAGTGTACTAGATTGCACGTCATTGGGCTGGATTCAAAATCTAGCTACGATACTACTAAAAAAAATTATATAAAAATATTATATAAGTGTTTGGAATTGTGTAAATAATTTATTATTATTACTAGTAGTTTTTGTTGCCAATTTGCAATTTACTTTTTAAAAAAATTATGACACATACTTGATTTATACTTTTATTTATACTCTGGGTTATCGCCAATGAAATTCTCTAAACGCCATCTGCGCTTCATTATTAACGCAAATAAGATAATCATGGAATTATCTAACCAACCAACTTTACATTATATTTTATTTATTCATCTTAGAAATCAGGTTCCATAGTTACCCACACAAATGACGAAAAGGCCAATATTATAATCAAATGATCAATCATCGGGTTATCTCAATTAATAGAATTGTATTCATAAGCGATTTACCTTTGTATGTGATTAGATTCCAGTTGCGCGTTAAATAATAACGCACAGACAATGCTTTTAGTTTCGTGACTATCCTATTGTCTGTTCAATAGGTCAATAACAATTCAGAGATGTATGGATTTACATACACTAAATTGAATTCAACTCAACTTATATTGATGAAACTAAGCAATACATATATTAGAGATATTTTGTCAAATTTGAGGTGAGGTTTCTCATACCATTTAAGAAATAATAATTTGTTTTTGAATACAAATTTCGCAGCTCAGTTAAACATCTCTTTACTTAGTTTAATGTATTTTTTTAAAGTTCAAGAATAATTAATGTGTTAAGCTTAAAAGCCTGCGTCCCAAGCCTGGAAGTCGTATCTACACAGATGGATTTCTGAAGGAAGGAATGAAGGAAGGGTTAAGATATCAAAGGCATCACATGTTTTCCATTCGCTTCAGTAATCCATCTGTGTAGATAAGACTTTTAGGCTTAGGAGGTCCGAATAACGAACTCAACTTTATTTTAAAGAGTTATCATTTCACAAATAAAGCAATAATACCAATACACACAAAATGATGTGATTTTAGCCGTTGAGACGGTATTCGGGGATAAAGGAACGACATTTCACAAGGCCAGCCATATTTGGTCTCCTGTCACAATTAGTAAAAGTCATGTTTTACAATCACGCTTTATACCAACATTTTTTTTAAATTTTTCTATTAAAATAATTACATTAGAATTAGAGTTTATTTCAAATTAGAGTGAAACTCTACTCTGAAACTAAATTGATACTATTGATACATTTCAAATTACAAAGTTATAAAAATCTGATAAAATTAGACATTTTTCTTATAACCATAACTGAAATGCTAATTCACAATGGATTAAAATTAATCAAACCTAACAATACAAAAACGGTCATTAAAAAAGAATTTTTTGAATAAAGGTTAAAATGCATAAAACACATAACTTTTCATTTAAAAAATTTAATTAAAAATTAATTTATTTTAAGTTTCTTAATTAGCAGCATAAGATAAATTTAAAAATATATATATTTATTATTTTCCCTGCAGTAGACTTTTGACGGAAAAATAAATAAATCTAACTCAGCTGATTCACTTTTAATGATGCTAGTCCAAACACTTCCCTTCACGTTGGAAGTTTTCCAAATTTAATTTATTGCATCCATGCTTTGAAATCAAAGTCACTCCCGGACATAAAACCCAACAAAGATATTCAATTCAACAAACCATTTAAGAAATATCTTGAGTGAAACTTGAAACCACCAACACAAAAATGTGAACCAAAACCAGAAAGCTTGAAAAAAATCGCTTAAATTTGAGTTTGTCCACACGTATATTCTATACTAGGCATACTTATTGTGACATACTGTATTATATAAATATTTTAACGGTTCATATATCTTGTCAGGGAAAGTTGGCCGTTTCAGAGCTATTTACTCTCTCTTTTTTTGAGCGTAGTAAATGTACTGTGGAATAAAGACTTTTATCCAGAATCATTTTTCTCCCCAGTCATTAGAAGTTCCAGCGTAGGGCGGCATGAATAGGCTGAAGAAAAATATAGTTTTATATCCTTTGCTTCTTTTACTTTGAGGTCTGCCTTAGAAGATTGTAAAGTTGCTATTATAATACGGGGTGTTTTTTATCGTGTTTTTTTAGAGTCAGAAGGGTGCTTTTGAAGAAGAAACAGCTTTTCATCGTTCAAAAGCCACTTTTTCATATTTAAAGAAGTAAAGAAGGCATTATTTAAATGCTGTTATGTTTTGAATAAGGTGTTAAGGCATTGATAAATTCTTTCTAAATTCCTATCTATTGTTTCCGTGGTTTTTTTGCATTAAATAACAGAAAACAATAACATTAAAAGTTGAGAAAATATTAAAGAAATATGTAATATAAAAAATATTACTGCGAAATGAGTAACGTTTAAAAACGGATGATGTTGAATTCTTAATATTCAATACAGCCCATGGGAATAGAGGGGCATAACTTAATAATAGCGTAATCGGGTATGTTTGGTGGTAGAATTAACGGCACAATATGGCTGCACAGTGGGATATTGGAGATGGGTCAAATGATATACACGTGAAAGATTACCTCGTATTTTTGAACTATGGCCAGATGATGAGGTCAACACCTGAGCTGGCATCTGATGCAATCTCATTATGTATCAGGACACTGGACTACGAACAGATTTAACGTGCACCATTCCCTTATACACGAAGGATGGATGCTTACCCGAGCCCATCCTAACTATTCGGCCACCACAAACCTAACCTAAAAGCACGTGTCGCCCACGTGTGTTTAAAACAAAACTCCATGTGTGTCCCAATGTGGTTAATCTTGGGGTTTTTACACGTCTAGTGAGAAAAATCATTTGGTGAAGGGCAGTCAAATAAAACCATTCCTATTTATCCTTAAATAACTTCATCCACAAAAATAGTAAATTTAATATACCAACGACTTTCACGCTCACATGTGATGTCAACTGAGAATTAACAAATTAATGAAATATTTGTATGGACCCTTATTTTCGGTCGTCGGCATTTTTATTCCAACGGCCCGCTCGGCAAGAGCGGCTTCGAAAGCATTACATGTTCCCCGCCTTTTATCGGGAAGGAAGAAACTATTAGTTTTTCAATTTGTTGGTTAGTTAATTAATGTATCAATATAGTTGAACAATGGGCTATTAACGACGGTTCGGGATCTATTTCGAAGGAAGGACTCGAGAATACTGCATCGTATTCTTGAACCATGGTCAGAATAGAGAAATAGGCAAATGGTTGGTTAGTTGACGTCTCACTAGTGCTACACAGTGTGATATTGGTGACGGTTCAGGTGTCTATCTCGAAGCAAAGACCCTAGAACACTGCCTCGTATTTTTGAATCAATGTCAGATGACGATGACTGCACCTCATCTGGCACCCGACGCAACCTGAATAGGCGCAGGACATTGGACTCCGAACAGATTTATCAGGCACCAGTTCCGTATACATGCTAGTATAATTTTGTTTAATGTTCTGGACGATTTTTTAGTAATTTTGTAGTGAAGCTCGCAACCCTCCGATCGCAAAATCACTAAGTTTTGTACTTTTATTTGTCAAGCCTCTGATTACCAGATGAACGTCTTTATCCACTGAGCAACTGCAGGCCCAGATATTTGATTAGGCACGCACGTGACAAGTTCTGTAACTGTATTTATCACATTTATATCACACTAAATATTAAAAAATATATATTGTTATTTTATAAATTGTTAATAATTTCTAAGTTGTAATTTAACTATTTATAGTAATACAATTTATAACTTATTATATAGATATAAGCCAGCAGGAAACTACCACGCTTGCACAATTTTTATGAGTAGAAACGGATCTTCAAATATATCATGCGCATAAGCTTCTAATCGCAAAGTCAATAGCTTTCAATATCTCTACCAACCCTCATCCTATCGTTTGAAGACTCCGAAGTGACGTACAGAAAATCTCATAATCTTTTAGCCCGCTCAAAACCTCTGACTTCGACCCATTGTAAGGGATACCTAAGCCGGGCAGATATTTCAGCTTAATGTAAAACTCGGGCTACAGAGCGGCAAAAATTCGGAGGTAAAGGACTAAAAAAATATTATCTGACACAAACGATCTTTTCCATACATCATTTTTGCTCTTTTTTACACAGGGCGATCTTTTTTTCTTGGTCGTTAGCGAGTGGAGCAAGCTGTGGGGCTCGCGAAAACAGGGAAATTCTCAAAGATACCCTCGTGAAACTGCGAAGAATGTCTCTGAAAATATATGCGGTCTTCTATCCACGCACCTTACGTGCTTCGCTTTATTTTAATATTTTACACGCATCAGCCTCCTTTATTTCTTATCTAATAAGACCAAATTCATGTTAATCGTGTTAATTTTACCAGAACAATATTTATAGCAATTAAACAGATAACATTTATTACGTACCAACTTTTTACGAATCGTGACTCCACCAAATGTATATCACTCCTCCGTAAATCTTTATCAATCTGTCTCATTTTTCCATGCATGCACCATCCTCCACCAAGCCCGCCCTTAGCATTCGCGGCTGTCAAATGCGAATTTAGCCGAGGGGTCCTTTTAGTAAAGAGTTTTGAAAGGTGCTATATCCCACAAACCCAATTTGTAAAGTGCACTACCCTAAAAGAAATATTTTAAATTTATATATGTAACGCCAACTTTTATCTGTAAGGAAGATCCTTTTTAATAAGCAGTATTTCTTTTTATTTATGGTAAAAAAATCTTTCATTAACTAACACCAGATACATTGTGTTAGGTAAACGAAAATACCCTGAAAATAAGAGTATCCCCAAATTAAGAATAATACAAACATAGCGATTTTTTTTTGTTAAACTCGTAATTTTATCGTTTTGGCTGGGCACTTTAAAAATGCGGTGTCCTCTGTGGTTGCTCTGGTCGCCCACACCTAAAGACACCTTACCCTTACTTCCAAATTATTTTTTCAGTTCTACCTTTTCAGTTTTTGCTTGTTCCAATTATTAAAGCTTATTTATAAGCCTTACATTATTTGATGCTATCGAAATATGAGCAGAATTTATTGGACTCAAGAAAGAATAATTTGTATTAAGAATAATACAAACATAGCGATTTTTTTTTTGTTAAACTCGTAATTTTATCGTTTTGGCTGGGCACTTTAAAAATGCGGTGTCCTCTGTGGTTGCTCTGGTCGCCCACACCTAAAGACACCTTACCCTTACTTCCAAATTATTTTTTCAGTTCTACCTTTTCAGTTGTTGCTTGTTCCAATTATTAAAGCTTATTTATAAGCCTTACATTATTTGATGCTATCGAAATATGAGCAGAATTTATTGGACTCAAGAGAAAAACTATAAAGTTTTTCATTAGTTTTTGAGCCTCATAATTAATAAATCGCATTGAAAACAAGAAAGTAAAAAGCGATATTTTTCTAGTTTTTAATTCAGAAACCCACACTCTTAAAGGATGATAAATAAAGTACACAACAACGATTGAATGATTCACTATGACTTGATATCATTAAGTGACCAAGAAGATTAATTTTGTCCTAAGGCGTCCTTATCTGCAAAATTTTTATGGATTTTTTTAAACGCTATCTAAATAAAAAAAATACAACGCAACTAAAAGTATGTTTTATATGGAAAACAAAAGGAAAGAAATATCTTTTACTTGGATTTTTTCAAAGTCTTTTTTTTTAACTTAAATTAGAAAAGATTAGGATGTGAATGTTTATTTTCATAAACATTGTATTCATTATATCTGAAAGGATTTCTTATTTGAATGTGCGGTTGATTTAATTTTAATAGAAACTACAAAAGAATGGTACATATTGATATAGTGTTGTTTCATGTTAACTTTATCTTTCAAAAAGTATTGTTTTGCATTTGTTCGTTGTCAACTTGAATCTTAGATATAATATGAAGTGTTCAATGATTTTTCTTTTTTAGCGTTTAATCCATTATATATGTTTGAAAATATTTAAATATAAAAAAAATTATGTAATCATTAAAATACACTCGTACTTATTATTTAATATATTCTTACATTATTATATTATTATTATTATTAATATATTCTTGTATTATTATATTCTTATTATTATTAATATATTCTTATTATTATTAATATATTCTTATTATTATTAATATATTCTTGTTATTATTAATATATTATTATATTATTATTATTATTATATTCTTATATTATTATTAATATATTCTTATATTATTATATTCTTCTTATTATTAATATATTCTTATATTATTATATTCTTCTTATTATTAATATATTCTTATATTATTATATTCTTCTTATTATTAATATATTCTGATATTATTATATTCTTATTATTATTAATATATTCTTATATTATTATATTCTTATTATTATTAATATATTCTTATATTCTTATATTCTTATTATTAATAATATATTCTGATATTATTATATTCTTATTATCATTAATATATTCTTGATTTATTGCCAGTCAATGATCTAATCGTAAATATCTAGCGATTTTAAATTAAGTAACCCTACATACTAATGTTTAACAATTACAATTTAAGTTAACGAAAAGTATATTAATTTAAGGGCAATAGACGTAAGATATAGAAATCATGCAAATAAAAAGTAACACCATATAAAATTAAATGGCAGTGGTATATCCCATATACCCCAAAAAATATATTGTAAGTTAAAATAGCAAAATTGTATATTACATTTCTGTATATGCCCCAACAATATGATAATGTTACAGAACTAAAAGTAGTGAAAGAAACAAATAATAATTACATATTTCTCATCAAAGCAATATTATATATTTCAAAGCAATATTAAGCCTGTTTCTTGTTACACATAAAAATATTATTAATACCTTAAACGTACTATGGTGGTATATAAAGTCCTCGCGGGGTCAATTTTTTTTTAGACTGGAAGGCAAACATTTATTTAAGCGCTGTTCCTATTTACTATGAAGTACGTACGAATAAAAGCAAATATATTTTTTTCATTCTGTTTTTATTCTAATTTCACTATAGGCAATTATAAGCAGTTATGGTCATTTAAAAAAACTATGTAAGCTCCCTTTATCCCCTTTTCCCCAAAAAAAGCAACCAAACACCATCAATAAAAGGTTTAATTAAAAAAAAAACGAAAATTAGCAATAACAAAAGTGTTTTTCTTTTTATTTCAACTTTACAAAGCATTGCACTCTTTAGTATTACCAACCATTTAAAACGGTAAAGCATCAATTATAAATAAAATAAAAAATGCAATCAGTCTAGAAAAATAACAGTTGGCTTTTCTAAATCACTGGAATGAAATTACTAGAAACGTTTTAAGGCACGATTGCACAAATTCCAGAAACGAAAAAAAAAATCAAAGGGAGTTTAAATTATTTTTTAATTATAAAAAAAATAACAGTAGGTACCTACAAAATATTATAAAGTTAGTAACAGTAAAAATACCTAATGACAGGGAACATTCATTTATTGACACATTTTTTTCTTAAAAATTATTTAACTAGACGAAAATAACGCTGGAACAAGAGAGAATGACTGATTGTGAAATATATAAGTATATCATTTTCCGTTAATTAATTATAAGTTTTTAATTATATTTAATTATTTTTTACATAAAATAATGATTCTATTTATCTATAAAAATGACTATAAATAAATTTCCATAAAAGATTAACGAAATATGATAAAACAAGATGTTCTTACAGATTCTAAGAGGTATAAGTTTGGGTGAGGTCGAGCCAAAACACAAGAAACGTATATTTAAACCAAGTGTTGTAATTGAAGACCCCTAATCATTGATGGCGGTAGAACCCTTTATCAATTGTGCATATGAACTATTTCTGACGTCACAGTCTGTGTCATTTTCAGTCTAATAAATTAATTTTGGTCTTCATATGAGAAACATAATATTTTTTTTTAATTTTTACATATAACAGGATAACCATAACTACTTAGTTCCGGAAAACGACTTCTATTCACACAATGTTACGGAAAATATTTTATAACTACTGAAATACATTTCGTATAAGACTATGTACATTTCCTTATACAAATTAAAAGAATGTTGTCAAATAATTATCATATTTGGTTTTAAGTTATTTCAGAGGAAGCCTCGACGCATAGTGCCCAGTCTTCTACAGAAATAACATTCCTTAAATACAGAGATTTTCCTACAAACAATTTCGAGTATTTATTTTCCGATTTCCTTTCAGGAACCTGCATTCGTAGCTTAAGTTCAAAATCAATATTTCATGGCGCGTTTTTTGTGTGTGTTTCTTTCTTTTATCTCTATCTATACATATATGCATCTTTTATTACTGTTTTGCTGTAAAGCTCACAGGCACAAGCTCCGGACCTTTCCAGAGCACTCAATATTCACCGGTATAGCTTTAGGGTCAAGCTCCGGAGATATTGCGTGTGCTGTGCGATGTTTTTGCATTTTTCGCCCGAATTTCTCAGCTCTAGTATAGATGTCGATACATGTTTTCAATGGCGACAGGCCAGGTAGGAATGTGGTAGCGCTAAATGTTGTTAATCGTTTCAAATCAAATTATCAATTAATCTTATTTGTAAATAGAAATACAGATCGTGGATCGTAATATATCTATTTTTAAGATATCCCGTTCGATATAAGTTAGAAGGTTATTTTATTAGTCCACCCTCCCAAATAGTATAAAACTAAGGATAAAAATAAGAGTTAGGGGATGATTCCGCCTTGAATACATATACATTAAGACATACATATATATATATATTATATATATATATATATATATATATATATATATATATATATATATATATATATATATATATATATATATATATATATATATATATATATATATATATATAATAATACAACAACAAGATTGAATCACAATATTTTTTTATTTAATATATTTATCAAGAAAAAAGTAATGCTGTAACTGTAGGCTATTAACAGGGTATCGGGTCAATGAGTTTGTAGTAGGGAACACTGTAAAAAAAGGTATAAATATACATATATAAAAAAAGGTTTTAATATACAAACACCAATCTTTATGTATAATACATTAAAATTCAATTTAATTTAGGTTTTTGACTAGAAAAAAATACTATGCTTTATTAAAGTAGTGAATTGTTGTTTAGCTTTTGGCGAATATTTTTAAATACATATTTTTTACTCTAGTAAAACAATTTAAATTTAACATGTAACTTTTACACTATGTTAATGACACATAAAATAAATGTCGTTTTAATTGGAATTATGCTTTTAGAAGAAAGTGCACCAACATATAAAAAAGGTAATTTCTTGAAAAACGATCAATATCAAAATCACTGATAATTCTTTGTGTTCCTGGTCTTCCCGTACCCCCTCCCCCCCAAACGTCTCTCAAGTATCTAAAATTATTGTATAAACGTAATATTGACTTTATTTGTTTCAATTACATTAAAAAAAATTCCAAATAGTGACATTTTTCAAAAGAGAAGTTTGGCCTCTTTTGTTTACTTCTAATTCCATATTTTATATAACTTAATAAGTACTTTTTTTCAAAAACTTAGTATCAAATGACATCACCCACAATATAAGCTAAACATAAACGTTGAATTTTGTAAGGTTTCTGAATGCACTGTCTCTTTAAATAGAAACAACCGCATGATGAGTAGGTCATTCCTATATGCAACGTTCCATATAAGTACTATTTTCTACAGTTAATGAAATTAAAAATATGAACATATCATCTTAAGACACTTCAGACGTAAGACAATTTGATTCAACCTATACGAAGTGTTAGCATAGTTGAGAGCACTCATTGTAAAATATTTAACCCTCTGACGGTTTTAAGAAATGTAAAAATTGAAAAGCTGTTTCCCCTGATTATAAGTTTAGTTTATATTTTCAATACATATTGTTTATTAATATTTCTTTATTAGATATAGCTGTAAAGAAACACTCCAAAGCTTTGATTTTATTTTTAAATAATACGTTCATAAATGTAAGGTTATGGGAATTGCTATAATACCTTAAAATCTATGGATGTCAACAGACGTATAAAACCAATAGAAGATTAAAAATTAATATAACCTGACAAATTTCTTACTTTATAAATTTGGTTTGCTTAAATATATTTTATTTTTCTATCAATTTTTATTTTTTAATTAAGTTGAACCAAAAACAATTATAAAAAAAAATAGAAACATAAACCAAATAGCCCCTGTCACCCCAACACTTAAATAAAAAAAAATATATAAATAGGTACCTGACTGTAATATCCTATAACAAATGAAATGTGTCTTTCTCATTTTATTACATTATTTTAGTTATTAATGCTTCCTAAATTATTGATAACTAATTACACTATAACATACAATAATATATAAAATTTGACTTTGTAAACTTTAATAGTTCAAAATATTAAAATATTTTATTTGATATTAAGAAATAAAAATGAATCCCTAATCCTTCTTGAGCTTTTAAAAATATGTCAAAAAACTGTTACCTGCACATTTACAAAAACATTGTATTTAAAAAGTAATATTTTGCAATTAATATCTAGCGGATTATAACTGGCGAAAAGTGAACTTTTATTGATTTTTTTTTTACATTACTGGATAAGCATGTGTTTCTGACAAGGTAATTAATAAATTTTTGAGATAATTTCGATGCTCTAAATATTTTGGAATCTACTTAATTTTTGATATAATGTTCTAAGACTAAATTAATTTTTTTTATTACGTAACACATACTTTTTACGTGGAATTTAATGAAATGAATTATTTTTTTCGTAATTGTTTATATGTTGTTTTGTACCACACTGTCAGATAAGTAAATTATCATAACTGTAAACTTATTTTCGCTGCATGATTGTTTAATATATATTTCCGACAGAGTCCTTTTTCAGAATTTTTTTAATATACATTATTTTAAAAGAAAAGGCTTTCAAATGTTTCTCCATGAATTTAATTTGAAAAATGTTTCAAAATAAAAAATGGTTTTATAAATGTTAATGTTATTGGTATTGCAGAGATAGAGAGATAGAGAGAAATAGAGAGTGATAGAGTGAAAGAGATAGAGAGAGATAGAAAGAGAGAGAGAGAGATAGAGAGAGAGAGAGAGAGAGAAAACTAGTGAAATATACCCGAACGTTGCAATGTTTGTTAAAATATTTATGATGTATCTAAATAAACTATTTGTCTGGATAATTTTGAAATATGTTTAACTATTCGACTTAAAAATAATTAAAATTGAAAAAAAATATTTTTTCCTCACATTTTGTTGATTTTTATTACAACTATAAACAGTTATGCGGTAAAAGTTTAAAAATAATTGTTTCAAAAATTAAAATAGAGATAGAGAGAGAGAGAGAGAGAGAAAACTAGTGAAATATACCCGAACGTTGCAATGTTTGTTAAAATATTTATGATGTATCTAAATAAACTATTGGTCTGGAGAATTTTGAAATATGTTTAACTATTCGACTTAAAAATAATTAAAATTGAAAAAAAAAAATCCTCACATTTTGTTGATTTTTATTACAACTATAAACAGTTATGCGGTAAAAGTTTAAAAATAATTGTTTCAAAAATTAAAAAAATATGTTTTAAAATCCACTGTGAATGTATTTTTAAGTAGCGAATGTAGTGTTAAGATACAATTCAATTTTAGAAAAATCGAACAGATTCATGTTCTCATGTTTAAAATACTTCAACACTTTAGTCAGAAAAGCAAAACATCAATAGGATTTACTAATTACGTGTCACATACAGTTAGGGAAAAATAAATTACATGTTCCCCTGTTGTTTTTTATCCTGACGCTACCTGTCGACCCAAGTGATTGATGCGCATTCAAATGTTTCAGTATTCATGACATCGATGGCAGATGGCATTACTGCAAAAATGCATTCCCTCTCTTTAATTTTTCTAAAGTCAGAAATAGCGCAGAAACTATTGTAATTTATCTTTTGCTATTGATTAGTTTATCTGCAGAAGATACTTTGTCAGAGAACAATGCTATTCTGTAAAGTCATGATTGGGATAGGGGAAGAGACTTCTAAAATTAGTGACTTTGCAGTATGATATTCAAGCGATGAATGGTTTTTCTAACGTTAAAATGAATAGATCCTGCTTACGCAGCATCTAGAAGTTACTAGAATTTGTATAGGATTGTTTTGTTTTTATAGCGATTATGGAACAATCAAACCCTTTTTTAACTATAATTTTGTCAATTTTGACCCTTTCAAAATTTAGCGTTATAAAAACAAATATAAAAACACTTTTTTCATGTTTACGATTTAATACAAAACATTTTGTTTTCTGTGGATATAAGAAAATGTGTTAATATGTGGTATTTATTCTATAGGGTGGTTATAAAATAAGTTCCACGTTTAGAGGCATTTGTAGCTAAAACTAATGAACGGAATTACACCAAATACAACATTAGGGATATTAAAGGCACTTAAGGAAAATAAAAATAATCACCGTTATGAAGAATTTTGGCACTAACCGAAAATAAAACGGGTATAATTTATAAAAAAAGTAGCTATAGACAGACAAATTAACTACTAATTAAACTCAATTTAAATAATCCTTTATTTATCAGAATTAGGATCTCCATGAGGGTCAAGAACAATTTTCAATGTGCTGACAAATTGAATCCGATGTGCGTCCTGAAATAAAGGATGATATCCTTTGAGTTTAATCAATAAATTAATAATACATGTTCTGCTTCGACAGCGCCAAAATTCCTCCTAACGGTGGTTTTTGGAACTAAATAATTTTTTAAGGTAATGCTCTGCCCCATTCCGTTAATTAATTTTCAGCTACAGGAGCCTCTAAACAGGGGAACTTATTTTATGGCCACTCTGTAATATTCATTTTAGTTACTAGAGCTCTGAATGAACATATTGACAGTGGCGGATCTAGGGTCATCCAAAGGGGGGGGCTATTTTTTCTTTTTTTTGTGTGGGGGGAGGGTATATGTATATACAAATTCCTATTTTCGACGATTGCCGTTAACGGTATGTGTAAATTCAGCCTATAAAATCTTATTTTGATGCCTTAGCGAGATAAATGCCTCCAATGTAAAGAAGCAACTTTGTTGTGTTTTATTCTGGTGCAATGTACTTTTTTTGTATAAGAATAATTTTTGTCTCAACGCCTTCTGATAATAAAAAAGGGAAAATTTTGGCCCACCACGCTGCTCATAAACGACTGGTTCACCCTTGGGGCAGTTGTTTGGGGTATTCCCACCAAGCTAGAGCCGGATTTAGAGTTAGTGGACCCCTAGGCCAAATATGTGGTGCGGGCCCTCGGTGGTATGGAATACTCCTTCGTAAATCGAAATAGGGAGGAGAGATCGGAAATTTTTTGAAATACAAGAATTGAAAATTTGCAAACTAACTAATTTTTCAGTTTTAATAATTTTGGGATGCACTGTTTTTTTGTAAATTTCCAATACTAAGTTGAATATTTCAACAATTTCAAAGAATTTCAATGTGCGATGTAATTTTGGAATTTTTGAAAATTACAATAAAATATTGCACTCGTCTCCGTATCATCATGAACAGAATTACGGTGTAGAATAAAATCAACTGATTTCCAAAAATAGTAACACAATGCCATTTTAAATAATCACAAATTAAACACATATTTTAAAAGAATATAAAAGTGTTGTTATATTTGCATTGTACAAATCCATTAAGAAAAATAGAACTTTTCGCATCATAAAAATTTTGTAGAATATTATTTTCATTAAGATTTAGTTTGATTTATTAGTTATTTAGAAACTTGTTTGGTATACTTATAATTTTTTTTGTCTAAGTGATTTATTTTCAAACATGTCGTTGTCATAATTTCAAAGTATTGAGACACCCATTTTTTCAGTAATCTATATTATTATTGATTAGTTGGACTGTAGCCTATGCCTAAATCCTGCCCTGAATCGAGCAGTCAATTTTGTCCTCTCAACTCCCTTTTGCGTAGTCGTTTTGGGATTCTCGTATCATAACAAAATTTTCAAATGAATGTAACCTAAATTTAAAAAAAAAACTTGCTCTGATTTCGCAAATAATAAAAAAAAATCCATATTTTATAACTTTATATACACGGTTAAACAATGTATTTTCTTAGTATTTGCATCACAACAACTTACAGGGTTGCCAAAGTTGACTTAGTAATCTTTTGCCTACAATATTGCGTGAAAGAACAGATAATGCTTGCAGGTGAATTTACCTATCGATTTAGAAAAACGTAAAAATGTGGGCCGAAAATTCCTTATATGGATTAATTGAGAATATTTTTATTTCGTAAGCAAACGTAAGATACAATATAAAAAAAAGCACACCAAAAATAGTTTCATGTACACGAAGAAAATAACAAATATTGAAAAATGTTGACTAACGTTTAAATATAAATTGAATTTTGTGTTTTAAAATATAAAATTAAATGTTACAAAAATTATTGTTTAAGTCTAATTTGATCTTATTTGAATCTTAAGAGGCCGTTTATTTATTACGACTCACACCCTTGAAGAAGGGGGTCCATCATACGCGACTGTGGTGTGACATGAGGGAAAAAGGTCTCGGTGATTGTGTGACGTAGCAAAAGTTCCTGAAACATTCCTTTCACAAACTTTGGGATAAGAAATTTTTTATAGAAATCACTATATATTTCTAATTAGTTGAAATGTTTTGTAAAATACACAGAATGAAAGTTTTAATTACTATTTTTTAACTGCATAAATTTAAAATGAAGTAACATAGGGAGGAGGGGGGTGTACAAAAATGTGAAAAATATTATGACATAAAAAATGCTCTTTAACAGTGCAATCAATTATTTTTATTTGAATTTTAATATAATAGAGATTTTAATTTCGGAAATATATATTAATTAATTTTTTCCATTTTTTTTTTGTCCAGCCCATATGACTTTTACTTTAATTATAATTGGCTTCGGCTCCATTTAAAATTATACCACTATAATTATTTCGCCACTGATGAGTAATACTTCTATCAATGAAAGTATGGTTGTGGAAATCATGTAAATATAAATATTCATGGGTTAATTGACAGAGCAAAAGACAAACAATATCTCACAAAATCTCTCTCGAAGAATATTAAATTTCGTATATTACGAAAATTTAAGTACAATGGTGATATGTGAAATATCCTCATTGTACATAAATTTTGATAAGAACTGAAATAGTTAGGTAGATTGGTCAAATTAAAAAAATTACGTTAAACTATGCAAGGGAAGACTTTACGCTTTTAATAAGAATACCAACTAGCAGTTACTAGTACTTGCTTCAATCCACACAAACTCAGACAAATGATTGATACACGAATAGAAAAAATTCAAAACGTGTTTTGTCACTTGAAACGAATATTGTGTAAATTAAAATTAATTTTTCTAATTCGCGTAGACAGATTTCAATTTTGCAAGTTAATTTCAAATGTTACAACACGTATTTTGGACAAATAAAATACCTTTGTTAGATAGAAAATTCGGTGGCGAAATCAGGTGATGTAAATTTTTTTTTAGCAAAATAAGTTTTGATTGTTTGCTTTTCATATATGGTACAGTATTTCTTATGTAAATGCCAAACTAAAGTTTAAAAATATCATCATTAAGCATTTTCAGTTCTTTGAATTATATTTTCAATTTACGTAAAATTGATGTTTTAAAAAAAATACGATTCAAAGATATTTGGTTCGCTTTTCCTAATTTAAACAGAGCAACTTTCATATAAAAGGTTAAGAATTGATTGTCAAGGATAATGTGATTCCGGTATCACTACTTCATTCAAAGACTTGAATAAAACCCAATAGTATTTACAACTGCAGTCTCGCTTTTTGCATTGCTTAAAATACATAAAATTACACGAATAAAACACAAGAGAAAGAAAAATTACCTGACTAACCCAGCTATTAATGAAGCAATAGCATAGAATTCGCCTTTTCCGATGTTTTCGCTAATCAAACCTAACCATAGCGACACGAATTTTTATTTCCCTCTTTACACTCAGATCCACTGACCTCTACAGAAAATCTCCCGCCTCCCATAAAACGTTTAACGAATGACCGTACTCGGGTGAAACAACAAAAAATTTCAGTTTTGCCGTTTCTGGTCATTTGCAGTGTCAAGGCAAGGGTCAAGGTCATCTGATAAGACGAAAAGACCCTACTCTAAGGAAAAGACGCGTAGCCCCCACCCCCAAAGAGAAAGAGAGAGAGTCATAAAACTCGATCTACCCCTAAGACTCCCTGCCAGGCAATGTGTTTCTGGGCCGTTGCATTGTCCAAGGTTCAAGGTCATCTTAGTGCGACAAGACGCGTAGCCCCCCCCCCCCCCTCTTCCCATCCCAATGAGAACCATAATAAAACTTGGTCCTCTTCTCACTCCCTGAAAACTTTAACTATATGAGGGGCTATAGCCCCTTAAGAAAAAAAAAATCTTAATTAAAAAAAAAAAAAAATTGGCTATAGCCCAAGGGGGGGCTATAGCCCCCTTTAGCCCCTATGTAAATCCGCCACTGCATATTGATATCCCAGCAGTCTACATCCAAACTTGTCCCAGTTACTGAAATACCGAAGTACTCTTATTCTACTTTAAATAATAACATACCCTTATATTTATTAAGGATTTTTTAATTTAAAAACAGTCAGTAAGGTATGTTTAATATTAAGTTTAAGTATATGCGCATCTGCGTACGTTGAAAATAGGGTATATTTTAACGTGCAGTCGTGTTTTAATTGTACAGTCGTAAAGCATAAACGAACAGTCGTAAATTTTAAATAGGGAAACGTGAAATGTAACATAGTAGAATTATGAAACAGGAAAAAACACAATTGCATAAATTAGGAAAATCTTAATCTTTGTTATGCTAATTTAATGCTAATGTTAAAATTAATTAAATTTAATGTTAAAATGCTAATTTCCTTAACAGTATGCAAAGAAAAGTCAAGACTTGCCAATTCAATAGGTTGTTTGTCACTCACAGTTGAAGTGGATTGTTGATAATTTAGAATTGCATTAAGTGTAAGGTTTGTAAGTTTTTTTTTAAACTATCCGATTTTTTTTGTTTGGTTTTCGATTGCTGACTTTGAAATTTGTGATCATAATTGTGCAGTTGTTAATTGTTGATGAATTGGACAATCGTAAATGTTTGAAGAATTGAGAAGTTGTAATTTTTTGAGAAATTGTGCAGTTCTAAATATTTGATGAAAAATTCAGACGTCGTAATATTTTTGAGAAATTGGGCATTCGTAATTGTTTAAAGAATTGGGAAGTAGTAAACTTTGCTTAGAATTGGATATGGTCAAAAACATTTGTAATTAGGGAAGAAAGAAAGGTAAGGATCTATGATCAGTTGCAATTCTCTTTATATATAGGAATTTCTACATAATTAATGAGTAATTAAATAAGTAGTAACTAAATTAATAGTAGTAGTAACATAATTAACTAAAATAGTAGTAGTAACATAATTAACTAAAATAGTAGTAGTAACATAATTAACTAAAATAGTAGTAGTAACATAATTAATTAAAATAGTAGTAGTAACATAATTAACTAAAATAGTAGTAGTAACATAATTAACTAAAATAGTAGTAGTAACATAATTAACTAAAATAGTAGTAGTAACATAATTAAGTAGTAACTAAATTAAAACGTAAAATGAGTATTTCTAAACGGTATATGCACTGTGTACATCCAAACTACAAAGTTGCGTTCATTAGTATAAACAAATGCCTTGCTGATGAGTTTGAACATTTACTCTATTGTTTGAATTTCTTTCATATAGTATTTTTTGACAATTATACAAATAATAGGGAAAACGCGTCATGATAAATCCAAATTATACTTTCAACACTATATTTACAAATTTGATATTGACAAAATGAAATGAAAAATCAACACAAAAAATCAATTCCAAAGAGAATCATGACTTATAACACACTACTGAAATATAAACAAACTGACGAAAATATTGTATATACAAAAATTCAAACAAAAAGCCAGTAAATCAATCAAATACAACACTTCAAATTTGTATCTAACGTTTTGTGCACATTCACAACCTATTTTATTCCGCATACTTCACATATTTTTGTTTATTTCCCATGTACGATAATACCTTTGCGTTGAAAGCGCACCATTTCAAATCACCGTTGTGGAACAACATACGTACCACACATTTTTATTTACTTCTTGCAGGGAACAGCGAACTGTTCCTTTCCATGTTTAGACTAAGAAGTGCACAGAGAACACGTTTACGTGTTCTCACGCTTTCTGCAGGAAATGTTCGTTTTCGCCCCTTTGGCTCACAAAGACCATAGTCTTTCAAAAGGACATTGTATCTGTATGGCTGAATATAGCCACGTTCTGGTAGAATTCGGAAGCAATATACAGCCGCGAAAGGGGGGTGGGATAAAGTTTGAGTGATTTCCCCATTCCTGGATGTTCGAAAATACCCCCCGGATTTTTTTTCCTTTTCTCAGTTCGAAATAAAATAAAAATGTTCCGAGGGAAAATAAAATTTTTGGACTGGAGAGTAAATAAAGAAGGAAATACCAATTTGAGAAAAAAGTTTAAATCTCAACCATATTTTTCACCATGAAATGTAAGCGAATCTGGATGATGTCAATGAATAGTTTGTATTGCCCAATACTAGTTCCATAAAAGATTAATATTGAAATTTGCACCAAGCGAATATTGTCTTGAGTTGCAATTCGTGTTGTATTTTTAATTGACGTTTGTAAAGTAAAAGTTATGATATTTTACAAAGCTGATATGGACAAATATTTCTTTAAAATATAACCGTGGTTATGTATGTACCCAAAAATTTAATATATACTCATTTTTTTCAATATTTTTAATTTTTCCCTTGAATTTAAATGTGTTTAGCATTTTTAAACCATTTTTCCTTATTCTAGTAATGTAGTAAATATCCCTTACGTCGAAATACATTACAGTTGCCTATCTAATTTAACGTCACATTGCAACTGCATAAGCAGATTGCCGATGGTGGTAAGGAATAAATCCCAAATGAAATGCCCATTGAAATATACAACATTCCATTGTAAGCAATAAATCTTTGATTTATTTTCAAGAACCGGTATGCTAACTCCCAATCTTTAACCGTTATCTTACTAACATATAACATAAATAGAATACTTTTGACTCGCGTTTAATAAACACGTGATTGTCCCAACTACAAGTGGTCATTTATATACCTAGGTTAATATGTACTAATACTCAACTGTTTTACGTTTTATATTCACATATATGCCGAAGACTATTAGGTTAAAAAATTTATTTAAAAATAAGTTGTGTTTCAAGAGCGCCATTAAAAAGTATAAGCTATGTAGACCAATACCTACTATAATAGAAATCATATGTGCGTCAGAACCTCAGATTTCTATAAAATTTCAATAAAAAATAAAAATCAGAAAAACTTAATTACAACCAAAATTTTGTACGATAAAGATTCCTTGAAAGAACGATTTAGTGTTTGTACTTTAAGAATCTTTATATATATTTCTCTTACGCGGTGATTGAAAAACGCTGTTTTTCTGTATGCTGAGTGGCAACAGTTTGTTTGTTTACGAAATTCTGTTGCGCCCGCATTTTTATTTTGCTATTATGTAAGCCATTTTGACGATTAACCCCTTCAATTCATTGGTAAATAATTATTTTGATGATGTCAGCTTAAATTAGGAAGAATATAAGCCTTATAAATTAAAAAATAGAAGTTTTGAAAACCGCTTTTCCCAACTTTCAATGAAGGAAAAATAAGGGTGGCGCCATCTGTTGGCAATTTTGAAAACTAGATTTCTATGAGCTTCATTTTTATGACGTAAAAACTCAGTAAATTACACACCTCTGGTAGGCAAGATTTATGGTAAGCTTAACGTCATTTATGGCCAAAACAAACTACCAATAATGTTAGAAATTTAACTGAAACGCGGGAAAGGTGTGGAAATAACGTGGAAAATAAATAAATAATGATAGGCTTGCCAGTGGTACCATTGTTTTCATTTGTAATTAAAAAGAAATTAGTTTAATTGATTTTATATTGACTTACATGGCGTAAAAATGTAGTGATGCCAAGATGAATATTAATTTAAATTTACAATTTCAACTTCTAAAGTTTTTAGTAATATAATTAAAAATGTATTGTTACTAGGACACATTGTTATTGTGTCCTACCTTTTAGCGAGCGAAGCGAGAAGTGGTTTGCAAAGCAAACCTATGAGGATTGCGTAGCAATCCTCCGGGGGTTGGCGGAGCGTTAGCGGAGCAGGGGGCGGAGCCTCCTAGTATATTCATTATTATGTAAGTGTTTGTACTTTAAGAATATATTCATTATTATGTTAGTGTTTGTACTTTAAGAATATATTTATTATTATGTTAGTGTTTGTACTTTAAGAATATATTCATTATTATGTTAGTGTTTGTACTTTAAGAATATATTCATTATTATGTTAGTGTTTGTACTTTATCCGCTGCCTTTTTGTATTGTCCCCCAATTTCCAGAAAACCTCGATGTGTTGTAAAAAGTTGAGATTTATACACTGAAAAGAATCGGAACAATTCTTTTTGAAAAGGGATTTTTTTCCAAAAATTTCATTATTATATATTTTATAAACTAATTACAGAAGAAACGTTTTCAGTATTTTAAAAAGCATATATGCTCTTGAAATATTTAATTTAAAAAATACACAATTGTAAAAAAAATACAAGAATCACTTGTGGAATTAAGACTAAATATTTCTTTATTTATTTCTTAGATACATCTTCGAAACTGTATCATTCTTCAAAATATCATTATATATTGATCGTTACTAAACATATGATAAACATTATTTTAATTTGTTTAGTACAATGATTATATAAAAAGTTCACTATTCTGTAATTATTTACATAATTTTTTCAACATGAAATCCATACTGGTATAATGGTAATTATATTGCAATTGCATAATTTCAGATGAATAAAAATAAGCGTATAGTTAAGACAACATAATTGTGATTTTTAAACTTAACAAAATGATTTTCAGAATCCTATTATGTATTTTAATTAAATCGGTAATTTGATTCGGTGCTAAATCGATAGCTTATTACTGGAGAAGCTCAGTTCTATCTCACAGTCTTAACAATGCCAAAATATATTTTCTTTGCTCCTAACTTACTTTTCCTTCTTTCCGACCCTCATGTTAGTTATTTTCTCACGTGCTTTGGCCATACAGTCCGGGACTTTTTTCCGTGAGAAAATAAAGCTATGAAAACTATGTCCAAACTTCTGAAGTAGTCTTTCCCCTATACTTTCGCTAAAAGTGGACTAGCAAAACAAGACCCACTCCTTAAGTTGGAGAACAGAGGTGCACTACATGTTTATTTATTTTTGTTCGCTCTCTTACTCAAAAGAAAAGATTGTTCCCCATACTTTGGTAAGGGTTGTCAATGTTTATCGAACGGTGATGATCAATTTCGCAAATTACCTTTCGGTTCAAATGTTCCGATACTAGTGATAACTTTAAATAATAAAAAGTCAGATCTAGGTTTAGTATAAAGACAATAAATCGATTTTTTTCAATAAATGCAATGCAATAGTAATTCGGAAGTTTTGGTCGAAAGTATTGTAAGAAATAAACCCAAAAAATCAAGTTTATTATTTTTGTTTTAAGTATATTTTAGATATCGTGACCGTATTTTAGATATCGTAAACATAAAATTGCAACTAAAACCAAAGAAAATATTTTATATATAAATTTTATCTAAAAAATGTTATTGCCAATAATTGTTGTTGCTTTTATATTTAAAGCAAAAGGAATTCTATGTTTTTTTTTAAATATATTTTATATGCATTTTCATATGTATAATTCGAAAAAAAATTGTATCTATAATAATTAATTTGATAATTACTAAATTGGATCTATATTTTCTGTTTATAACCTTGCATATTTTGGAACATATTTTTATAACTTTTTAAATATGAAATGGAAATTATCGGTTATAAGCACTTGAATTTTTAAATTATTTAAAAAAAAATACTTTTACAAACTAGATGATGCACCCGGCGTTCTCTGGGCTTTACTCAGAGTGTGACCGATTTATCCCCAGTGGCGCCATCTGACGGTTTTAGTAAGAAGTCATTTTTTTTCTTTAAGGGGTGGGAAGGCGGATGGAGGTTTTTTCCCCGAAATTTCATGTAAACAGTGACCAGCTTCTTATTTCGAAGATCAAGAGGACAGACTTTTATCAAACTCGGATTAAAACTGTAGGTTAGTATATGTTATGACACCCTTCTTGATAGATATATATATGTGTTCAACATTTAATGAGACATTGAGTAGTAACTACAAGTATGAATAAAATATAACAATCCACCAACATCTAAGGGATATAAACATGTTTATCCGTTCGTGTATCACCAGTTTTTCCAGCAATACATATAGTTTAAATTTCATAACAAATATTTCATTAAAATATTTTTATATTTAAAGCATTGAAGGAACTATTGAAATTTTCTGTACTGAAACATATTTTTTTAATATATTTAAAGAATATATTTACAAAAAAAAAACACCGTCAGTGAAAAATTTCAATATTTTGCTAAACCCTTAGAGAGTTAAAGGTATAACATAAACATATTGTTATCTAAAAATCAAATTGGGCATCTTGTGATATAATATGTATATATTTATTTTATGATGTTGTTTATATTTGAGTCATCTAGTTCCAAAACTATATATATCCACATTTTTCGGAAAACTGTTTTTTTATATTCTTCACAGTTCTCAATGCACTACATAACATTGCAAAGCGGTATTGACCAAAAGTGTCGGAATCCAGTCTAAACATGCATTCAAAGTCTTGGGTTTAGATCCAAATGTACTTGGCTGTAAATCGTTTATGGCGTCTCCTGTAAATATTATGAAAACGAATCTGTCTGGTTTTTAAAGTAGACGGATCATTTCTAAGAAATTTCAAACAATGAATGAATTCATGAAATGAATTGTTTTCCTAAAAGGTGCCAATTTTTCCAGGGAACAGATACGTCAAGTATATGGATTTTATTTTATTTGATTCGGAGATTTCTGTTTTTTAAACAGAGAATATTCCCATTTCGAATAAATAATATGGTAATCCATCATTCAATTATCCGGAAATCAAATTTAGCCATTTTTTTAAAATAAAATTCCTAGTTTTTAACTATTTTTTCCCATTTAAGTTTATTTAACAAAAAATCTAAAAAATGAATATAAAAAAATGGTAACTGATTTTTAAAAACTGCCTTCGTATTAAATACATTTATTTTATAGACCTGTTTTAATCTGTTATGATAAATGCGAATTGAGAAAAATATATATTTGGGTATGATTTCTACTTCGCCTTGATATATTTACAGAATACATTAACTAAAAAAGTTAGGAGGTATTGCAAATCAATCTCTTTTTCCACTCAAAGAAGCCGAACACATTCGCTAAACGTACTTTTGTTAGCAGCTTTATACTTTAAACCTATTTAGACCGAAATGCGAACCCAAAATTAGCTCATTTACCCCTAAAACGAGTTGAAATCCTCCCCCTATTAACTCCAAGTCCCGACTCCAACAACATTATTCTAAACACGTCCCCTAAACCACTCTTAAACAAAATGCCACCCCTGCATTCCTCTGTGCGAAAGAAGTAAAAAAATTAAAGTCATTTTCCGTAAGAGCCGATCTTCTAATATGAAAGAAGCTACGTGAGTAAGTATAAAAGAAAACCGTCATTGTCAGTGGCCCTTGCTCGGCTACAGCTTTATTCTAAAAAGGACAGGGCATTGTTCGTATAAAGCTGGGAGTTTCACTCGGTATAAAGCCCGCAGTTTAGGGTTTCCCCAGCCCTGAGCGTGCATAAAAACGGGGGAATGGGACAAAAAAAAAGGAACAGGGTATTATTAAATTTTTTATCAAGCTTTGTTAAAGTCAAGTTTGAAAGAAAAGTTTGGGGTGTATTATTTTTTTGAAAGAGATTCTTATAACGTTTTGGTGACGAGACTTTTGTTACTTTAACTCGTTCTGGCGTGCCTATTGAAATTTTAAGGTAGATGATACTTGAGGTTTTTTTTGGAGTTAATTGTTTTTGCTTCTTTATTTTGTATTAAATATTAATATGATTCAGGTATTAGGTTGTAACAATGTAAATAAATGTAAACTAAATTACAAACATACAGAGCTTCTGCCAATAAGATATACTGAAAATGTTTTAAGCTTTGAATTTGTATGAACATTATTGTCAGTAATTCACAAATATTTGGAAAGTCGTATTCTTATAAGTAGAATTAAGTATAAGTTTAGTTGCAACATTCAATAATTCAAAATCCAAATTTTCAATTATGTTATATGTTTAATAAAAAAGGAAGTTTGGATAATAAAATATTTATAAAATAATAATGAATGATACATATAATTCATGTATATTTTTTTTAAATTAAAATTTTAATTAAATTTATTGTAAAGGTACTATATAATATCAAGTCATCTTTTCATTATTTTCATCGCATACAATTTAGCTTAGCATGAACTAAAAACACTAACAAATAATTATTACTTATAACATCTCAGAAACTTTAAGAGCACCAATCTTATTTAAGTTAATAAGAAAATTGGTTTTCAATCCAAATATATGTTTCATCAGGATGTTATTAAACGGATGCTAAGCACTCAGAGCGTACGACCGATTCTACACGAACGTTTGTAACCCGCGTTAGCTTTTGTAAATGTATATCTAATGGGTCAATAAAAAAACCCGTGTTTTGTATCACCCAATCAGAGAACCATTTTCAAAAACTAACGAGCGTTTAAAACATCAATATAAAATGGGCCTAAGTCTGCGTAGGATTTACTCGTGTTTTTTCCAATATATTAACAATTAAAATATAAAATTGTAATGTTTAGAGTAATGTATTATGTCATTTTATTGTAAACTTCCTTTAAATTCAATATAAAAACTATTCTTATTGAATGAACAATCTTTGCATACAACCATTTTTATATCCCTACATTTTTCAATAAAGTGTTTAAACAACCAATATTTTCAAAATATAACTTATTTAATTTTTTTTATTTTATTTAAAGTTATATTTTTATATTCTAATCATAATTTAAAATTTCTGTAACAGTAAAAACGCACATTTTATATTTTTAAAATTTAATTTCCAAACGCAGTTGTGTTAGGATAAATTTTATTTATCTAAAAAAAAATTATCCATAATGCAATGCAACTTTTTCATAAGTTAATGAAATCAGTTTCTTTTTTCCAAAATTAGCGAAATAAAAAAAGACCATCGATTCTTCTTCAAAAACTTAGTTTAAACTGAAGAAAAATAAAGATTAAAATTTTTATGAATTATGTCAACCAAAATTATTTTTAAAAAAAATGTATCCATCAACCGTGTTAATTAAAAGATTTTATAGATGAAAGCATGATTTAAAAAAAAAGCTTGATCACGACAGCTGAGATTGAAACAAAAATAAGCTTTCTTATAATTGAAAAACCTGCACTGAAAATAAAGCTACTGACAATCACGGCTACTAAAAATAAAAATGTTTATAAGTAGGGAATGTTTGCACCACATTGTGTTTTAAGTGAAGGGAAGAAATGCTAATTTAAAGAATGATTCATTATAAAAATCGATATTTTAGAGATGGGAGCAATCTATTTTTAACCCTTTGCACTCGTTGAACATATTTGATATTTGCGGTTTTATTATGGAATAGTTACATTCCTTTCGAGCTTTAAAAAAGAGGTAAGGGAGAATTGTACGTTCATAGTGGGGTTTTGGTGGTTTTTATATCTCGGAGGGTAAAAAACATATCAACTTCAAAGCATTACACAACATTTTTTCTATATACATAAATGATCATATCAAGTTTGGTCAACTTACAGAAAAGCACATTGGAATAAAAAAAGTTTTTTTTTAAGAAACATTTGCGTATTCTTGGCCTACTAGTAGACTAGTAGTTCAAGAGTACGCACATCGGGGCTCAAGAGTACGCACCATCAGTGATCAAAAACAAATCAGCCGATACCTTTATAAGCGAATCAGTCTTCATGCTACCACCACTTCTAAAAAAAAATAAACAAATATTCACAAGTTCTAGGAAGAGCATCATTGGAAAAATGGAGATTCCTTCTTTTCATGCATATACCGTAACTACTTCACTTCCTGTTGCACTAATGAAGAATGCCGTTGTGATAGTTCCCCTCGTTCTGCACTGTATATTTTACCAAGCATTATTTATTTATTTATTTATTTATTTATTTATTTATTTATTTATTTGTTTGTTTGTTTGTTTGTTTGTTTGTTTGTTTGTTTGTTTGTGTGTCTGTGTGTCTGTGTGTGTGTGTGTGTGTGTGTGTGTGTGTGTGTGTGTGTGTGTGTGTGTGTGTGTGTGTGTGTGTGTGTGTGTGTGTGTGTGTGTGTGTGTATGTATGTATGTATGTATGTATG